>CAHIKZ030000290.1:0-52500 GCA_903632075.3 Acanthosepion pharaonis
TATTATTATAAGCATTAGATAATTCTTCAAATGTTTCTATCGTGGTCAGCTCTATATAGCTCCATCGAGAATAGAAAATAAAACTATACTTTTCATGAAAAAAAACAATTTTTGAAAGATAAATGTCTTGCTGAAAACGTTGATTTTACAGATATTTTAGAGAGGTAAGGTAACTTCTAAGAGAACATTTCTCTGTTCGGAAGACGGATATTGGGCCAGTTTAAAAAATAAATATTGGTTTCAAATTCGCACTATGGCCTTGTGGAAGGGATGAATCCATTTCTTCTACTCCAAACTATGGTAGCTAGTCTTTTGAGTGTGTAACCAGGCTTTTAAGTGTGTAGCCTGTCTTTTGAGTGGGTATTTCTTCTTTTGAGTGCGAAGCCAGTCTTTCAAGTGTGTGGACAGTCTTTTGAATGGGTAGCGAGTCAATTGAGTGTGTGGCAAGTCTTTTGAGTGCGTGGCCAAACTTTTGAATGGGTAGAGAGTCTGTTGAGTGTGTGGCCTGTCTTTTGAGTATGTGGCTAGTTTTTGAGTGGGTAGCCAGTCTTTTGAGTAAGTAGTGAATCTTTTTGAGTCGGTGGCCTGTCTTTTGTGTATGTAACCAGGCTTTTAAGTGTGTAGCTAGTCTTTTGTGTAGGTATCTCTTCTTTTGAGTGCGAGGCCAGTCTTTTGAGTGTGTGGCCAGTCTTTTGAATGGGTATCGAGTCATTTGAGTGTGTGGCCAGTCTTTTGAATTTGTGGCCAGTCTTTTGAGTGGTTAGCCAGTCTTATTAGTAAGTAGAGAATCTTGTTGAGTGTGTGGCCAGTCTTTTCAGCATGTAGCCAGTCTTTTGAGTGGGTAGCCGGTCTTTTGAGTAAGTAGAGAATCTTTTGAGTGTGTGGCCAGTCTTTTGAGCATGTTGACAGTCTTTTGAGTTGGGTAGCCATTCTTCTTGAGTGGGTAGCCAATCATAGGAAAGGAAAGAACAACGCAAAATTCAATACCGTTAAAAACATTGCGGATATCCAATCCACCATCTTTCCCAAGAAGTCATATCAGTCCGCTGATGATAAAAAAAGGAATCAGTGGGGTGTCCTATGGCCAACGTCCTGAAGGAATATATTATTTCTAAATTCATTCTCTAGTTCCAAAAATAGAAGTTGGGAACATTTATTCAAACATAGGAGAATAAATGTATTTAATGCATTTTTGCGTCTATATGCACTTGTAATAAATTTTCTAAGCAAAGGAAACAAAAAGAAATGGAAAGAAAAGTATTTGGTTTTCTGAAAAGGAAGAAAGACAAAACGAACGGCCGAAAGAAAGAGAGAGAAAAACACTTAAATTTCTGAAAAAAGAAGTATTTTAAAAGAAAGATAGTAATCGAATTAATAATGATTGAGATAGATACGAGCGGACTGAGATAGATAGATAGATAGATAGATAGATAGATAGATAGATAGATAGATAGATAGATACGAAGAGACTGAGATAGATACGAACAGACTGAGATAGATACGAACAGACTGAGATAGATAGATAGATAGATAGATAGATAGATAGATACGAACCGACTGAAATAGATAGATAGATAGATAGATAGATAGATAGATAGATAGATAGATAGATAAAAGGAAACAATGTAAAATATAAAAAAATATTATGAGTAATATTATCGTAGCTTTACAGGATGAGTGAATAAGGTTGTAATATGGGCGTAAGAGGAGATGGTAAGAACTGCAAGTCATGAGGATATGTAGGATAGATAATAGTTGACTTGAATTGTGATCGCAAGTCTGTACCCCAAAGCAGTGTCTCTTGGGATGAATCTATCAGAATAATTATCAACGATATACGTTGGAAAAGTTGTCATCTGAAATTCTACAATATGCTACTTAAACGGTCAATAATATATATATATATATATATATATATATATATATATATATATATATATATATATGATCAAATATGTATTTATGGCATGGTATATTTATGGGTAAAAGCGTTTAATTTCAAAAGAGAGCGTATGTACATGTAAATATAAAGTAGACAGAGAGGTCAACACCAAGATCGACATTGAAATCGTTTGTCGTTGACATTAGTGTCCACTTCACTTCACACACACACACATATATATATATATATATATATATATATATATATATATATATATATATGGGAAGTAAAAAAAGCATTGGCAAAAATAAAGTAATCATTGCAAAAATATGTAAGAAATTGTTTAATCATTTTAAAAGAGTGTATAAAGATGAAGAAAAATAGACTATTAAACGAAAGCTAAGAAATATTATATTTGAAAGAAAGAAAGAAAGAAAGAAAGAAAGAAAGAAAGAGAATTAAAAAATAACAACGGCGAAGTTAAGGAAAAACAAATAAAACGATGAACAAACAAGGTAAAGAGGAGTAATTGAATTAGTGGGGGAAGGCAGATGGGAAGGCAGGTTAGAAGGAAGGGAGGTAGGAAGGAAGGGATGTGGGAAGGAAAGAAGGTAAGAAGGAAGTGGGGTAAGAAGGAAAAAAGGTAGGAAGGGAGGTAGGTAGGATGGAAGGGAGGTAGAAAGGAAGGGAGGTAGGAAGGAAGTGAGGTAAGAAGGAAAGAAGGTAGGGAGGTAGGTAGGAAGGAAGGGAGATAGAAAGGAAGGGAGGTAGGAAGGAAATGAGGTAAGAAGGAAAGAAGGTAGGTGGAAGGGAGGTAGGAATGAAGGGACGTAGGAAAGAAGGGATGATGGAAGGTGGGTAGGAAGGAAGGAAAGAAGGTAGGGAAGAAGTGAGGTAAGAAGGAAAGAAAGTAGGGAGGAAGGGAGGAAGGAAGGGAGATAGAAAGGAAGGGAGGTAGGAAGGAAATGAGGTAAGAAGGAAAGAAGGTAGGTGGAAGGGAGGTAGGAATGAATGGACGTCGGAAAGAAGGGAGGATAGAAGGTGGGTAGGAAGGAAGGAAAGAAGGTAGGGAAGAAGTGAGGTAAGAAGGAAAGAAAGTAGGGAGGAAGGGAGGTAGGAAGCAAAGAAGGTAGGAAGGAATGAAGTTAGGAAGGATGTGGGGTAGGGGGTAGGAAGGAAAGAAGGAAAGAAGGCAGGAAGGAAGAGAGGTAGGGAGAAAGGGGGTAGGGAGGTAGGGAGGAAAGAAGGTAAGAAGGAAAGAAGGTAGGACGGAAGGGAGGGAGGGAGGAAAGAAGGTAAGAAGGAAAGAGGGTAGGAAGGAAGGGAAGGGAGGAAGGGAGGTAGGGAGGAAAGAAGGTAAGAAGGAAAGAAGGTAGGAAGGAAGTGAGGTAAGAAGGAAAGAAAATAGGAAAGAAAGAAGGTAGGAAGGAAGGGAGGTAAGAAGGAAAGAAGGTAGGAAGGAAGTGAGGTAGGAAGGATACAAGTTAAGAAGGAAGGTAGGAAGGAAGGAAAGAATACAGGAAGTAAAAACTCAAAAAAAAAAAAAACGCACAGCTAATATTGATTTATTGAAAAGCTTAAATAAAGAATCGTACATGGAAGTGAAACAGAAAAAATAAAGAAAAGCAAAAGAAAGAAAATGAATGAAACCATCAATGGATTTTATTTAAAGGAAAACTTTAGCATGAAAGAAAGAAAGAAAGAAAGAAAGAAAGAAAGAAAGGAAGAAAGAGAGGCAAAAACGCACGATTTAAAAAACATATTCTAAAAGAAAGAAAGAAAGAAAGAAAGAAAGAAAGAGAGGCAAAAACGCACGATTTTCTAAAATAAACAATGTTCTACAAGAATGAAAAAAAAAATTGGATTTAAAAGAACAAGAAGATAAGAAAAATAAATTAAAGAAAGAACGAATGACAGGTAAATGAAAATAATTGAATTTGTGAAAGATAAATACAAAAAAAAAAGAATGAGTAAAGCCAAAAAAATAAAAGCACACACAGACAAAGAAAATAGAAAGATTAGAAAAGTTTAAAAAACGAAAAAAACAAGCAACGTAAACAGAAAGAAATAAAGAGAGAAAAAGCACTTAAATTCCTACCAGGAATTATTCTAAGAGAATGAAAGAAAAAAAAAATGTCGAAAAGAAAGAAAACCCGTACAAGTGCAATCTCCTTTCCAAATTTGAAGTGAACGGAAGCGGAAATATAATCCTCTCGGCTGTACAATGATATAACGGTGACCTTAGCTACGCTTGCCACACGCTTCTCTCTCAGATGTTCTATGATTGGATATCGCTTCTTTAGCATTGTTTTCCCTTTACCAGGCCACTCAATTATTAGCCATTAATTCCATCTGCGAACCTATTCAAATACGCCGCAAGTAGACGCCAGTATCGAGTTGCTTTCTTTTCTCAACATTTGCTGTTCGAATCTGAGCCAACCTTGGAATATAGTAATTACAGAGTTTAATTTTGACTTTTTTTTCTCCCCATCGTAATAGTTCTTGTTTTATGTTTTATCGCAATTCAGCTCGATTTCCATTCTAATATTGCGAAGAGAAAATCAAATAAAGATGAATTTAGCTATATGGTGAAATGCGAATTTCTCTTGGATCTCCCTGGCCAAATCTCTAAGGTAGTATCCGCGTCAGTCGAGCACCTAATGTTATAGTTATATATATATATATATATATATATATATATATATATATATAATATATATATACTAATGGTATTACTGGTTGGTAAAAAACCTCGGATAGCACAACTTGTAAGTCCATCAAAACAAATTGGTTCCCGAGGAAAAAACATCGGAATAGGGCGAAACAAATCGTCCAGTGCTTTAAGTTTTTAGTGAAAAGAAAAAACCCAAGTTAATAATAAAGCTAAAACGTAGAGTGCTCAATACGCTAAGTAAAGCAGGGATAAATAAAATAAACCCTAAAGAACCAGGAACAACACCTAGGTTTCACCTAAACGGATCTTCAGAGTAATCTGGCCAGAATACCCTAAAAAGATCTGTTTAGGTGAAAACTAAATAAGTTATTCAGTTCTTTAGGATTTATATATATATATATATATATATATATATATATATATATATATATATATATATATATATATATATTTACATTATTCAGGCTATTGTCCTCATCTTTGTCGCAATATTTATTACAACGTTTCAGTCGTTGTACGCTTCAGCCTTCTTCAGGTGGTTGGAATGTCGAACTGAACCCTTTATTTCGCTCACTGAGGTAGACTATTCTAATTCCACGGTTAATGTTTAATGGGTTCTGAAGGAGGCTGGAGCGTACAACGGCTGAAACGTTGTAATAAATATGGCGACAAAGATGAGGATAATAGTCCGAATAATGTACATAATACCTCCTCTCAGAAAATATATATATATATATATATATATATATATATATATATATATATATATATACAGGGTGCGATGGATAAATTGTCTACTAAATTAAGCAAACATTTAAAATAACACTGACATCTCAATTTAACAGATATATTGAACAAAATTATACAAAAATGTCTTGAAATGCTAAAGAGTAAATGTATTCAATAAAATCGTCATTGGCTGCAACGAGAAAATATCGTGTTGAGAGTCGGTTCCATACGGCAATGTTTTCGAAGGAGGAAGTTTCTCAAGTTGAACTTACTTCTCAGCGACAAAATACTGAGGGAATGAAGGTGTTTCGCTATAATGTGCGTAGCATGGCACGCCCTCACCTTGAAGGGTAGAACGGGTCGAACCAAGGAATGTAATGTGTCTGACCACTTTCCAAGGAAACAGTGATGAAGCAGAAAGAGGCTTGTCACCAACAAGGACGCGGTGACGCTTTTCGAATCTATTCATACTGGAAATGTGGGAGGTATTTCTGTAGGGGAGGCACGGTGGAATAATGGATAGTGGCTCGGATTGAGCAGAGTTCGAATTCCACTCGAATCCATTACATTCACTTACATACTAATACCCTTGGGAAAGGCATGAATCATCTTCTCCCCCTCCCAGCTATGAGTAAATAGCAGGACAGAACGGGTTCTATAGCCTTGAATGGCAACTGGTCTACCACAGAAAGAAATGGCAACCTACTGCGGGAAAAAATCTTCCTTGTCAGTCATGTATCAAAAGATACATGATCGCCTAAGCGTGTATCACGCATGGCACATAACTGACTGACCCTTGGGAAAGTTTTTAATCATCTTCTTCCCCACCCCCCGTAAATAGCAGTACAGACCGGGTTCTATAGCCTTGGATAGCAACTGGTCTACTGCAGAAGGAAATGGCAACCTACTGCGGGAAAAAAATCTGTCACTCATGTATCGAAAGATACTTGATCGCCTAAGCACATAACTGACTGACTTCTGTTGGAAATATTTCTACCGCACTCTTTATTACTTGTGGCATTTTTTTGTGTCTGTTTTGTAAATTCCTACTTCTAATGTAAAACTAAATGAATGTAAGACCATTCCAAATGCTAACCAAACATTCTTTTACCAATTTACCGTATTTTTTATTGTTCTTTCGATAATCGAAAAAGTTGAGTAATTACGTTTCCTGATTTGTTTTCTTTTTCTCTTTCGTTGCAGGTATGTACAAACCAGTTGCGTTCTTCCTGTCTTCGGTAAGCAAACATGTGGACATCATTTGTCCGTCTTTTTCCTTAACAGGTTCTTCAAAACGAGGCTATCGTCAGTTGTTACTCCGGCATTTGACTATCGACCAAACACAACAAATGTCAAAGACACGCTCATTCATAAGACGAATTATTTTAAACAGTAGCACTTAAAGTGTTTGAAAGAAATGTGTGTGTGTGTGTGTGTGTGTGTGTGTGTGTGTGTGGGAAAAGTTTGTGTATATAAATATAAATATATATATATGTATAATATTTTATATATATATCATTATTTATATATTATATTCGCGGTACTTATTAGAAAGCATTCAATATCAGAGACAGAGTTAACATATTTGGTGGGATTGATGTGAGTTTGTGATCCTGGGTTTCACGCTTTTGCGATCGTCAGACAAATCTTTGTCTGACTATCATAAAGCGTCAAACTATCATCAATCCAAACAAGTATATATATATATATATATATATATATATATATATATATATATATATATAGATAGATAGATAGATAGATAGATAGATAGATAGATAATATTAGTGGTCAATAGATAGATAGATAGATAGATAGATAGATAGATGAATAGATAGATAGACAGATTCCCAAGAAGATAGAATCCAGGTAGAACTCAATAATGTCCAGAACAGAGTAAGAATATAATATAAAAGGTTCAAGCACTAATATTCCATGGAAGCCTGATGAGCAGGAGCGAAACCGGTTGCTCCCTCCCCCTTGTTGTTGATTTTTTTTTTATTATTTAATATTCTTTTAATATGTCTTGTAATATTAAATTTTACACTTTTATTTCGATCATTAAATTTTGTACCTACAAAAATATCTTTAAATATATATATATAAACAACAGATATGGCCGGAAGATGGCGTTGAAACCGTAAACTAGATTTGATTCGTTAGGTTTACCCATAAATGTAGCATATATATACTTGCCATATATATATATATATATATATATATAGATATATAGATAGATAGATAGATAGATAGATAGATAGATGTAATAATGAAAGCCTGAAATAAAGCAAGAAGTAATATAAGATATTCAGTTTAAACGCCTACAAGAATCAGGACTTTGCAAAAAACGTTAGGATAGACCAATACCTTTTCTTCATTGAATACAAAGAGAAAATTATGGAATGGGCAAAGAGTTTCCGTTCACCAAGGTACTGTGACCGCTTGATTATGATAGACATGCCCAGCATTCAATTTCAGTCTGTTCATATTTAACTATCACCTCTCCTCATATATATATATATATATATATATATATATATATATATATATATATATATATATTAGAAACCATGGTAGCCTAGAGATCATTGTTTGCAATATTTTATGTTAAATTGCCTAGATTTTCGTTTTTTGACAACTGCATTGAGCAGTCTATTTATTTAGCCGCTATTTTTGGCAAATATCCTTTTGCCATAAATTGAATTTATAAAGTACACACACGCAATTATATATATATATATATATATATATATATATATATATATATATATATATATATATATATCAACCAGCCTCTCTCTCCTATCTATCCATATATATCAATCTGTTCATATCACTCTTAGGCTACTGATATCCGCCTGTCTTTGGCATCTTTTCAATTATATCTAAGATAGATAGATAGATAAATAGATAGATAGATAGATAGATAGATAGATAGATAGATAGATATGAACAATCTGAGATAGATAGATAGATAGATAGATAGATAGATAGATAGATAGATAGATAGATAGATAGATAGATAGATAGAAATACGCTGAAATAGAAAGAGGGAATAGAGAATTAGAAATAGAAACATACTAGAGCGAGTGAGCGATAAAGCGAGAGAGATAAAACGCTCTGATGTCCGCGTGTCTTTTGCATCTTTGCAATTCTATTTCAGATTGATAGATAGATAGATAGATAGATAGATAGATATGAACAAACTGAGATAGATAGATAGATGAACAATAGATGAGATATGATAGATAATATGAACATAGATAGATAGATAGATAGATAGATAGATAGATAGATAGATAGATAGATAGATAGATATGAACAAACTGAGATAGAAAGAAAGAACGAAGGAAAGAAAGAACGAAGGAAAGAAAGTTAGTAAGAAATAGGCTGCAATAGAAAGAAAGAAACATACTAGACAGAGAGAGAGAGAAAAAACGAAATAAAAAGCTCGTAATATACAAAGCCAGCGTGTCGTATGTTTTCTGGTTCTTTTTCAGACTCTTTTGCACTAATGCACCTTACAAGAATGATTTATCAACAGCTGCATGTATAGCATGTCCTTACCACAACGTACATTACTTGGATGACTGTGCCGGCAAACCTCGATCTAATCCCCTCGGGCAATAGAACTGGCTTTACCCCACCCACCAAGTATACAGAGGTGTTAGAGTTGTTCAGGTGTTAAAATTGTTCAGGTGTGTTTAAGCAGGTGAACAAGAGCTGGATGTTGTTTTATTTTTATTTATTTATTTTTTTATTTTTTTTACTTTCCTTCACCCACATTTTTTTTTTTTATCTTAGAGTGTAAATATTTACTTCAGGTAGGTGAGGATATTGAAAGGTAGGTGAATGAATATTGGACATCGTGCGTTTGTAGACAATAGCTACCTTAGCTAAGTAGTGATACCAATTTCCGTGGGAGTAGAGGTTTCAGGCCGAAAGGCGACAAGATATTTTCTATAAGTATTATTCTTGAAAGGATAGTCTCATTGCAATCATATTCTTCATTTCATCTTTATTTTACATTGAATTACTCGAACCTTTGCCCTTCACTTGTTTTAATAGTCTCAACACATCCACAGCGCTGTACTTAAGGGCTAGTGAGGAGTCAGCCCGCACTTTTTTTCATGAAGCAGAGAACAAGACAGATTAAATAGATCTTCTTTGATCTATGACAATTCTTTTGAGCTGAGTTGTATCATTAGTAATATTCTTTTCTTACTTACTCCTTCATTTGGATATGCATTATCTAATGCTTTACGGTATTCTATCGATGCTGTGCTTAGATTTCTACCACTTTTCCTGCAGTTTTCCAGGATCATTTTATTGATAAATAGTTAATCTTTACAACCATCCTGCATCGATTCTGTTTCAGGGGAAGACTGTTGTTTGCTTCGAGAAAAGAGTAAGTACATTTCTTCAGGACAGACGTGATCAATTTATACGTGATGGACAGACATGTTATTCACCTATAATTTTTCGGATCAACTGTTTCACACGTTTTAGACAGGAAATATGCTATACCTTAAGTGATCCATTTTGGGACTTTATTGGCATTATTAATAAGCATTGATAATGTTTGTGCAAGGGTTTATAGATTGATGAGAGAAGATAGATCCAAAAATTGGGTACCTTGTCAATTCCTAAGGATTTCCATTTTCTTGATTTCTTGAGAGCTTGCATAATATTAGTCGTGGATATATTTCCCCATTCTTGGAGAGTTTCCTCCATCATGCGTTCTTCACGTTGGATCCATTCTGTATTGGAGCTATATTCCTTTGAGCTACTCCAAATATCCTCAAAAAATTTCTCTACTTTTTCAATAGACGGTGGCTTTTTGACACCTTTAACTGCTTTTCCAATTTCCACGTAAAATTTCTTTAGGTTCATTTGGAATATCACATTTCGCCATAGAACCAACAACGCTTTTCATATCGTCTTGTTCTCTGTGACTTTAACTGCAGTTTCTGTTTTAGTATTTTCTTGATTGGTAGAATGTCATTTAGCAATTTAATTTTATATCTCTGCTTGATCTTCCTGCTTGATCTTTCTGTTAAGATATTTTGGTTTCTTGAGATCTTCTCTACTATCAATAACACACATTTGATTTCCTTTATTTCTCGCATCAATTTTGCCTTCCAAAATGGCTCTTTTTGTCTGTTGACCATTTTATTGTCTTGATCCAAAACTTCCTCAGTAGAAGCTAAAGCTGTTGCGTATATGACATAATTTACTTCTGTGATGTTTCCCAGTTGTTTGCTCGCTAACAGTGTTTGTAGGGCAGAGATGTATATTTGCACAATATGTTTATTGGGTTTTTATCATATGAATTTTTGGGAGCTGGTCTCTGTCTGACATTTTTATGCGAGTTACTCTGCTGAGTACTTGAATGGTGTTTTTTTTTTCGCTTCGGTGATTTCATGTCGTCTGACACATCTTCAGTGACATAATCTGGATAATCGCAGTTGTTGATGTCACAGGTAGATACTTCAGTTTTATTTCCTGAGAGTTTATTATTTCGTATCTCATTTATTTTTAGTTTTTACCTCATCCCCTGTCATCTTATTTATATCTCATCTCTTTATTTTTTGAGCGATAGATTATTGGATTCTGTCTTATATTTAGTTTTATCTGATCGATTTCCGAATTGGAGTTTTTTTTTATATCACACGATGTCCCTGCGGACATTGGCAAACATTGAGATAAGGTTTTCTTTTACTTTGTTATTATCATTATTTTTTTTTTTTTTATTTCCTTTGATTTCTGGCGTTTACACATTTCTTTCCGGGTCTCGCCCAGAGACCTAAGGTTAGAAATGGCATCATGACACTTTCCACTGACAAAAAATATTTCACATGGATAAAGCCCTCTTTAAGGTGCGGGCTGTACTTGTGAGAACAATTTTTTGTATTTCTTTAAGGCATGGGCTTCCAGGAATCCCTTCAATTAGTATACTGGAATCTTTTCCAACCAATCCTAGGGCTCCAACTACAATAGAGATTATGAAAACTTATATTCACTAGAACAATCAGGTAATTTAATTTTGAAACTTTAAATCTAACATTTATCAAAGGTTCACATATGGGATTTCATTCTATGTTTGGCCTACTGATGAAGTTATTAGAGCTTCGCATGTCAGTTGATTCTTTGAATTGCCTCAATATTCAATGTTGCGCTTCAGCTGTTATTCTGATATCGTTCCACGTGGCTAGGTGACCCACCCGCTTTATCATCTATACATGATCAGCTATACTTGACTTCCTACATTCTCAGCAAACCAAATCATCTTCATATTATTTCAATCTTATCTTTTCCTTATTTATGAATCCTAGTCCTTTATAAACAAAACAAAGAAAGAAATTTATTTATTCGAGGATGAAATTTGGGAGTCAAATAAGTGGACAGTTTTAATATTATTATTTTTTTAAAAAATGACACATTCATGTCCAATTCCGAAAAATAAAAACATTGATGTGCACGAATTATTTTTCTAAAAATACAGCAATGAACTGCTTATTCATTTCCAACAAATCTGTTTATTCATTTCCTAGAAAATTCGCTGCACATCTCCAGACAAGTGAATCGGTAAAACTTAACAATTCACATTGAAAGATTTCAGTAGAAAAAAACTAATCCCAAAACTGATAAAACATAAGTATTTTTTTATAAAAAAAAATAAAAGCAAATTCAGACGAATGACAATATACTGTTTCTTACTATTTGTTACCCAACAGAAAGGGTTGTCTGACTGTCTGGATATTAAATATTTTATCAAAACAATTGAGCTTTGAGATTGTATAGAGCTTTGGATCTCTACAATCTTCAGCCAAATTTCAGTGATGCTACGCTGACTAAAAATAGATATCTAAAATACTTATACTGTTAGAGGTGGCGACTGTACAATAATTAGAAATTGTATGGTTAAAGTTTTATCCTGATGGGGGTTTCCATATTACGCTGCCATTATGACAGACTAAACTAAATTCATATATTTCTGCACTAAGTGATACGGCCATATTTTGATAGATAGATAGATAGATAGATAGATAGATAGATAGATAGATAGATAGATAATGAACAACTGAGATAGATAGATAGATAGATAGATAGATAGATAGATAGATAGATAGATAGATAGATAGATAGATAGATAACATAATTAAATAGATAGATAGATAGATAACATAATTAGATAGATAGGTAGATAATGAAAAACTGAGATAGATAGATAGATAGATGATAGATATAACAATGATAGATAGGATAGATAATGAAAACTGAGATAATAGATAGATAGATAGATAGATAGATAATGAAAGATGATAGATGGATGATAGATAGATGGATAGATAGATAGATGAGATAGATGGATGAAAAGACTGAGATAGATAGATAGATAGAGAGATAGATAGATAGATAATGAAAACTGAGATAGATTAGATAGATAGATAATGAAAAATAGATAGATAGATAATGAAAATGGATGAGATAAATAATAGATAGATAGATAGATAGATAGATAATGAATGAAAAACTGAGATAGATGGATAGATGGATAGATAGATGGATAGAGATAGATAATGAAAAGATAGATAGATAGATAGATAGATAATGAAAACTGAGAGATAGAGATGGATAATGAAAATAGATAGATAGATAGATAGATAGAATGAAAACTGAGATAGATGGAATGGATGATGGATAGATGGATAGATAGATAGATAGATGGATAGATAGATAATGAAAACTGAGATAGATAGATAGATAGATAGGATGGATAGATAGATAGATGGATGGAAGATAGATAGAAGAATAGATAGATGAGATAGATGGATGAGATAGATAGATGAAGATAGATGATAGATAAATAATGAAAACTGGGATAGATGGATAGATAGATGGATGGATAGATAAATAATGAAAACTGAGATGGATGGATGGATATGGATAGATAGATAGATGGGATAGATAGATGGATGGATAGATGGATGAAAACTGAGATAGATAGATAGATGGATGGATGGATGGATGAAAACTGAGATGGATAGATAGATAGATGGATGGATAGATAGATAATAAAAACTGAGATAGATAGATAGATAGATAGATAGATAGATAATGAAAACTGAGATGGGAGGATAGATAGAGATAGATAGATAGATAGAGATAGATAGATAGATGGATAGATAATGAGATGGATAGATAGATGGATAGATAGATAGATAGATGGATGGATGGAGAAATAATAATGAAATGAGATAGATGGATAGATAGATGGATAGATAGATAGATAGATAGATAGATGATGAATGGATGGATGAAAGATGAGATGGGAAGATGGATAGATAGATGGATGGATAGATAGATGGAGATAGATAGATAAGAAAAATGGGAAAACTGAGATGATGAAAACTGAGATAGATAGATAGATAGATAGATGGAAATAATAAAAAATGAGATAGATAGATAGATGGATAGATGGATGGATGGATAAATGGATAGATAAATAAATAGATGAAAAAGATAGATAGATAGATAGATAGATGGGATGGATGGAAACTGAGATAGATAGATGGATGGATAGATAATGAAAGGATGGATAGATAGATAGATGGATAGATAAATAATGAAAACTGAGATAGATAGATAGATAGATAGATAGATAGATGGATAAATAATGAAAATAGATAGATAGATAGATGGATAGATAAATAGGGATGATAGAAGATGAGATAGATAGATAGATAGATGATAGATAGATAGATAGATAATGAAAACTGAGATGAGATAGATAGATAGATGGATAGATAGATAGATAGATAGATAGATAGATGGAGATAGATAGATAAATGAAAACTGAGATAGATAGATAGATAGATAGATAGATAGATGGATAAATAATGAAAACTGAGATAGATAGATAGATAGATGGAGATAGATAAAGATGATAGATGGAATGGATAATGAAAACTGAGATAGATAGATGGATAGATAAATAGATAGATAGATAGATAGATGGATGGATAATGAAAACTGAGATAGATAGATAGATAGATAGATAGATAGATAGATAGATAAATAATGAAAACTGAGATAGATAGATAGATAGATAGATAGATAGATAATGAAAACTGAGATAGATAGATGGAAATAAAAATGAAAACTGGAGATAGATAGATGAAAGATAGATAAAAGTTCTCCTGGAAATAAAATATATGAAGCATTGTTATTTAAAGGGGAAATATAGGCGGAGGACAGAGGAAAGATCTGCATGGTCTATTCTGTTCTCCAGGGGGTACGAGGCAGGGTGGTCTCAGCCAAACGAAATTGTGGGAACAGTAAAAAAAAAAAAAAAAAATACCGTTAGCCAGCGACACCTGTCAGAATGTGACTGGGTCACTTAGTGCATAGACTAATTTGCATGTTTTTGTTCACCTCTACTCAAATGAGCTCTGTACACCGGAGCATGTATGACGAGCAGATGACACTCATTAACGTATGGCAAAGAAAAATTATATCACACTCAGATCAAGTAGCTTACACTCTAGTATGTCAGTGGAGTTCTACGAAAAGATATCTGCGTGAAAGGAAGACGATGTAGACAAATAAATAATATCAAGGAGATCATTATAGTAGATCGGTATTACAGATTTTACAAGTACATGGATATAGTGTCAAGAATAAAATCTCCCAGTTGGACAGAAACAGGCAAATGTGAAACATTGATTTGTGCATTACTTATCTCCAGTAAATAAATAAGCCCTGTTGAAAGTAAATACAGAACCAACTCCTATAGTCCGTTTTTACATTCATCTCAAATTGGATGGCCTATCGGAGATCGTTGCCCTAAAGAATCATAGATTAAGTAAAAAATCGTCGATCTCCATTAATGTTCTGTAAGTTCCTTCAGTCGACTAAGAGATAGAGTATCAAAAACAAGTTTATGGTCAAATATTGGTTGGATAAAAAGGGACTTTCCTACGTGTGATCATCATCAGATCGATTAGCGTTATAGTATTAGAATCGTTCAACCACTGAGCAACTCCTGACCAAATTCCTCAATATAACTTGGTTGAAAGCCGTGAAGCCGAAATTTCAATCACCTGAAGAAGGCCGGGGCGGAAAACAGCCGAAACGTTGTGAATATGGCAATGAAGATAAGGATGACAGTCTGAATAATGTAAATAAAGCAAGTAATCATAATACCTCATCTCAGAGATATAGACAGAGCCTAAAGAAGGCCGGGGCGTACAACGGCCGAAACGTTGAGAATATGGCAATGAAGATGACGATAACAGTCTGAATAAAGTAAATAATGCAAGTAATCATAATACCTCGTCTCAGAGATTTTTTTTTTAAGCGTTTCACCCCAAGCAAGGCGGGAAGCCACTAGGACGCAAGGGGTTACAGAAAATTTAGAAAAAGATCAGATAGGAGTGATAGAAGAAAGGATGAGGAGAAGGATAGTGGATAGATCAAGGCAACTGGAGATGTCGATTAACATTGCACTTGAATAGCTGGAGATTATAGCTTTCAGGGAAACTAGAATAGGGAAGGGAGTTCCACAGGCGAGAGGTGAGAGACATGAAGCTATTGGAGTAGAAGAGACGGCTACATTTAAGAGTTTCGACAGTGAAGGGGTGAGAGCGGGATGCCAGCCTCGTAGGGCGCTTGAACTCATGAAGTCTGGTAACCAGCGAATGCAGCTCCTCAGAGCAATTGCCATGAAAGTATTTGTAAAACAGACAGAGAGAGGCGACGGCGCGTCTGTGAGAAAATGTCTGTAGATGAGATACAGAACCTAAAGAAGGCCGGGGCGTACAACGGCCGAAACGTTGTGAATATGGCAATGAAAATGAGGATAACAATCTGAATAATGTAAATAATGCAAGTAATCATAATACCTCATCTCAGAGATATAGAGGCCGAAACGTTGTGAATATGGCAATGAAGATGAGGATAACAGTCCGAATAATGTAAATAATACAAGTAATCATAATACCTCATCTCTGAGATATAGAGGCTGAAACGTTGTGAATATGGCAATGAAGATGAGGATAACAGTCCGAATAATGTAAATAATTCAAGTAATCATAATACCTCATCTCAGAGATAAAGACAAACATTTAATTTATGTGGGCACACAACAAAGACAGACGACACGGACTGCATTTAAGAACAAACGATAAATATACAGTAAAATCCCTGATAACCGGAGTAAGAAGGCCGTCCGGATATGAGGAATTGGTTACAAAGTCCAGGTATGGGGGGTTATATTTAGATTAAAATAAAACAACTGAAATCAGGTTTAACATTTATTTTCAGTGTTTTATTGTAAAGAAAATAAGCTCATGGTGAGTGAAATATTGAATTGAATTGATTTTAAGGAAAAAGAAATAAATTATGTAATGTTAATGAAAATTCATTAAATTAATTATGACACGTATGCAAAACAAATAATGTAAAGAGGATTTTTTAATCGCTGTTGCATGATGATTCTTTCTCTTCTAATGTCATTCTCAACTTTTTCCGCATTTCGTTTTGCTTTTATTCTTGAATTTTTTTAAACAAAAGACACGTTTTAACTCTGAAAGTGTTATTGCAATCATCATAGCTGAATGCTGGCTTTCATTCCATAAAACTGACAACCTTTTCAATAGCTTTTTCATTTTCAGTCCAAGTTTCATTAAAATCATGCATCTCGTTGCTAACTTGTTGCAGATGTGTCTCGTTGTCATACTTTCCTCTTATTCCCATCATCTTTTGCGGTAATACAAGCCATTAGGGAGGAAATAAGCATATTCGATTATCCAAAGTAAATTTCCTGAAAAACAGAAATTTGAAGTCAGTTACATATCACCCAAATAGTTCAAATATATACATCAAAATCATGTCCCGATATGCGGTTAGAGAGGGCGAAGATAATCTTGAATAAGTTGGAAAATGATCCTGTAATATATATATATATATATATATATATATATATATATATATATATATATATATATATATAAACTTTATTTCAATCCTTCATGAGCTTCCGATTCTTAATGATAAACATTTCGTTTATGATCAATTTCATCACGATTCTTCCATTAAGCTTGGAGAGTAATTATACATTCTTATAACTCAAAGTAGAGTCCAATAGAGTTATAAAAGCCTCGGAGAATTCCAATTAGATATCTTTAATCATTTCTAAGATACAAGGGTTCAAAGCTTAATCCAACAAATGGACAATTTTACTTTTCCTCGATTTGGACCGTTTTGCTATTACACCTGGAATATATATATATATATATATATATATATATACTCGTGATCATGCCAATCACTTTCCGACTTCCTCGTATAAATTAATCGTTTACGTAAATACCGGGTAAGTGAATGTTTACAGTTTTATTTGAGTTGATAGCGAACATTTTGTCGCATGGAAACCTCTCGTTCAACTCGATAATATTTAGTTGGATCAGTGACCAATCTATATTTGGATTACAATTTATGAGTACTTATGGTCGTAGATAAGAAGATAAGAGATTTTCCAAGCGTAGTTTAGATGCGGCATGAGACCGAAAGCATGGAGGACTCAGTGAGGATCGAACTCACTGACTGTTGCTTTTGGGTTTTTCCTTGCAGCTTTCACGTTGTTTCCGTCATCGACTGCTGTTGTTTTCCTTGACTGACCTGTTCCATGTGTGTTGCTCAGTACACATATAGTTTCTTTCTTTCTCAGGACCTTCCAAATTCTGTTGGACACGCCCAATGTTTGTCCAATGCCTCTGGTAGATTTTCCTTCTTTTCTCAACTTCAAAATGGTCTAGTTTTCTCCCATAGACAACTCTCGTCTATGTGTCGGTTTTAAGAAAAAATACAGTATTTACAGGTGAAACCCAAAGCTAAAACCAAGTGTAGGGATTAAGGGTTATTTAATGTTTAAACAATAATTCTGCAAGGCAACACCTGGGCAACAAGAAACAGCTGTTTGATACATGTTCCAATTATTTTGCTCACTTGGAAAAATGGGTGGGTTCAAATAAAAGGTGGAATGTCCTAAGTTGTTTAGCACATATAAATCTAAATACCAGTAAATAAAAGCTTCTATCTCATATCCATCTTTTGATATTAAACCCAAATGTGAACAACAAAAACAAAGGAATTGGACTTGTCATTCCAATACTTTTGAAGAGAACTATATATATATATATATATATATATATTGGTAATTTTTTACTGTTCATTTATTTTTCATATGTGTTGGTATCGTTAAATAGTCAATTAACTTTTCCATTGCATATACTAAAACTTTACAGTTTCCTTTAAACTTATAAAAGAGGCAATGCGCCCCAATATCACACCATCATCGCCTCCCACACACAAATACACACATAGATAGATAGATAGATAGATAGATAGATAGATAGATAGATAGATAGATAGATAGATAGATAGATAACTGTTTCAGTAATTAGCGGATGTTTTTAATTAGACATTATATCATTGCTGTAAACGTTATATTTAATAGCTACACGTGTTCAAGTGCTTGTTTTAAAGCATACTAAATATAACATTTATAAAGACAGGGATTAATATCGGATTTTAAAACTCCACTAATTGCTTAAAAACTATCGTGTTTATTCCTTGGATATGAAAAAAAGGTAACAGATGTAGATAGATGTGTATTTCTTAAATAGTGTAATTGATCCAAGCTTTTCTATAACGGATTCTCTTGTCATAATGGCAAGGTACATTTGATTTAGAAAAGGTTTCCCAGATGTATTTATCGAAATGAAAAATATGTTTTTGATATAAACAACTATTTTCCATAAAAATAAAATCTGTAATTTTCGCATAGTATCTGTCTATATTTTTGAGATGAGGTATTATGTACATTATTTACATTATTCGGACTATTGTCTTCATCTTTGTCGCCATATTTATTACAACGTTTCGGCCGTTGTACGCTCCGGCCTTCTTCAGGTGATTGGAATGTCGAAATGAACCCTTTATTTCGCTCACTGGGATAGTCCGAATAATGTAAAAAGTGTACATAATACCTCCTCACTATAGACAGATACTGAAAAACGTTGTAACTAATATGGTGACAAAGATGGCACAGTGGATAAAGGCGTTAGGTAAATTCAGTGACAGGACCCAAAGAGCGTAAGTTCAATTCCTGGTTAAGGCAGCGGAGAACTTTCAGAGGGAAGTTAACAGGAGGTAACTGATAACTGACATGGCACGTGGAACTAGAACAGTCTACTCCGAATAATATAATTTTCTCATAGTCTTAACTAAATATCAGTATAAACCGGTTGTATATCTAAATTTTTGCCTCGAATATAAACAGGACGTATGTATATATTTTGCCTCGAGTATAAACAGGACGTATGTATATATTTTGCCTCGAGTATAAACATGACATATGTTAATATAATTTGATTTCTGTCTCTATATAACTTATACTTAACATTAAATATTTCAACAAGAATAGATAAGTTCTTAAAGAAAACAATTTTTTTTAAGAATTTTAGAGGAGGAACAAGTCGGCTACGGTGTTCAAGCGATCATGTATCTTTCGATACATGACTGACGAGGCAGATTTTTTCCCGGTGTAGGTTGCCATTTCTTTCTACGGTAGACCATTTGCCATCCAAGGCTATAGAACCCGGTCTGTCCTGCTATTTACCCATAGTTGGAGGGAGAAGAAGAGGATTCACACCTTTCCCAAGGGTATTATCACATAAGTGAATGTAATGGATGCGACTCGAATTTGAACTCGGCTCTCCGATTCCTCAATCCGAGCCGCTATCCATTACTCCTCGAAGTTTACTAAATTGATTTATATGCGTTAAATTACATCGTTTTGGACGCTGCATTTACTGTTCAACTTGACTTCTTTTTCAAATACTGTATTATATTTATCGCCCTAACATTTTGTGAGCTATAATTTTATACTTCACTAACAACAGAACTATAAAGGCCTACACATGTACAGTGGGATTTAAACCCGACACACACACACACATATACATATATATATATATATATACATATATGGAATTAACACATTAATTCCATCTACATTTTACGCGTGCGCGAGTTTTCCTCCCTTCCTTTCACACTCGTGCGTGTGTGCGCGCGGTTTGCACCCCTTCCTCCCTCTTACATTTAGACGTAGCAGTAATCTGGAGGAGGAACTTCGCTAGCTCCTACTGATGAAGTCAGCCTAACAGATTTTGAATTTTTTCCCGCGCGTTTCTCGGCGTCTCAAACGAACAGCGTTTGCAAGCCAGTTGCCTCCCGACTTTCGACCTAACTAGACGGGCAACTCATTTATTCCGTGCCCTTAACCCATATGCGGGCCGGAATATCTTATCTCAACAATGTCGACCTCACACTGTACCAAGATTTCTTCTCGTCTTGAAGCTGCCCGCAGGTCAGACCTTCTCCGTTTTCGACCAGAAGACGTTCGAGACACACGACACAGTCGTGAGCAAAACTTCGTATTCAACAAGTGGCTTATTTTTATCCCTCGTCAGTCAATCTTAAATACAGACAGGGATATCCTATTGACGAACGAACTTGCTACCCGCAGGTCAGACCTTCTCCGTTTTCGACCAGAAGACGTTTGAGACACACGACACAGTCGTGGGCAAAATTTCGTATTCAACAAGTGACTTACATTTATCCCTCGTCAGTCAATCTTAAATACAGACAGGGATATCTTACTGACGAACAGATATTCTTCGTCCCTTCTGGACTCGCCATAAGTAACTTCACATAGACGATGCAACCAACTGCAAAAGCAAGCTGTGCTAAAAAAACGATGTCCTTTTGGCTTTTTGACGTCCACAGCAATCCGTTAAAATTTTCAACAGTTAATTCAAGACCTGACCAAACTCTGAGACCCTACTTTGAACCTGAACATAAAAAAAAGATTAAAAAAAAACACAAAATCACATACACTCTCAACGCCAAAAAAATCCACAGTGAGTACTCCTTTCTATCTGTGCGCAGATACACCTCTGTTAACGAGTACCTTTTTCCAGAACCTTATAAAACTCTTTTTTCCCGCCTTGTTCACCTTGCTATCCTATTTTGGCGCGGAACTTTTCCCTGATCTCGTACCACGAGATAATCTACTTGTTTCCATCTAATAAAAATTACACATGTTTTACAAACAGACGCCTTTGTCATTTTATTCCGGTTATCTCTTTGATGTTTATAATTTATGCACTCGTTGATTGACCCCTTTCCTCTCACTGTTCATTCACGCATTTCTTTTTATACATTGCTTGTGGACTCTGTAGTTTAGTGTGGTGTCTGGCACAAGGCCACTTTGTAATAAACCAGCACTGCACGCTGCCGGGTCTGCAACATATATATATGTAGATGTCTGAAGATCGCAAGTGCGTGAAACTCGATTAACGACTCGAGCCGTCTTTTCTTAAGTGTTGACATTATGAAGCGTTTCTTGGTCTGTCTAGGTAATCTGGGCGTTGACCACTTTACTGTGTAGGTAGGAGTTAGGTCTTTCATTCTTTTTTCTTTCCTGGTTCGTGATTTTTTTATTTCATGCCTTAGGTGTTATGTCGTCTGACAAGTTGATATATATATATATATATATATATATATATATATATATATATATATATATATATATATATATATATCAACTTTTGTGAACATTGAAGTCAACACTTAGAGTCGACAGGCTGTTTCATGCTGGACACAATCAACGCCTCTAAGTGTTGACATCAATGTTCACTTTTATATTTCTATTTACACACGCTCTATCTCTGAATATTGAGCACTTTATCCCATAAATATGGCACACCTTAAGACTAAATTCAAAACCTGCGGAGAGTCGTTTGGGGACCTTGTGTCACTTAGTACACCAGGTCTCTGTATTCGGCCCTTCAAAAAATGTGGATGGTCCTGCACGAAACCTTCACCACTATAATCAAAGCTCATGTGTTGTCGGTTTCCTAAGAACTGATCTACTTGACCCTCATACGTCGAATTCGACGGGAGAAGCTAGTATATATATATATATATATATATATATATATATAATTATTTATTTAAAAATATGATTCCAAATCGCGACATAAGAAGTCCCATGTTTCAAAACAAGAGCCGAAAACCTCAATATAATTATTTAAATTAAATTGAGTTAAAATAAGCTCTACATTTTACATGTTCTAGCCTTGTTTGTAAAACTTGGGATGACCCATGCCCTTTATGCCTCCATGAGAAATTGCACATAATTAAGCTTCTAAATAATAATAATAATCTATTAAACAATAGACACGAGTTAACGGTTTTTTGTAGGCATCATCAGATTTTTGGTTTGAATTATTAGCTAAAAACTAGCATACAATATAATAACTTGTTTAATCCATAGCCCACTCATCAGATTCATGGTTTGAATAATTAACTAAAAACATGCATACAATAACACCCTTTATAATCCATAGCCCAAATAAATAGTTTAAATACCATAAAAAAAGATAACCCTTTATGAAGTCGTCAAAAAACAAACGTTACGACAGTTTTTTTATATGCACAAATCCCTTTCATAAAAAAAATAAAATAAAAAAATAAATAAATCTCCATAGACATGCAAACTAGACGAGGGTTAATACATCTTCCGTTTCAAATTTAGACACCCCACCTTTCCCTGACTTGACATCTACGAAAGTAACTCTATACTGATACTTATTATTAACACCCAACACCCGCCTACCCAACTTAAACAATTCGCCCTAGCTGTTACCATGGAAATTTTGATTTCAATTTTTAAAACACGTAAATTTCAGAAACACGTTATTCCAAAAAAAAATTTCGCTTGAAGATGGAACTAGAGATTTTAACTCAATTTAATTTAAAAAATTATATTGAAGTTTTCGGCTCTTGTTTTGAAACATGGGACTTCTTATGTCGCGATTTGGAATCATATTTTTAAATAAATAATTATATTTATGCTCTACTTTTGTATCGAGCACTATTTTTTAAAAATAATAACTAAAATACTAAAGGACTTTGGATTATTTACCTAACCAGTTCCTTCCTATTTTCTATATATTTTCACATATATATATATACACTCGACTATATATATATAACGTACGTCTGGTTCGAAATCCTTGCCGATCTTTTATGCAGAAGTAAAGGTTTATCCATTGTTTCCTGTTTAGGATTGAGTTTCTGGTTCCTTCTAAAGTCATTTCGTTCTCCTTTACTCTCAGTAACCTATTGCGTTTTAGAGACATCAACGCCTTACTTTGGGTGAATTGATTAATATATATATATAGGTAACTATACTCGTTTCGAAAAACCTTCGAATTTTTTATTTGCCAGTAATCAAATCAATCTCGAATGAAAAAAAGCTTTTAAAAAAAGAAAGAACTAGAAACATGAAAGTCTGTCGAAAAAAAATCGCACAGATGCAGGTTTGAAGCCCAAAGAAAAAAACCCGATACGAGTAAACAACTAACTAAAAAGAGCTCAATACAACTGTAGAGCAGACCTAGATACACCTAGTGAGCCAGACAAACCTACCTAGGTGTCCCCTAAGCTTTCCCTGACGATCCGCTTAGGTGAAACCTGGGTAGGTTTGTCACTAGGTTTATCTATCTATATATATATATATATATATATATATATATATATAAGACTTTTCTGTCGATTTCGTCGTATGATGATCCGAGAACCTCATTCATTTTCTCTGTTTGTATGTGACACTTCAGTCCCACTAGTGACTTGCATACAAGTTCACATATCGTACAACAGCGAGGATCTCCGGACATCACAACAAGAATATTTGTTGGCGCATTACGACGTTGTCTTTTGTCTTTTAGCCGGTCAATACGACAGATTTCGAAATTTCTAAACCCACTCTGGCACAAATATCTCCAGGAGAGAACGGGAGGGAGATAGTCGTTACCACGGTTTATTGGTCCACCCCTAAATATGTGGGTGACCAGAGCCACCTACCTTCATCGTACATCTCAATAGGAGGTGGGTAGGTGGACGGACTAGCTTACATTCAATACCTCCAAAAATCAAGCTTTTAACGTTTCATCAGAGAAGACACCGAATCATAATGAACGGTTGTACTCTCAATGATGCTCCTTGCCTTGAACGTCTATTGGGACTGAAGCCCACAACAGACCCCCTTTGGAACTCATACGATATACCCTGAAAGATGCTGGCAAAATGGTCGGGGTTTCTTGTGTCACCCGAGATAATAACTGACGCTTCCAGCTATGCTTTTTACAAGAGCCATATCAGATCAAAAATGGTGTACTCCTGCCATATCTAGGCTGGAACTGCCCATTCCCTGCCTTGTGAGTGATGAATTATTTTCCACTCTGCAACCCCTTTTCCATAAACCGAAACATTCCTATTCTCTCGCACCTCTATTGCTTTTTTCATGGCCGGTGTTCAGTCTAGCTATATTCCTTAGTTTCTCCAGTCCTGATTTCACAGCTGAGATACTATATGTCATGTACACTTCGTCGACTTATTCCCTTCATATTCCATTGGTAAGGAGGAAGTTTTAACTCAGACAACTTCTTCCCCGGAACTGTTACCACAAACCCTCTTTCAGTGTCACACTTTCCGTCCACTGTTAAAACACTTCCCAGATATTTAGATTGTTGTACTTGTTTGATTTTGGTGCAAAATATAAACGTAACCAATTACTGCAGACAAATTAGATATTGTTACCAGTCTTTTGCTATCTATCGCTATTTCCATGGCAAATGTACAGATTCCTTAGTTCCACCAGTTCGGACCTTTGCAGCTAAGACCCATCATGCCACGTACACATCCTCATTCCCTTCATATTCCATTGATAAGGAGGAAGTTCCATTCAGAGAGCTTCTTTCCCAGAACTGTTACCACAAAAAAATCTAGATGGCCAGAATATGGCAACTGATCTCTCTTTTGATCTTATTCGGCAGTTCAATGGAGGAGGAATTGTTTTTTAACATTCAATACCTCCAAAAACCAAGCTGGTAAGGTTTCGTCTTCACAGAGCAGATTTCCCCAGCCATGACGAACTGTTTTGCGCCCAACGAATCACTTTGCCTGGAATTTCTATTGAGTAACAAGCTCATTCCAGTCTTCAAGTGGAATACATATATACCAGCCATCGCTAAAGATGCCGGAAAAATGGTTGGTTCCTTATACCGTCCCAGAAAGTAACCGAACCCTTCTACAATGCTCTATCTTTACAAGAATCAGACCAAAAACGGAATATTCTTGTCATAACTGTGGCGGAGCTGACAAATCCTCGCGTTGACACAGTTGAAAAGCACTTTCGCGTTCTTGTTGGCGATGAATTGTTTTCCACCTCACAGAACATTGCTAGCCTCTTGCTGATTTACTGTTTTCATGTGAGATATTCAGACGAGCTAAATTCCTTTGTCTACCAGTTCAGACCTTCACAGCTAAGTTACGAGCATTGAGTAGACTCACCCTGTGGTTGCTTTTTTTTCCGCAGAACTGTTACTCTGTGGAATAGACTCCCAAGAACATAATTCCTCGATCACAACCACCTTAACCTCTTCAAATCTACTGTCAACCTTCATCTATCCACTCTTACTCCCTCTTTGTGCACTCATATTAACCTCATTCAATAGCATTCTACCTTGAACGGCTCTTGGGCCTTATAATTGGTGAAGATTAGTATTAAAATTCTTGACTTTGGGATGGGCAATAAATAGTGCTTAATCTCTGATTGATCAAGAATCTAAAATGTATCTATCCACGGATGCGGTCTATACACCCATATATGCGCTCGGGTATATACCCGTCTGGACAGCTTTCATGTGTCTGTTCAGTCTTGAGTTTTAAAAATAAGCCATGTGAATTTTTGCAACTTTTAGTAACTCATAAAATGAGAAACATGAATTGTTACCAAGATACTGAATAATTCTGTCAACAACTTTTAAAATCTTTAGACTTCCATATTTATCGCCAAGATAACAATGACGATCTTTCTTCTACGCTCTGCTATTTTAAAAGAAAAGAAATTCTATTACGAGAGGAAATGTTCACTCACTTGTCAATGACAAGTATATTTTTTATACTATTGTTCACATACTGAAAGGCCCAAAAGCCATTCAAAGTAGAGGCTTACTGAATGAAGACGTATGTACTTAATAGGATAAGTAATGCTGTTTATGAAAATATATAGGAAAGATAACGGTTGTCTCTAGACTTGAAGAGGTAAAGATTGTAGCGATCAGGAAAGCATCCTCTCGGGAGTATGAATGAGGTTGTTATATGAACGCAAGAGGAGGAGGTAAAAAGTGCTGATTATGAGGATATATAGGATAGATAACGGTTGACCCTAGACTTGAAGGGGTTAAGATTGTAGCGATCAGGGAAGCATCCTCTCGGGAGTATGAATGAGGTTGCTATATTAACGTAAGAGGAGGAGGTAAAAAGTGCTGATTATGAGGATATATAGGATAGATAACGATTGACCCTAGACTTGAAGGGGTTAAGATTGTAGCGATCAGGGAAGCATCCTCTCGGGAGTATGAATGAGGTTGCTATATTAACGTAAGAGGAGGAGGTAAAAAGTGCTGATTATGAGGATATATAGGATAGATAACGGTTGACCCTAGACTTGAAGGGGTTAAGATTGTAGCGATCAGGAAGCATCCTCTCAGGAGTATGAATGAGGTTGCTATATTAACGTAAGAGGAGGAGGTAAAAAGTGCTGATTATGAGGATATATGGGATAGATAACTGTTCACCTTAGACTTGAAGGGGTTAAGATTGTAGCGATCAGGGAAGCATCCTCTCGGGAGTATGAATGAGGTTGCTATATTAACGTAAGAGGAGGAGGTAAAAAGTGCTGATTATGAGGATATATAGGATAGATAACGATTGACCCTAGACTTGAAGGGGTTAAGATTGTAGCGACCAGGGAAGCATCCTCTCGGGAGTATGAATGAGGTTATTGTTGTCCTCGCTAAAACTTACAGGTTTCATTCACTGGAAAACTTTTTTTAACCATTTATCTGAGAAAGCGATTGTATATAGTTGAGAGTTCAATTTCTCAATGGATTTGGAGCCATACATGACATCCATATGAAAACGTCGATATGACGATGCTACTTAAGAACATGATCAGTGTTTTCAGGTTAATGTTTTTGCTTTTGCAGCAACTGGTATTGTCGGGCGAAACTATCCATAGCGCAGCCTATTTGATGTTCAGTTTCCTTATCTTTTATAATAAATTTATTACAGGAACAATCAAGCTGATAAATAGAAATAGGTTGTTTGTAATTCTGTCCTGAAGCATTTTCCTTACGCAATGAATTATGGCAACAAGGGCAAAATGAACGGAATAAAAAATAATGGTCTTTACAGGATTCCGTATCAGAATTTGGTGATGACGTGGTGGGAAAGATCTTCTATAAACACAACACAGGGATTGGCAGACGGGTTGGCCTTTACAATATATACCGACAGGCTTGTTTGCTTCTTATTGTTGTTTACTTTTTTAATTGAGTCAACCTATTTTTAGGTGTCAGGCCGAATCTTAGACTCTTGAGTATGTGAATTGTTTCAGTTAGTAAAAAATTATATATATATATATATTACGGGCGTCTGCATTCTGGGCGTACAGTTAAGACATTAATTTGACTCGAAAAGAAAATATAAAAAGAAATAAATTGAAACATTTTGTTTAATCATTGAAAGTATATATATATATATATATATATATATATATATATATATATATATATATATATATATATATACATGTGTCTTTGTGTGCGTACAAATTTAGATATAAATAAAATATATCTGTTAAAAAGAAAAGACACAAAGAAAAACATTTCTTTACAATGGCATTCGAAAAGAAAAGTTTTACTTTTGCCTCTACTGATATATATATATATATATATATATATATATATATATATATATATATATATATAGTTGAAAAGGTTTTCTTGCGACGCGTTTCGTTCTTTCGTAATTCATCGGACTAAATTTGTTATCGTGGTTCGACTACGCATGCGCACGACCGAGGTATGCTGGGAATAAAAGCATTACAAGAAAAAAATTCACACTTTGTCATCCATTTTTCTCCAATATTGTTCTTGATATATAAAAGATATATCCTTGTACACACACACACACACACACACACACACACATATATATATATATATATATATATATATATATATATATATATATATATAGTTTATGAAAAATTAGGTAATCCGTATCGGTAAACACAAGGAGGATAAAATCCAGAGATGTAAATCCAGAGCAAATAATTTAAATAAAAACAGACCACTTTAAGGTTCCATATAATAAATTATTTCACCACAGCCCTTTTAAAGGACTGCGGATCATCAGACTTTACTTCCAAATGTTGAAACAAAAAATGAAAAGAAATTTACACATTTTTGACGGGCCGTATTAAACATATGTAAATTAAGGAATTGAATGGGGGAGAGAGAAGACATGAGTGAGTTAGATGTAATTTAAAATTTCTATTCTTTTATACTTAAAATTACTTGATGTCCAGACATTGACACATTTAAACGCTTAACATAACGGAAGTTATATATTGATATCGAAGGGGTGGAGGAGAAAAAAAACATAAAAAGGAAAAGAGAGAAGTCATGAGAGAAGGTGTCACTAATTTTCTTTTGAAAAATGCGTAGAGACAGATGCTGTTATTTTGTTTTACTTTGAAAGTGTTATTTGGGGGTTCATAAAGATTATAATGTTTGATATAAATTTGAATGTCTAAATTGTCTACAAAGAATTTAATTTGAAATTTGTTAGTGACTAAAAATATATATATATATATATATATATATATATATATATATATATATATATATATATATATATATATATGCAACTCCCACTGCTAAAAACTAATCGTTTAAAAGCGAATAAAGCCCTTACTATACAAAAAAAAGAAACCAGCCCTTAGTAAGATTAATTATGAACAGGGCCACAGGTTACTGGCCTTATTTGGAAATTAAGAATTTTAAGAATATGTCTATTTTCACCTAATTTTATACCACCTAAAATACTAATTATAACACCATTCATTATGTAAGTATTACAGAAAATAATCCTTGAAAATGGGTAATTGTTTAATCGAAAGTAGAACCAGCTAATCCTTGCTCAATTTTTGATATTCCTTAAGTCCGAGAAGAATATACTTCGTCGTGGAAAAACAATAAAAAATCAAAGTACGGGGTTATTCAAAAAGAATGAACCGATTTCATTATGCAATATTTTAATAAGGAAAAGCAATAGAAAACTTCAGCCAGATCGCAAGTATTCTACTTACAATCAACTTTTATTTTCTGTCTTACAAATGTTCAATGTGGCCACCACCTGCAGCACGGGCAACATCAATGCGATAAGCGAATTCCTCCCAGATACATATCAGCATATCCCGATCCATTGAGTTGATTGCTGTTGTTATTCAATGTTTAAGGTCGTCGAGGTTAGTGGGTATCGGTGGAACATGAATGCGATCTTTTACGTATCCCCACAAGAAAAAAAAATCACACACGGTGAGGTCTGGGGATCTCGCAGGCCAAGTACAAAAGCAAGGTTTTGGGCCTCCTTTCGAACAATCCATCACTGGGGTATTTCTTCGCACACGCCAGACAGTGGATTGAGAGATGGCAAGGTCACGACTAGCTCGATTTGTGGACTTCCGTGGACGCAACATTGATTCTAGCTACTTTTCCTCCGAAATTTTATTATGACGAAAAGAAAACGATTTTTTTATTAAATTTGGCTCTCATCAAAATATCCTCCTTGGGGCCCCGGTTATTGCAGCACGAAATGTATGAGGTATATTTTCGTCCTTTAGAAGGGTTTAAACGGGTTAAAATTATGTTCTTATTGTCTGAATTATATTTGTGTAGGTGGAAAAGGGGGAGATGTAAATTTAAGCCTCGATTATAATTATCCACCGATGGAAAACGCTGAAGATATGGGGAAGATGAATTTGATGTTTTTTAGTTTTAAAATTTACAAGTCTTAATATTTTTAATTATTATTAAATTTTTTTATTTTATTTATTTATTTATTTATTTATTTATTTATATATTTTTTTGCATCTTGGGTGCCTGGACACAAACCCTAGCAGATCTCATTCAGTTTCCTTACGTTTTCGGTTTTGCTTTATCGCTGTTATTCTTAAATATCGCACATTGTCACAAAAGACGATCAGCCAAGAATGTTGAAATATTATAAGAACTTGAACGCAAATTTACCGTTGATGATTGAGCAATCAGTGCACTTTCTATACATTTACGCATTTTTAAATTTCTTTTTCATTTAATCAAAAGAGCATATATATATATATATATATATATATATATATATATATATATATATAGGAATATATAGGATTGGTGCATAATTTTTTTGCAGGCGAGTTATTTGTTACTAAAAATTGCTGTATTGTTTATTTTTTAAATAATATTATTTTATTTACAGGTTGTAAAAATGCGTGACGTTAATCATATGCTCCGGAATAATCATTTAAAAATTTTATGTTTCTTTTTTCATAAAATATATTGTTTAAAAAGCGCCTGATAATTATGCACCAACCATATATATATATATATATATATATATATATATATATATATATATAGTTTTAAGGTGGGCTATATTTATGGGATAAAGAGATCAATATCAGAGATAGAGCGTATGTAAATATAAATATAAAAGTGAACATTGAAGTTAACACTCAGAGGCGACAGGCTGTTTCATGCACACCTTAAACCTATATTTTCTACATATATATATATATATATATATATATATATATATATATATATATATATATATCGTTATTTTAAGCGTTAATTTACATTTTTAGACGTACTCAAATCTTCTTCCATCTCACTTATCTATTGATATCAATTTTGATACAATAAGTTTCGCAACGTTAACCCCTAAGAAAGTGATGGTCGAATGCCGCCTTGGTTCAAAAAAAAATGAACACTAAACAGTATTGTTTAAAGCAATATCTGCATTCTGTGGTATTAAATTGTCACATATATATATATATATATATATATATATATATATATATATATATATATATATATATATATTAATGCATGTTTCATTAAATAATATAGACAAGTTTTGTCTTTTTATTCTAAGTAAGTTCCTTTCATATTGTCTGATAAACTTAACATTATCATTGAAAGACGAAAGGAAATCACCATATTTGTACATGTTTAAATCCATTAAATCCAAATTTTCGGCTTATATAAGCCATTATCAAAGATGACAATTAATTAAAACAACATGCCTGGCCGCGTACACAATTCTGGAAAATCCGTATTGAAATCACCTATACTTAAACATAAAAACAATAAACAAAAATTAAAAATATCGTTAATACTGTTTATTATAAACAGAGCGTTTACTTAAGTATTTGTATCTATAAAAAGAACTTATGAACATAAAAATCTCTCTCTCTCTCTCTCTCTCTCTCTCTCTATATATATATATATATATATATATATATATATATATATATATATAATGTATGAAAGCGTATAAAAATGTTCAACTGGTCTGAGGTTACGTTTACTTGTCATTCCTAAGTTACAAATCATCAAGCACTCAGTCAAACGTTTGGCCGTTAAGCTAAATTCTCTTTTGTACGTTGGGTTATTTTTTTAAATTCGTTTTTGGATTTGTGCAGTAAGTATAAATGTCACCAGGTAAATGAAGTTTATGATGATAAAATATAGTGGGTTGCTCTGGAATCACAAATACGGACACACATTTGAACCAGAACAATATATGTTGTACAGTGTGTTATGCATGGTCGCTTAGAAATAAAACAAATTAAAAGGAAAATCACACAAACACACCGAGTTACATATCCACTTCTTTGTAATTTAGCTGAGCATAGAAAAAGTTTTGTTTAATACGCTCGCATTTACGAAAAATGTTGGCATACAGAAAAACAGAAGACATTAAAGTCCTGACTTTTTCCTTTCTTTTACTCTCTCTCTCTCCATATATATATATATATATATATATATATATATATATATATATATATATATATATATATATGACATTATGAAATGGACAATGTCCGACAATTATTTAAACATTTTTTATGTTTATACATTCTTTTTATAGATAAAAAATATTTACTTAAATATTTTTTTTATAAAAAGAATGCATAAACATAAAAATGTCTTCACATAATTGTCGGACATTGTCCATTTCATAATCTGTGACGTCATTTGTTTACATTTGGATACGCTTTGAGCAGATATAAATGTACGCGAGAGATTCATGGAAGAACACCCTGAGCTGGAATGGTAACACCTGTTAGGGTCCCAGCTATGGGCAAATAGTTAACCTCCAGACTGGGATCAAACCACTATGAAAGTTTCAAAATAGGTTTTAATACCAGAAAAACATTGTAAAAAAATTATTACCAGAAATACTTTTTGGAAAAAAATATTACTAGCAAAACATTTTGGAAAAAAAATTTACCAGCTATACATTTTTTGAAAAAAAAATATTACCAGCAAAGGGAAATTATTACCAGAAATAGATTTTTGAAGGAAAAAAATATTACCAGAAATAGATTTTTGGAAAATAATATTACCAAAAATGAAAATTTTGTCAGCATTAAATAACCCATTGAGGTTGATATGCTGTAAAACAAAACAAACCAATATATACTGAGATAGATAGATAGATAGATAGATAGATAGATAGATAGATAAAAATATTACCAGCAAAAAATATTTTGTCGAATAACCCATTGAGGTTGGTATGCCATAAAACAAACCAAACCAAACCAAAACAAAGCAAACCGTTGCCTCAAGTTTTCTCCTCATCTTTGTCTATATGCAATACGTTTTCACAAACCCTTTCTTCCAGGATTATCAGACTGGTCTTAGATTAACAAATATCCCTCTTGAAAACCTTAAACCAAAATTACATAAAGCTCTATTTTCCGATCAGCATTGAATCTTCTTTTATGAAACTAATTAATTATTTACATTATTAACACGCAGACTATTGTCCCCATATGTTTTTGTTATCACAACGTTTTGACCGTTATACTATCTGACCTTCATCAGATGCTTGTTCATCCAGAATTTTGAATTGGACACTTTATTTAATTTACGTGGTATTCTCCTTCCGCGTCTGTTTATAAATAATGATAACTCCGCGTCCCAGAAATTCAGACAGAAACTAAAGAAATTTAAATTTCAAGGCCCTTAATCCAGGAGGGGTCCAGAAGCAACTTCTTTTTAAATGGGTTGAAATACTGAAGGTAAATCATAGAATATACTCTTATACTCATTTCGGGTCTCCCCCCAAATGTCTAATTGGTCAAATTTCAAATTTTTCTCGACTTTTTGCAGCGCTCGAATCACTGGCTTTATGGTGCCACTGAGTTCGGCCAATTCTTTTTATAGTCTATATTTTGGCAGTTAGATCTTCGAAGACTTGGATGTTATACAGAGTAGTATTTTTGAAGATCAGGTCTTAGGAAGAAATTTGAACCATCAAAAGAAAAAAAAATATCTGAAATCTTGCTTGTAGATTTTAACACCGAATGTCAGAGGATCTTTCCTGTTAATTCACCCCAAAATAAAAAGAATTTAAATTTACTAAAATTCACGCCAAATTCTCCCAGAGAGATGACCTTCCATTGCACTCCGTTTGGGTTGACCTTTGCAATGACCCCAAATATGGCTGAATTGGGTGAGCTATTTCTAAGTGTGGGGGTCTGTATTCGCGCTCATCTCGATAAACAAGCTTTTTTTTTTCTTTTTAAATTGTTAAAAATTCTTTTAAGTACCTCGAATATCATCCGCATTTACGAAATGTGAATAACTTTCTGGTTTTTGGTAATTTTTCATTTTGAGGATTGGAGTTGTTACGAGGTAAGCTAAACAATTTTTTATTTGAGATTTATCATCTCAAAAGAGCGCCAAAAATTTAATTAAAAAAAAAAAAGACCCAGAACAACTGAAATGTGTTGTTTGAGCGTTTGCCTTGGAAATTTAAATTGAAAAAAAAAAAAAAAAAACATTACACGAATACAAGAAGTTTCTTCATACATGAATAAATTTGTAGGACATTTCTTGATATTTGGATAGTTGCATATGATAACTGGGTTCCTAAAACATTGTTACCATCATTACAAAATGCTGATGAAATGCAGTAAATGGCAATCCCATTAACATTGGAGACCATCAATAGTGTGATAAAGCGCCCCTGCCGAGATATAAATGGATGTGGAGGTTGATTTAATTTTAAATTTATAATTTCTTGGGGCGAATTAATATTTTCGGTTAGTAACTTCACATTATTTGGGGTGAATTGACAGAATAGATCCAATTCAGATTTTCATCACTGACGAGACACATATGATGACCTTCGACCTCTTGCGGTAATCTGCGGTAAAATAACCCCATTGTGAAAGTTAACCACGGCTACCAAGACGCTTGTAGTAAGAGACTCAAAGCTGTCATATTTTGAAGGCCTGTATCATGTCATTCTTCATTATGATCTCGAGGTTCTTTCAAAGGTACCAAGTTCCTTTGAATCTGGTTCTTGGTTGTGAATGGCCGCCAATATCAATTCAGGTTTAATTTAGCCCTGTCACTGTCTGTGTGACAACCTGACCAATCTTAATTTTTTCCAAATCTGCCATCCATCCATCCATGAGGTCGTATGAAACGCCATATTGACATATGTTTACTTTTGCCTTGGTACAAATTATTCACAAGTAAATAATACGTCAAGCCATAGCCGTTCCATTTACTAAGGTTTTGTTATGTTGTTTGAAGGACTCAGGCAATAACTGAATGCATGAATAGGTCCAGCTCTTTACCTGTTTTACAAGTGGAACTGATAGTCACATTACGTTACAAATAGTCGTATTGAAAGTAACAAACAGTAATACAAATTGAACTAAGACAAATATGACAGACGATTGCGTGACGCATGCCGGGAACAGAAGTTTTATATTTTTTTATTGTTTTATTTTTATTTTCCTTTTTTATTTCTCGGTTATTTGCATCGGCGGCAGTGAAACCTACACCGATATCGAATTCTTAGTTATTTGAACAAGAGGGAAGTTAAGCTCGAACTTTGTCGGGGACAAAAGAACAAGCAGAAAAGAGAGAAAACTCGAGAAAAAGACGTCTTGTCTATTGTAAAAAGTTGGTTAAAAAAATGTCCGTTTTTTAACAGTAGAAAAAATTTTATTGACAATTCTTCTCCATTTCTCGTACAAACACCGCATTCTGTCTACCTACCTCATTATCACACGCACTATTTCTTCATATATATATATATATATATATATATATATATATATATATATATATATATATGCGTGTATGTGCATGCATGTATGAGCATGCGTGTATGTGCATGTGTGTGTGTTTGCATATATATATATATATATATATATATATATATATATATATATATATATATATATATATATGCATATATGTGCGTGCGCGTGTGTGTGCGTTTGCATGTATATGCATATATATATATATATATATATATATATATATATATATATATATATATATATATATATATATATATATATATAACGTGTTTGCATATATATATATTCGTGTATGTACGTGCGTGTGTGTGTGTGCATTTGCATATATATGCACATATATATATGTATATATAATATATGTATATATATGTATATATATGTATATATATATATATATGTATATATATATATATATATATATATATATATATATATATATATATATATGTGCGTGCGCGTGTGTGTGTTTGCATGTATATATATATATATATATATATATATATATATATATATATATATATATATATATATATATATAACGTGTTTGCATATATATATATTCGTGTATGTACGTGCGTGTGTGTGTGTGCATTTGCATATATATGCACATATATATATATATATATATATATATATATATATATATATATATATATATATATATATATATGTATATATATATATATATATATATATATATATATATATATATATATATATATATGTGTGAGTGTGTATATATATATATATATATATATATATATATATATATATATATATATATATATATAACATTGAACAAAACTGTCAAGGTACTTTTCTTTATTTTTTTATTCTTGTATGCATACAAATGTCTTTCTGGACTTAACGGAAGTAAAACATTTATCAAAAGTTCTTTCGTTCTGAACATTTTCGGCTAAACTGTTAGCCATTTTATTTTTTGTTCTATTATAGTGTGTGAGTGTCATTGTAGGAGGTATAATGGTTGCTGGCAGTAGACATATTATTAATTTCCAAACACGGTCGATATATCCTAGCCGTGTTCATACTTTAATTTATTATGGGTTGGTTTCTTATTTTCATTTGGGCCTCCATCTTTTAAATGTTTTTTTTTTTTGTTTTGTTTTTTTTTTTGTTTTTTTGCAGTGGGAGGTATGTATAGGCAACTGTGTTCCCAAAGAAAACAAATCATGAATAATTACGTCTGTAGACTACCACTCGCCTTTCAAGGCGACTGAACCAGAAGTTATCATAAAAGCTAGACTGATAGTTGAAGCAAGACTCGTACATTTGTCGTAGACATCTTTAGACATTCTCTTAGCTAGAATTTGGTCAATGACAATACTTTTTGTCTAAACCACTTCACAAATCAACCGAAACATTTTTCAGGCGTTGTTTCGGGCGTTCATGATAAGCCGATTTAATGCGCTTAAAAATGGCATAAAATATCCGTATTTCTTTCATAAAATGAAGAATTCGTGATTTATTTGCCGACCAAATATACAAGTCTTTCTGCAGATCAGAGCAATGGTTAGGCAATCTCATCTCGCGAACGTTCTGCTAAAGCAACGCCGTCAATCCTCATAAGGTCGACTACTACTATGTACTTTGCGCTTGACCAGATTCTCAAACCCTTTCCAGTTGACACTCCCCTCGGCCTCCAGCCATACTCGAAACAACGGACATACATTTGTTTCTTAGATTATATCTCTTGAGAATTTAAAACAGCTTCCCTACCGAACACTTTATCATAACTGACAACAGATGGCCAATTACCTTTGGGCTTTACTTCAAGAGAAAATTCAACTACCTTAAACATCTGCAATGTTATTGGCCCTGACATTGAATCTTGGCTTCAGTAGCTTTCCTGTGCTATAAATAATTTCATGGCAATTCTTCTTATGAGCTTTCCTCTTTGCTACCTACTATACGAATTTAAGGCTAGTACAAGATTGCCAGTGAAATTGGCTAGATGTAACCGTATGTATCTTTCTTCTATCGCACCTCTCGTTTGTGGAACTCTCTTTTGGATTCTTTATTTCCAGGTTATTTCGTTCTTGACCTGGAATATCAGCTTGGTTCACTGTGTCTTGCCAGACAATTTTTCTCACCAGAATCTATTTTACACATTTATAAGTCTACCATTCGTCCATGCATTGAATATTGCTTTCACATCTGGTCTGGTGCTTCTGCTATGTACTTAGATATTCTTGATAAAATAGAAAGAAGAATCTGCAATGTTATTAGTCCTGAACTGGTATCTCGGCTTCAATCGCTTACACACCGCTCTAACGTAGCTAGAAATATTCCCAAGGTAATTGTTTCTTAGATTATATCTCTTGAAAATTTAAAACAGCTTCTAACCTAACATTTTATCATAACTGAGAACAGATCGCCAATTACCTTTGAGCTTTATTTCAAGAGAAAAATTCCCTTAAAACACTTAAGGCAGTTTTGCATTGGCTATTGCTTCTGTTATGTATTTAGAAATTCTTGATATAATACAAAGAGTAAAGACCTTCAATGTTATTGGTCCTGACATTGAATTTTGGCTTCAGTAGCTTCTCTGTGCTTTTTCTATGAATAATTTCATGCTAATTGTTCTTTCCTCTTTGCTACCTACTATACAAATTTAAGGCTAGTACTATATTGCCAGTTGAATTGGCTAGATGTAACCGTAAGTTCTATGCCAACAGTTTCTTCTGTCGCACTTCTCGCTTGTGGAACTCTCTTTCGGATTCTTTATTTCCAGGTTATTTCGTTCTTGACCAAGAATATCAGCTTGTTTCACTGTGTCGTGCCAGACAATTTTTCTCACCAGAATCTATCTTACACATTTATAGAGATTCTTGATATAATACAAAAGAAAAAAACCTTCAGTGTTATTGGCCCTGATATTGAATCTTGGCTTCAGTAGCTTCCCTGTGCTTTTTCTATAAATAATTTCATGTTAATTGTTCTGATGAGCTTTCCTCTTTGGAATCCAGAAACGAGTTCCACGAGTAAGAAGTGCGAGAAAAGAAACTATTAGAATACTACCTACTGTTACATCTATTTCAAGAGTAAAACGATGTCAGTCAAAATAAAAGCTTTGAAAATTATCTGATTTTTTAAATTTTTTTTTATATAATCAGCAATTTTTTTCACATGTGTTCCTAACCATAACATAAAAACTTCGTTTGTATAAAAATTATCTAACACACTACATGAACAATTCCCCATTAGATAACATCATGTAAAAACGTCCCTAAGAAAGAAAACTCCCACCCCGAATCCAGAAATTTCTCACTCTCTTTAAAGGAAGCCCTCTTTAGTTGACTTCCACAACTTCTTATCTCTAGACATACTGGACCATCTGGCGCCGATGTATCGGTTCAGATCGAGGCGCCATCACCCATTTGGTCAGCCTCTAGTTCTTTTCCACTCACTTGATTTCTACTCTGAGACAAGTGACGTGGCCAGCCTACCTTTGTTTATCCTTCTTCATGGTTTCATCCTGGTTATGACGATAAACTACATCCGCGTCCAGGGTAAGACGATAAACTATGTCCAACAGCAAGGCCTCTGATCAGAAGGCTTTGAGGAGCGTGGAACCACCTCTTCATTGCTGCTGTTCCCAAATTCACCCTAACCCGGTGTGGTAGCACCTGTTAGGGTCCTAGCTATGGGCAAATAATTATAATTAATAATTTGAGGTAAAAAGCATTTTGAAAGTTTAAAAATAGGTTTTAATACCAGAAATACTTTGTCACAAATGATTACCAGAAATAGATTTTTGACAAAACAAAAATATTACCTGGAAAAAGTTGTCGGCATTAAATGACCCATTGATGTTGATATGCCGTAAACCAAACCAAACCAAACCTTCTTACATGCTTTCATTTATATCTTTTTCTCCTGTCTGCTGTCGTACTCGGGTGTTGCTTTTTTTCTGTCACGTAAGATGATGGCAAGCAACCAATTTAGAAAACATTAAACAAATTTGACGTCAGCAATTAACGTTCTTTTGAAGAACCGTCTTTTAAGCAATATCTGTTAATAAATCAAATTTAACAGAAAGAAAGAAAAGTACTTAACTATTAACTAATATTAGTGAACCATTATGGCAGTAAATACTAGACAATATCCTCACAGATGAAAAAGAGACTTGCAGCAACAGAAATGTGGTTCTACAGAAGGATGCTGGGAATACCATAGAACGAACATGTGAGCAATGATGAAGTTTTAGAGAATATTAGAAACAAAAATGACACTTATACTTAACATCAGGGAGAGACAATTGAAATCTCTTGGTTACATAATGCGGAAAGAAGGTTTGGAAAATCTGATACTCACAGGACAGATTGAAGGCAAGAGGGACAGTGGAAACGACACATAACCTACCTGGCGAACTTGTGTAAATCGATAGTGATATATGGTCTAGGAAAAATTACAGAAAGACAAATTTTATTAAGAACTACAAAGGATAGGAAATTGTGGAGAGCCGTAATCGCTAATGTCATGAAGGGACAATTCTCATAAAGGAATGAGCTTGTATAATTAAATGGCGGAACAGGGTTTTGGAGAAATAACGGAGAGACAAAATTTATTAAGAACTACAAAGGAGAGGATAATGTGGAGAGCCATGATCGCGAACGTTCTGAAAGTGCACGGCACATAGAAGAAGAATGAGCTTGTTCAAATGGATGGCGGAACAGGGTTTAGAAAGAACAGGGTATTGTGGAGAGCCATGATTACCTAGATCCTGAACGGTCAAGTCATAGAAGAAGAAGCCCCTGATGAGAATATAAATTCATGGAAATTATCATTTGGGTAGATAAGTGTTTGAACATTTATTTTATTTGTTTACTGTTAATGTTTTATTTTTTATTTGAGAACTTTACTAACAAAAACTACTTATCTCCGACATTGGCCGACATTTTCTTTTTCGTTTTGTTTTTGTTTTTTGTCTGTGAAAACACAATTTTTATTATAACTATTACAGCTTAAATTTTATCGAAGTCTTTAGAACAGAATCTACAAAACACAAAACTCGTTCGTTCAGAGCAACTTAATTTCGATACCGTTACATTCAAATGAGCGGCTGTCTCGTTCAAACATAAGACATTTTGATTCAAATCGCTGTGGCGGATCTGGCATAATCCCAGCTCAAAACTTTCTGAGAGAAGAAAAATTGACTTGAAATTAGGACAAGCTTTTTTTTTTCTGACTTCAAAGTCTTTCTTCTTAAAGGTGGGCCTTAAGCAGCCCAAATCAACTGATGTCGTATCAGGAATCAAACCAAATATTTTGTTTCTTGATTTCTGTTCCTTTTCGATTGCTTTCTCTGTAAATCCATTTAACCTACCAAGATCGAAAACATCTGGGACCTCCAACAGCAATCAACTACAGGTCTACTAATATTAATCATATATATATATATATATATATATATATATATATATATATATGAAGCGTCCGGCGGTGGTGGGGCGTATTCAACATTTGTTAATTTTGCGGCAATACGTGCTTGAAAGTTTTAGGCAGTTTTGATCAACATTTCTTTTCATGGTTTGCCGTAAGGATTTGTAAATGTAGGACTACCTTACACTTAAGTAAAAATAACAATAATAATATTTATTAAGAATTTATTACTGGAAATATCAAACATTTATGCATTTAGTTACATAACAAATAAATAACATTAATATAAATTTTGATGCTATATTCGATTTGTTGTTAGGTATTTTTTTTATTTTCTCCTTTGTTACTGGCAGCATTTTAGAATACTTTGGCTGCAATGCTAAGTTTCCTAAGTTGAAAAACTGGAGCTATTTCGTTTACGCTTTGTTACCTCTCTTTTCCATTGTTGTTTTTAGATTGCTTTATTTCTTTGATGGGCAATAGCAAAATTCTGAAATTTAGAATGATCGTATTCCATTTCAAAAATAAAGCCTGTAAAAGGAATAATTTAAATTAATATACGACCCAAAATAAAATGCTTTTGACAAAAAAACCCTTAATGATTTAACTATAATTACCTAACAATAATGTAATGATATTCCAGAGACAAATCTACGGTTTATGTTACGTCATTTCATTGCATGGTGACGAACTATAAACTTAAATTGAGTTTAAAATATTGTGTAATCGGCTCTAATTTTTGTAAAATACTTGAATATGATATATAATTTGCAGTGAAAAAAGCAATTTTCGATTTTTTGTTTAATAGGCCCCTCCTTCGCCGAACGCGTCATATATATATATAATATATATATATAATATATATATATATTTTAATTTGGGATTGGTTTGCCTATAGGCAAACCAATCCCAAATTAAAAAACTATTCCATAAAAAAAATAATAGTTAGAATGAACTACAACAACCAACCCCAAAATTGAACAAATAGCTTTAATTAAATTCTCAAACCAAAACAAAACTGTTAAATACGTGATATAAACAAATTTTTACTACGTTAATAAATAAATAAATAAAATAAGAAACAAAAAAAAAAATAAATAAATAAATAAATAAATAAAATAAAATAAAAATAAATAAAAACGAGCAATATAACTTGACCCAAATAAATGAACAAAGCGACTTCCGGTAAAAATAACCGCCATAATAGAATACCCACAATGCACCACTAACCCGTATATATATAAATAGCCGAGAAAAATAACAGCACACGTGGCCTGACGATTGCATATAGCATGAAACAGACTGTCGCCTCTAAGTGTTGACTTCTATGTTCACTTTTTTATATATATATATATATATATATATATATATATATATATATATATATATATATATACAGGTGGTCCATAAAGTTCGTGTGCACTTTAAAAAAATTGTAACTTTATTTGTAGCTGCGACAGAAATAATTTGTAAAAAAGATTAGAGTAAATCTATATTTTTTAAGGTTTTATTGAAATTTTATTTAAGTTTCCACATGTCCTCCATCATTAGCAATACAAAGGGTAATACGATTTTGCAGTTCACGGAAAACATTTGCCAACTGATTTACAGTAATGCCTGAAATCACATTAGTTATTTTAGCTATACTTAAAACTAGGTACATTAAACTTTATAACATTGTTTACAGATTATTTCTATCGCAAATACAAATAAAGTTACAATTTTTTAAAGTACACACGAACTTTATCGACACACTATATATATATATATATATATATATATATATATATATATGTGTGTGTGTGTGTGTGTGTGTGTGTGTCTGTGTGTGTGTGCGTGTGCGTGTGTGTGTGTATGCGCGTATGTGTATGTATCTGTACAAACAAGTTTGATTACAAATAACTGGTAAGGTGTCTCTTTAAATTTGAATGTTTTTGTTTTTTTCAAATTTCTGAATATGGTGTTCTATACTGGTGTCAGAATGGTGGATAAACTCTTCGTTTTAGGTTCATGCCTCTGTTACTCTTTCATTCAAGTACTTATGGGCGTCTCAGTAATTTTCAAGAACCAGTTTTCAGTCTGTGTGGTCGGCCGAATTGCTTTTGTCTACATTCTGTCATTGGCTCTTGTAAATGACTTGTTTAGATGAAAAATTGCCGCCTAAATATACCTTATATTTCTCTCACTATCTTTTCTCTCCCATATATATATATATATATATATATATATATATATATATATAATTTACAATATAACAGACAAAACAGGAGCAAAAAATAATAACAGCAGAGGCAAAAAAAAGAATCTTGAAAATGGCTATAGAAATGGCTGAAAGCATTTGGGACAATAAAAATTAAAACAATTTTTATATTTATCTCTTACAAAACGGTAAAATGTTAGGATGCTGCAAAACCTTAATAAAAAATTAATTCAATCTTCTTTGTCAGCCGAATTCAATGAAAGATGTTTGACTTTACTGTCAAAAAAATATATATATATATATATATATATATATATATATATATATATATATATTTATATATATATATATATATTTGTGTGTGCGTGATTATATTTCTTAAAATTTGCTAGATTTATATGGGAAATATCCTTAATATTCTAGATATTTTTGCATAAATATAAACAGTGTGGACATAGGAATCAACACTGCATGGTAAATGTCAAGTTCACACCTCAAGCGATAATCTAAAATGGATGATTATCTGACATCATGCAACTAACAGTCACCAAGCAGTGTTGATTTCTATATCCACACTATTTATGCACCTATATATAAGGAATTTAAATATACATGATATTTTGTGTCGGTACAAGATTTTTCTAACAAAAATTTAAAAAAAAACGGCTTTAATAATATTTATTTATAGAAATACAAAATGTTGTTTTGTTTTTTTACAGCTAATATGCACACTTCTTTTTTACAAAATGGTTGAATGCATTTTTCAACATTTACATCTACATCACTTCCAATAATTAAGAACACCTTTCTTCTAAACACATTTTTAATTTGAAACAGTTTATAAAAACCTAGACTGAACTTGTCAATATTATTCAACCAAACATGTTTGAAAGAATTATTGCAACCTAAATACACTGTTTATGTATATATATATATATATATATATATATATATATATATATATATATATATATATAATATCGATAACAAAGATAGTGTAAAGCCAGACATGCTGTCAGTCAGGAGAAGACTGAAAGAAAAGACATTTAAGGCAAGCAATCTTCGTCATAATGTCAGTGATAGTGAATTAATAGGATTAATACAAATATCTAATTTGGCACTTAGCTGAATGTTAGTTTCAGCATTCTTACACTGGTATCTCTTGACGAGTGGACTGAGCGATTGCTGTAGGTTCCGTTTACGAAACTCTAGAGTCGAGATGTTGAAAATTAGTCAGCTGAGTCACATATTTTTATATTTTATATATATATATATATATATATATATATATATAGATAGATAGATAGATAGATAGATAGATAGATAATTATTATTATTATTATTATACTAGTAATATTTGGTTGAAAAAACTCGTATAGCACAACTTGTAAGTCTTTCAAAACAAAATGGTACAAATTGTTACATTTATCCCTGCTCTATTTAGTGTATTGAGTACTCCACGTTTTAGCCTTTATTATTCATTTGGGGTTTTTGTCTTAGGACTAAAATCTTAAGACACTGGACTTAGGATTTATTTCATTTCTATATATATATATATATATATATATATATATATATATATATATATATATATATATATTGTCCTTCTTTGTAATCTGTTTCATTAGAACCTAATAGTCACGCTTGGAGCAGCCGTGATGTTTTGGGCCTGTACTGCGTTCACTCTTAAGGATTTGGCGCGAGAATCTGTCGCAGTTCATGCAGATTATATGGCTTTGTCCAACGAAAGTGTTGTTTGATAAAAGTGTACTTCTGTACTGCTGCTTTGAGCTTTCTCAAGGACTGCGAATTGGAAGGCATAATCCTTCCATTTAATATTCATAACTGATCCGAACTTTTGCTGATGGAATCGCTCAAGTTTCTTAATGTCTCAGCTGTACAGGTTTATATTTCGCACCCGTCGATTAAGCATTGTAGTAGCAATAATATTAGTAGCAGCAATACTAGTCTTAGCCGTAGTTGTAGTATGACATGTGACCTGATAAGGATCTTAACCCTGAATGACGTCAGACGTTTTTGAATATTTATCCATGGGAAAAAATTGGATCAGTTACCTGCTCTTGCCCTTATGGTATGAGAGACGCTTGTCTGCCTCCACTTTAGGATAAACATATCACTTAGTTACGCTTATAGATATGAGTCCCAATTTAGGCCTTCATTTTTTTTGTCTGATTTAATTTTGAGGAAGGAAGGACATTTCAATTAGTTGTTGCAGACAAGTCAAATTCATTGCTAGGAACAAACTGAAAACAGATTTTGGAAGAAAAAACAGCAACGAAAAATAAAATGTCCGATGAGAAGGCTGGAGGGGGTTGCTCAGGAATTTTTTTACCATTGTAATCAAGAATATATATATATATATATATATATATATATATATATATATATATATAACTGTGTACTTAGGTAGCAATTGCTCTTTTATGCAAGTTTCGTTATAGAATACTGACAAAACCTACCAAACAGCTTTCGCCATATACGCGTTGATAATACATATATAATAGCCTCATCCACATGTAAAAATGGATAAAAATAATGAAAGCATTATTAACAAAAAAAGCACAAAACTCAATAACATCAACTGTGAACACTGCCATAATATGTTGATCGTGTTTGGAAGATAAAACATTTTAAAAACTTTTACTCTGGATACATACATAAAAATCTATACATCTAAACAATAAAGTCATCCTTGATAATGGCTAAAAGTATAGCCGAAAGCGCTTAGACATACAGAACATTTTCTACATAATTTATTTCCAGAAAATGAATATTATAAGAACGTAAAAACATTAAATAAAAAAAAATTACAGCAGTACCTTTTCAGTATTTTTTAGTGAAACATATATATATATATATATATATTATGAAATGGACAAAGTTCGACAATTATTTTAAGACATTTTTATGTTTATACGTTCTTTTTATAGATACAAATATTTAAATAAATGCTTTGCTTATAATAAATAGTATTAACGAAATTTATCAGCCTGAATGTCCGAGAAATTTTCATAGAAAATTTGCGTCCTCCGAAACGCTCCTCTGTGGCTCAATTGGTAAAGCACATCAGGCTATATAGCGGTTTCGTATAGAATGCAGGTTCGAATCCTGTCGGATGAAAATGGTAAATGTCGTTAATACTGTTTATTATAAGCAGAGCATTTACTTAAATATTTGTATATATAAAAAGAAACATAAAAAAAAAATATATATATATGGTATATTAATGAGATAAATTGCTCATATACACTGCGTGCCAAATTATTATCAAGATAACTATTTTTTCTAATATTTCAAAAACCGTCCAATCAATTCACACAAAATTTTAACACACTGTTGGCAACACTGACCTGCGCAATCACAGAAATTTTCGTACTGATCTGCTCAATGTAAACAAACTGGCGCCATATTTGTTATCAGCGCGGTGATTTGAGCGTGCCAAATTATTAGAAAGGTTTAGTACAATTCCCAGAATTGAGCAAACAAAACGTTTATTAATGTTGCACGTGAATGTTTATGATCAAAAGCTAATAAACAAGATAATCAAACAAATAATAACAGATACAAAGACACAGTTTTAAACAAATTAATAGGGAATGTGCTTTCCCTGTTTTGAAATTACTTGAAGAAGTCGACGATCCATAGAATTTGTTAATTGTAGGATGTCATCTGCTGTAATGCCGGGAGATATGTCAAGAATTGCTTCACATAACTCAGCGTTGCTCCTGAATTGTCGTCCCTTGGCGTACAGTCTTCGCTTCATGATGCTCCAAAGGTTTTCGATTGGGTTCAAATCCGGAGAATTTGCTGGCCACTTCATTTTTTGAGGTCCATCGAAGCCTAACTGTTTCAAATATTCAGTAGTCTTGTGAGCAGCATGTGAGGGAGCATTATCTTGCATAAAAACAATGGCCCTTCTGAAGGCAACTCTTTGCCTTTTCATCCACGGTTGAAGATGCCCCTTCATAAGCGCTATGTATGCATCAGCAGTCATTTTGACGCCATCTGGTACTCTCCATGGGCCCACTAATGTGTTTCCAATAATACCACCCCAGATTATTATGCCTCCACCGCCTTGTTGGCGTCTCAAAATCTGATGGCGATTCTGTCCGTCCATTACCCAGCCTTTGCAACATCTATCTGGCCCATCAAGTGTTGCTGGGGTGTTTCGTCTGTGAACAAAACTGTAGAGAGGTCAATTTTCATATTGTCCTCGGCCCATTTCAATCGATTTTGAATGTGATTTCTCGTCAACGGAGGCATCGATACAGGTTTGACTGTTGTTGCTATTTCCCTTGGATACCTACACCGAGTACTTTTAGACACAGTAGGATCCCCAATGCAACTGAATAGCTCTTGACTGGTAAGTCCAAGGTTCTTCGTGGCCTCTCGTTTAAGTCATGACATAAGACGATGTGAAATAACCCTCGGCTTGCCTTTATCTGCCCTTTTGCGTACTTGTGTAGGGTCGGCGGTGAACTTTTTCACTGTCTGATGACACCTCTCTATCATTTTAGAAATTTCTAGGGTAGATTTACCTTTTGAGAGTTCTGAGGTGATAGTTTTCTTTTCAGCATCACTTAAACTGCTTTTACGGCCCATCGTTTCACTAAATTCTTACACTTATAGCTGGCTGCCACGAATAGGCAGGAAGATTCTATTGGCCAGCGTGAGAGCCAACAGCTGACTGACATGAATGTTAACTAGCATGCTAGCATGCAAAAAAATCGATAGCTGCATTCGTCACAAGTGGGAAAAATTTAAATCTGAATGGCACTTTACTCCAATTGGCTCATTCGCTTGCTTAAACTCAACGTTGATTCTGATTCCGCAGAACTGGGTTGCGTGGGAAAAAGTATTTGTTGTTAACATTCTTTTTTCATTAGATTTTTCCAGTTACGAGTCCTTTTTTAAAGCTGATCTTTTTGTGTTCATTTTGTTTAGTTCTTTTTTCCTAACAGATTTAATGTTTAGTATAGAGCTTAGAAAAAATTCGCAGTGTAAGATAGGCAAGAAGTAAGGCATGTAGCAACATCAGCACGGCAAAGGGCACTCCTTTAAAGGCAAGGAAGGGCAAAAATATTTTAAGTCAAGTGATAGCGATTGCTGTATGAGTCGTACGATTTTTGAATCAAGCACGGGCAACGCCGGGACATGCTGCTAGTTTATTAATAAATACTTAATAGCTTTCTTGCATTACATCATATATATATATATATATATATATATATATATATATATATATATATATATATATATATATATATAAATAATGAAAGCGGAGACTTTAGTAACCGATTGTAATATAATATTAGAATTCCTGCTAAAATTGATGGTATTTTATTTGAAATTAATAACACTGGGAAAGGCATTAATTCAATTTTACCTGCTGTCTAATACATTGCCAGTGCAGTATCTGCATATTCATGGGTTGTAGATATCCTGAGAAAATTTTTAAACTGATCGGTCATCTTCTAGCCGTATGTCTCTGAGTTTGAGACGGTGACGCGTACTACGATATGGTTCGATGTGCTAAAAAAAAAATCCTGTGCGACATCACACTTGACACAGAGACGCAGGCGTTCTCATTCTGTCCACAGAGTGAGTTGCCCGATTGAGAGTTTTAGGAGGTTGTAGGTACATTTCGGATTATTGCTGCACACAGTGAACGTCACGCGTCGTTGTGTCTTCGATGTTGACAACTGAGAACGCCAGGAGGATACATTCCGGTTTGCCACGCGCTACAAACACTCGGGAAAATCGACACATTGTAAAGGCAGAAGTGGTCCAGCTAGCAAAATGACCTTCCTATGACGTTTGTCTTAAATTCAGTGTCTTTAATTCCGATTATGCTAATATATATATATATATATATATATATATATATATATATATATATATATATATATATATATATATATATATATTTGTATATTTAGGCAGCAATTTTTCCTTGAAGCCGAAAACTTAGATTGGATTTAAACATGTATCAATATGATGATTTGCTTTCGTCTTTCAATGATAATGTTATTAAGCTTATCAGACAATATGAAAGGAACTTACTTAAAATAGATAGACAAAACTTGTCTATATTATTTAATGAAACAAGCATTATATATATATATATATATATATATATATATATATATGACAATTTAATACCACAGTATGCAGAGATTGTTTTAAACAAATACTGTTTAGTGTTTTTTTTTTTTTTTTTGAACCAATGCGCCTTTCGACCATCACTTACTCAGGGGTTAATGTTAGGAAACTTATTGTATCAAAATTGATATCAATAGATAAGTGACATGGAAGATTTAGAGAACGTCTAAAAAATGTAAATTAACAATTAAAATAACGATATATATATATATATATATACTAGCAGTAGAGCCCGGCCTTGCCCGGGGATGTAACAGTAAGAGATAGATCAAGTATCGACCATCATAAAGACTGAAAAATAAAATTGACAAAGATTATTGTTTAAGGTTGACAGACACGCATGTCTTAATTAGTTGTTTTTTGGGTTTTTTTATGAATTGGTCAAACCCAAACTCAAACAAAAACATTGTTTTCAATCGTTATGAGTCTACCGATTGAATAGAATTTTATTATAAACAATTGTCTTGTAAATGGAATTTTTAAAGCATTCTAAATGTAAAAATAAAGAAAAAAGTGTGCAAGACAATAAGAAACACTACCTGACAAAAAAAGTGAAGTTTTGTTGAAATCGGTTGAAAAATGTAGGAAATCTGATCCCATATATAAACGAAACACACACACACACACACACACACACACACACACACACACACACACACACACACACAAACAACCTGGGTTTTATAATAAGTATAACTCGATATGAGTTCTCCCCCTTCCATTCTGGCGACAGAATCGTGTTTTATCGTGTTTTTAAATTGATTTTGTGCAAAAACAATTGTGTTTTCCCCATTTTTGGCGCAGTCAGAACCACCGCAAGGTAATTTTACGCAGTCCTGTGAAGTTTTGTTGAAATCGGTTGAAAAATGTAGGAAATCCGATCCAATATATAAACGTACAGACACACACACACACACACACACACAATCTGCGTTTTATAATAAGTAAGATATATATATATATATATATATATATATATATATATATATATATATATGAAGAAATATAGTTTTAGGGTGTGCATGAAACAGCTTGTCGCCTCTGAGTGTTGACTTCAATGTTCACTTTTATATTTATTTTTACATACGCTCTATCTCTGATACTGAGCACTTTATCCCGTAAATATACCTCACCTTAAAAATATAATTCTTATATATATATATATATATATATATATTCGCTGTAATAAACAAACTCTAATGTATTTGTTAAAATTGTACACGCTCAATTTCAAACAATAAAAATCACACATGTAGAGGGATTTTATATCTTAAAAAGATAAAACGCTGACCGGAGCACTACCACGGTTTCTACTGCCAAGGACTTGTGGGATGGTTTGTATATAAGTATGGACGTCGCTTCTAACAGAGGCTTTTAAATTGACCTCCTAGGCCTTCTTCACAATTTTTTCTTTCATTTTTACAATTCATACATTTAATTTCTGTTTTTTCCCCTTTCCGCAAAAAAAACATCTTTCTTACCATCTCCTGCTTAAAAAATTCCCTCTCACAATCTCTTCGAGTCATCGTCCCAAATCTCTTATTCATATTTTATGTAGGTACACTCTCTCTCTCATTCTCTTGCACACTATCTTTCTCTTTCTCTCTCTCTCTCTCCTCTTTTTTTCTTCCAGCTTACTCTTTTCTGCCTCACTTAATCTGTCACTCCTTTTTCACGCCTCAAAACCGCTTGTTTAATATCTACGCATGCGCATAGCCATGAGGAAGTAATTTTCTTCACTTGGCTATGTAATGATGGCAGAAGGACTCCAACGTTTCCACTGCACCACGTCGCTGGCCTCTAAAAGGATAGATTTCACTTAATTGTATTTAGTATATTTTTTTTACCTGACTTTCTTTCCCTCTGCTGGCCTCTGTTCATTTTGTCCACTGTTATATATTTGTCATGATCAATAGCAGCTGTTGTCAAAACGAGTATGCTTAATTTAACTTTCATGCAAATACGTCTTAGCGACAGGATAAAACCCGCAAGAACATTAACACACACACAGTATATATATATATATATATATATATATATATATATATATATATATATATATATATATATATATGATTAGTCATCTCCAAACAGAAAACATTCGGTATTCATTGATGAAACAATGCTAATGTCAGTTAAAATTAAAATGAAATCTTTCACATAAAACAGTTTTACAAGAACAAAATCTGTCTATATCTCTGAGATGAGGTATTATTATTATTTACATTATTTACATTATTCGGACTGTTATCATCATCTTCACTGCCATATTCACAAGATTTCAGCCTCTATATCTCTGAGATGAGGTATTATTATTATTTACATTATTCGGACTGTTATCATCATCTTCACTGCCATATTCACAAGATTTCAGCCTCTATATCTCTGAGATGAGGTATTATTATTATTTACATTATTTACATTATTCGGACTGTTATCATCATCTTCACTGCCATATTCACAAGATTTCAGCCTCTATATCTCTGAGATGAGGTATTATTATTATTTACATTATTTACATTATTCGGACTGTTATCATCATCTTCACTGCCATATTCACAAGATTTCAGCCTCTATATCTCTGAGATGAGTATTATTATTATTATTTACATTATTTACATTATTCGGACTGTTATCATCATCTTCACTGCCATATTCACAAGATTTCAGCCTCTATATCTCTGAGATGAGGTATTATTATTATTTACATTATTTACATTATTCGGACTGTTATCATCATCTTCACTGCCATATTCACAAGATTTTCAGCCTCTATATCTCTGAGATGAGGTATTATTATTATTTACATTATTTACATTATTCGGACTGTTATCATCATCTTCACTGCCATATTCACAAGATTTCAGCCTCTATATCTCTGAGATGAGCCTTCTTCAAGTGATTGGAATTTCGTATCGAACCCTTTATTTCGTCCACCGGGGTAGATTCTTCTAGTTACACGTGCCATGCCTTATCCAGATATCTCATTTATTTCCCTTTAACTCAACTCTCCAAGTTTTTGGTTCACCACC
>CAHIKZ030000290.1:57500-187500 GCA_903632075.3 Acanthosepion pharaonis
AGATAGATAGATAGATAGATATTAGGATCGTGAAATAGATAGATAGATAGATAATAAGCCGACTAACAGATAGATAGATAATGAACCGACTGACAGATAGATAGATAGATAGATAGATAGATAGATAGATAGATAGAAAAGATTGTGATAGATAGATAGATAGATAGATAGATAGATAGATAGATAGATAGATATGAATAGGCTAAGACCCATATTACCAGACTAAGATAAATACACAGATATATAAATAAACACGTTAACAGATTCAGATAGATAGATAGATAGATAGATAGATAGATAGATAGATAATGAGCTGACTAACAAATAGATAGATAACGAACAGACTGACTGACAGATAGATAGATAGATAGAAAGATAGATAGATAGATAGATAGATAGATAGATACGAACAGAAGGAGATAGATATTAGCATAGTGAAATAGATATATAGATAGAATGTAATTTGAGCGGATTATAATTTATAAAAAGAGAGGTGGAGAGAGGGGAGCTTGAGTTAGAACATTACATCAGATAGATAGATAGATAGATAGATAGATAGATAGATAGATAGATACGAACAGAATGAGATAGATAGATAGATAGATAGATAGATAGATAGATAGATAGATACGAACAGAATGAGATAGATAGATAGATAGATATTCCCGCACTATATGATATAACTGTTCACATAATGATATTTACTTAATTACTCCCGTCAATGTTTGTGTAGATTTGCTTTTGGTTGAGTTGGTCTTTCTCTATGCATATTCTTGCTTATGTGTGTAAATAGGTCAGAATATATTTCAATATATTTGTGTAGTTTTCTGTTATCGTTGTTAATAAACACTGGATCTTGTCTGTCCGTCTATCAGCGTAGATGTAGCCTAGAAACAAGAGAAATGCAAAGGTAATGAAGCAAGCAGAAAAGTAGAAAGCTGCTGATGCTTAAAATATCTCAACATGATGCACATTTGAAAATATATACTTGTTTAAACATGCGTCTGGATATACACACACGCATAGATAGATAGATAGATAGATAGATAGATAGATAGATAGATAGATAGATAGATACGAACAGACAGACAGATAGATAGATAGATAGATAGATAGATAGATAGATAGATAGATAATGAACAGACTGAGATGGATAAATAGTGTTGTAACCTTGGGAAGGTTACTGAATAGAATAATCGCGCGAAGATTGGTAATGAACGATAATACTTAGGACAAGAACAACACATATAAGATTCGCCAGCGTGCGCGTAGAAGAAGTAGTTAACTACTAGAAGTGATTAAAATGAATTCTACAATGAATCTCTAACTGCAGACCAACATACAGTATTTACCACTGTATTTGTGGACATACCCATTATCATCTGTAGGTATGCTACAACAGATAGATAGATAGATAGATAGATAGATAGATAATGAACAGACTAAGATAGATAGATAGATAGATAGATAGATAGATAGATAGATCCAATATTATTTACAAATTCACGTTCCTTGATGAAATGTTTTCAAACTAAATTCATTCAAAACTTGTTTTTTTATCCAAATTTCTTACATAAATTATTCCCAGTATTATTCATTCTGACTAATTTTACTTTTCAGTCTATTTTTCACAACGCCCATTTTTTTTTTCCTTTTTACATTCAATTAACATCAGCGGCATATTTCTGTAGGAAAATCACTCTACCCAGCTTGAGTATGCACCGACTTTCTTAGGAACACTTTCGTCATTTTGCCTTCTCTCTCAAACCCAGTTTTGCCATCCCTTCGCTCAAGTTCGACAGGTAGGTTGTGAATTGCTTTACTCTGGTCATCTTACTTTCAATCTGTCCTATGAATATCAAATTTTCCAAGCCTGCTCTCTTCAGGTATCCCAGAAATTTCAATTATCCTTTTTCTGGTGTTAAGCATAAGGGTGCTTTTTGTTACCATTGTCTCTAAAGCTTCGTCATTGCACACATTTTCGGGCTATGCTATTCTTAGCATCCTTTTGTAGGTCCATATTTCTGTTGCTTTAAGTCTCTTCTTCATCTGCGTGGATATTGTCCAGCATTCACTGGCATCGCATCTTACCAATTAGACTACGAAGAATAACGGGCAATATGGCACCGAGTAAAAATTATCAAATGAATCACGTGTTTGAACGATCAAAATGTGAAGTCGTAATTAGTTTCTGTAGCCCACTTGGTGAGGTGCTGTCTCGGTCGGGTAGGTTTCCCAGGATATTTTGCATGCGTTTTTATCTTGCAGTAAGTTTTTCTTTTTTCTTTTTTTTGTCTATCTGATCTATTCCGCTTACTTAGCTGTCAGAGAACATAAATGCGATGCAAGGAAGCAAAAAATAAAGTGAAAAATAAAAATATATATAAAAACATAATAATTATTCTATTTTCATTTGATAATATAAAAAAATGACTCAAAATGTTTTTAACATAATCCATGTCAACAGATTAACTTGGTTATAAGGTTGATATAAATAGGTTTCGTTTGTATTATAGGATGCTACAAACTTCATGAAAATTGTTTTTGCGTAAATAACTATCAGTAATCTCTTCAGCAATATATATATATATATATATATATATATATATATATATATATATATATATATATTTAGTTTATGCAAACTTAGGTTATCCGTATGGGTAGACCTGAGGAGGATGATATCCAGAGAGCTCAATGTAAAATTCAGAGCAGATATGTTTTGAATAAAAGACAGACCCGTTAAGATTCCATGTAATAAGTTATTTCACCATAACCTTTTTAGCAGGGCTCTGGATCATCAGACTTTACTTCCAAAAGCTGAAATGAAAAATGAAAAGAAATTCAAACGGAAGTAAAGTCTGATGATCCCGAACCCTGTTAAAGAGGTTATGGTGAAATAGCTTATTACATGGAATCTTAACGTGGTCTGTCTTTTATTCAATATATATAACAGTATATAACTGGGTTTAACAGTAAAATTGTCTAAATCGTGTTACAATATAATTATCCATCCCACAAAGTATTTAATATCTAAAAAAAAAAAACACTAAACTAATTGATTTTCTTCTTTCCGGGTTTTCAAATAAAACGTTTAGCCATCTTGATGCCATTTGTCGTAAGAATCTCTGAAAAAAAACCCTTTAAGTTATTCAGCTAAAAAGAGAACAAGTTAAAATCGTTTTATGTCGGCCACACTGTCTTCTCAACTAAGCAATGGCGAGAGGAAAAAGATCATTCAGATCTTCAGTAATGGTACCAACATTGATACTAGGGTTTCCAGAAAGCCCATTCAAGAACCATCAAGAGAATGGTGAATAAGTTTAAAAAGAGGGAACAGTAGAGAGGAAAACTGGATCAGGAGGTCCAACAGGAAGAGGGATCATCATTTCAACTTTGAACTAAGGAGATCAATTAGAAAAGATCCAACGCAATCCATAAGACATTTAGCATGTGAGAGAGGAGTTTCAGCTATGACAGTTCAAAGAGCAGGTGAAAAAAGACTTGAAAATGAAATCGTACATGAAACGTGTGAGGCAACTTGTTACTCCAGGACAGAAAGGTACAAGTTTAAAGAGGGCGAAGATCATCTTGAATAAGTTGGAAAATGATCCTAGAATAATATATACATATTTGAACTTTATTCCAATCCTTTGTTAGTTTCTGATCCTGAGCTATAATTAGTTAATGATGGACGTGTCATTTTTGTTTATGATCGATTTCATCACGATTATTCTGTTAAGGTTGGAGAGTAATTGTACATTCATATTGCTCAAAGTAGAGTCCAATAGTGTTATAAAAAACTCGGAAAATTCCAGTAAGATATCTTTAATCATTTCTAAGATACACCAGCTACAAGTTTTAGATCAGTCGAAAATAACGTTAACGATAAAAGGGAGTGGAACCGTATTATTATTATTATTATTATTATTTTACATATTAAATATTTTATGAACACTTCAACGTATTATCTCCTGGAGTGGAAGATATTTCGTTTAATGTGGTTGTTTATTTGGTATAATCATAGCTTCTGGGATTTTAAGTCTTTCCTTGTATTGGGCCCCGTAGAGTATTTTGCTATTACAGTCGTATTTTGTTTTGTGTTTTTTTTGTTTTGTTTTTTTTTGCTTTTTGTTTTGTTTTTTGTTTCTTTGCTTTTTGTGATATGCTAATCAATATATGCACGAATTGCACTAAATTCCAATAAGTGACAAGTCAAGCTAAGAAAGAGCGTGGTTCAAGAGATAGATAGATAGATAGATAGATAATTATGAATGGACTAAGCTAAGAGAGCATGATTCAATAGATAGATAGATAGATAGATAGATAGATAGATAGATAGATAGATAGATATCCACATGCTGTGATAGATAGATAGATAGATAGATAGATAGATAGATAGATTTTATTTTCAATAAAAAAATCAACAGTCCGCAATTGAGAAATGACAAAATTTTTAAGATTACCGTTCTGTCATTTGCCAATTTAATTATATATATATATATATATATATATATATACAAATGAGAGAAAGAACAGATGGGATAAAAATACACAGTTCATAGCATTTATTTATTAAGTACCAAAAATTCCTTTAAAACTCGGTGGTATCAACACATATCATCTTTCAACAACTATGCGTATCGTAACAGAACGTCCCTTTCTAAATAGTTTTGTCACTTAAAAGAAGTTAACACAACTCCCACGGTAAAATGGAAAATATTAAAAATAACTAGAACCTGTAAATCCTTATATGATCCATGTCCCCTATGTTTACAAGAAAAATTGCATATTATTAACTTACAAATAAAAAAAAAACTTTTTGAACAAAGAAATGAATTAACGGTGCTCTGCCGGCATTGCCTGCCTTTCACCTTAAAATATAGTTAAATATTGTTTTCACAAAAAAATTACGTATTATAATTGTATTGCCTTTATTTTATTAATATATAATGAGCCATCCATTATTTATTTGATTTATTCAATTATAATATTGCCACGTTTTACCGTCGATTCAGTATATTTAACAGCTTAAATAGTTGTTTCCACATTTTTAATTTTACTTATAGGCCCCTTTAAGAACCTTGCTGAGTATTTTTTTTAATTCAAAAAAATCCGTTTCTAATAAATTTGTCTACTTCAACAACTCGCTAAATCATATTTGGATACATCAATAATACATTTGTCGCGTTAATTATTCGCTAGTATCGTTGAATATCATATCCAAGCATCAGTCTTCTTGACATGTAATAATAATTCACATACCTCCATCCTCTGACCTTATTTTTATTGGTTATCGTAGACGTGACGTTCATTGGTTAATCTAGACATACCCATAAGTATATTTTTAATTCTGACCTTCTGACCCGTTTTAAGTATGAAAAGAGGTAAAGATTTGTTTTATAAATCTCGCTAATAAAATCATTTTTATCAGTAGTGATCTACTATGATGAAGTACCATCTTAATACCGAAACATGAAAGTTTTTGTGCAGCGATGTAAAATGTTTTTATTGCAATTTATAATAAAAATATTTTAAGACATTTTTATGTTTATACATTCTTTTTATAGATACAAATATTTAAGTAAATGCTCTGTTTATAATAAACAGTATTAAACAACATTTACCGGCCTGAATGTCCGAGAAATTTTCACGGAAGATATTCGTCCTCCGATGTGATTCGAACCTGTATCCTATACGGATCGTCATTTAGCTTGACGTGCCTTTACCGATTTGGCCACAGAGGAGTGTTCGGTTAGCAAGGTCGAATTTACTGTCTTTAAACTTTAATCTTCCATGAATCTCTCACGTACCATCATATCTGCTCCAAACGCACCCAAATGTAAACAAATGACGTCACACATTATGAAATGGACAAAGTCCGACAATTATTTTAAGACATTTATATATATATATATATATATAGCAGAGTAAGAAGTCAGTGGTTAGCTCGCAGCTGGTTACGATTCCTTAGTAGTGTAATGCGGACCCGGTAAAGGTCTGTCCGTTTCAACATTTGAAATTTTCTGGCTTGAAAGTTTGGAAGTTCACTGAGAAAAAGTGTTAGTGAAATGACGTACAAGGAAAGCAAGAAGAAAGGACTAAGCATCAATTACAAGAAGACCCAATGCACGGTTGCTAACAAAAGGAAGAGTTCCACATACAAATTACAAATTGAAGATGCACAGAACAAACAAGTGCAGCAATTTAAACATTTGGGAAGTAATTTAACAGAGGGTGGAACGTGCGACACTGGAATCCAAAGGCGCATTGTTCAAAGGGAAAGATGTTTTCCAAAAGCTAAGCAATGTATCAACAAACAGGAAAATTTCGTTAAAAACAAAGAAAACTGAACTCTTATCTAATATCAGTGCTTCTGTATTGGACAATCTCACCGATGAAGACGTGATTTGAAGCAACAGAAATGTTGTTCTACAGAAGGATGCTGCGAATACCATGGGCCAAACATGTGAACAACGACAAAGTTTTAGAGAAAATGGAAACAAAAAGTGAACTTATACTTAAAATCAGGAAGAGAAATTTCTTGGGCACATAATGAGGAAAGAAAGCTTGGGAAATACGACACTCACAGGACAGGAGGAAAAGTGGGAGAGGGGAAAACAACGCACAAACTTCCAGATGCGCTTGAATAAATGGCGCACAAAACAGGTTTTAAGAGAGATAACGAAAAGACAAAAAGGGCTACAAAGAACAGGAAATAATGGAGAGCCATGAACGTATACACGGCACAATTAAGAAGAAGAATGAAATGTTAGAAGTTCCCTGACAAAAATGCTTGTGGAATGATGTCAAGAATATAGGGCATTTACTACCTTTTGATATATTTTTTTCTTAGAAACCGATTTATTTAATAATTCACAGCAGGAAATAATTTAATATGTTTGAATATTAATCTACCGTGCCTTGTGCATAACCTTTGGTTTATATTTAGAGATATTATTGGTGCTTTCATTTCGAAATTATCTTTTTCAAGGGACAGAGAAAAAAGCATAAACACTATTAATTCGTTCTTTCCATTCATACTATTTTTCAATTACTACCATACTTACATTGTAAGGGGCACTGCGATGCGGTGTAATGGTGAACAAGCTTGTCTCGCTAGATCACTTACGACTGAGTAGTGTGTACGATCCTCACTGGGTGCTCCGCACTTTCAGCCTTGTATCCCATCTAAGCTACGCATAGAAAATCACCATACTTATATATATATATATATATATATATATATATATATATTAGGCGGTTGATTCTAAGCAAGGCGGGAAGCCAATAGCATGCAACGGGTTACAGAGAGTTTTCATTTGGTCAGCACGTTGTAAGGTATGATTCACATTCCCAACTGTACAACTCAATGAAGTTGTTTCTTTATAACCGCGCTACATTGCAAAACGTAATAGAAATGTGGTCCTACAGAAGGATGCTGAGGATACCATGGAAAGAATATGTCAACAACAACAAAGCTTTAGAGAATATGGAAACAAAACGAACACTTAACATCAGAAAAAGACAGTTGAAATTGCTAGGATAAATAATGAAGAAATAAGTTTGGAAAATTTGATATTCACAGGATAGATTGAGGATAAGAGAGACAGGATGATGGAAAAAGGTTTAGGAGTGATAAGAAAAAGAATAAATTTATTAAGATCTACGAAAGACAGGAAGTTGTGGAGAGTCATGATCGCCGACGTCCTGAAGGGAAATGGTACATAGAAAACATTTAAACGGATTTTTATAACCTCTCGAAACATGGGATATTACAATCTTAATTTTTTTTAAGCGTTTCACCTCAAGCAAAGCGGTAAGCCACTAGCACGCAAGGGGTTACAGTTGGAGCGAGAGCAAATAGGAGTGATAGAGGAAAGGATGAAGAGAAGGATAGGGAATATATCAGGGCATCTGGAGACGTCAATTAACGTTACATTTGAATAGTTGGAGATTATAACTATCAGGGAAACAAGTAAAGGGGGAGTTCCACAGGCGAGAGGTGCGAGACATGAAGCTATTGGAGTAGAAGAGACGGCAACATTTAAGTTTCGACTGAGAAAGGATGAGAGCGAGATGTCAGCCTAGTTGAACGATTAAATTCATGAAGTCTGGGAACCAGCGAAAGCACTTCCTCGGAGCAGTTACCGTGAAAGTATTTGTAAAAAAAAGATATGGGGAGGCGACGGCACGTCTGTGAGAGAGAGACTGCAGACGAGATGCCAGATCAGGGCCAATTACATTGCATATCCGTCTTTGAATTTTATCAAGGATCTTGAGACACGCGTAAAGGGCACCAGACCATATATGGCAGCAATACTCCATGTAAGGGCGAATAGTTGATTTGTAGATTGAAGGATCGACTCCGGTGATAAAAATTTCCTGGTGCGGCACAGGGAGCCAACTTTCCTTGCAGTAGACGAAGCTATTGACTCAATGTATTTGTTCCATCTCAAGTCAGCAGACAATGTGAGACCGAGCAGTCGCAAAGAAGTGATCTCGTGGAGTTGAGCGTCAGACATTCTCATGGGAAGCAGGGGTGGTTCTCTCTGGTGAGTAATAGAGAGCGGTTTTGTTTTTGAGGCATTAAATTTAACCAGCCAATTCCTGCCCCAGTCTACAACCGATTGGAGGTCCTTTTCGAGACAAACGGCCAGGTTTTGTCAGCGACACTAGATTTGTTTTTGAGGCAGGAGTAAATACGAGTATCGTCCGCATAGATGCCTACATGGGAATATTCTGTTCTAATAGTCCCAACTCTAAAAAGCAATCACAGTATTCAGTTACCTAGAATGGGTTGACCCATGCCGCCGTAGTTGTTTTTTCTTTAACTAATATTACTTAATGCAAGTCTCAGGACCCATCCACGGTAGTGGGTTACTAAATGAGTAATAGGTGGAATTAGGAAGTAAAAATTATTAGGATAGATAACTCGTGACAATAGATTTGCAGGGGTTCAACTTTTAGTGTTCGGGGAAACACCCATACGTGAATCTGTTTAACTAAGCAGCAATTCTTGGGAAGAAGCTGTTTGAGCGGAAATACACTTTCCTACCAATCGAATACGAGGATAATGAGGATGATTCAACCCTGTGGACGTAGCAAGGCGGGTCTTACCTGTACAGGTCATAACTCGCGTTACTTCAGGGTGTAGCCCATTTGACCTGGAAATAAATGTTAGGGTTGCGATAGGCTTGCAACGTTAGCTCTGTGGAATAGGGACGGCAGGTTGAAAAATAAGTCACCCCCACAAGGCCGTGTAAGCTATGTCAAGGCTGAAAAGTGGGGATTGGGAAACTCCAGTCTAGACATGTCAGCAATCCTCTATTTCTAGTTCGAGCTGACTTGTAAAGAGTTAAGTTTTGGACACCTACTGTAGAGTATTGGTTAACAATCTCTTAAATCATGCTAGCGTCGTGTGCTACCAATTGTGGCCATGTTTAGGTAGACTTGACTGGACGCTGGCTTCAAACTATTAGTTTGAGTTATAGATATTTTACGTTTTTGTTAATCACCTTGGTCATGTACAAGGGTTATGGACAAACGTTTATGGACACGTTGCATCTGCTGGACGTATAAATGTGCGTTTAATGTTTTATTGCTTTTTTTTAAAGAACTCTATATGAAATAATACCTCGACAATCCAACCACACGCAGAACATTATCTTTCTTCCATGGAAGTCAGCTTTTGGGATCGGTTGTGGAGTTTTATCCTTGTCAATCAACATTGTCACATGTAACGCATTTTTCATCACTTTGTATGATATATTTAAGGAAGGAGTTATTTATCTTTTGTGAAAGGAGGCTTGTCGCTATGGATTAACAATACTCTTTATTTTTTGTGTGGAAAGGGGTTGCTAAAAGCATGTGGAATACAAGCAGCTAACTTACTGACTTTGCCTGTTCTTTTTTTTCTAATTGTCGACACATGGTAGATTGTGATGTATTTAACATCTTTTCCTAATTCCCGAGTACTTAGCCGTTCTACTGAAGACTTTAAAGCTTCATCATCAGACTCCGATGAAATATGTTGCTCCAGAATGCAAACTTTGCAAAACAATTTCGTTGTGGTCGATCAGTTATGTCAACTGTAGGGACATTATTATTATAAGTAAATAAAAATAAAGTTATAATAATAATGAACATTTTAAATAAAATAAAACAATAACATAAAAATGTTCTATAAAATAAAATAAATTGAAATAAAATAAATCTCGGAGATTATTAAGTCATTATTTAACATACTTCATATCAAAACGCTAAGATCTCTGGAAAACATCTCAAGCGAAAAAATTCTACACTACATAAATGTTATATTCCGTGCTAAGGGCATAAATACTTAACTCCAGGTGGATAACAGAAGAAAGGTTTATTGTACACAACCAGTACAATATGAAATACGGTGCAGTTATACACACAGGTCAATCTAGTAGTGAGTGCCACTAAGTGTAAGGTCGGACATGCTTGCGTCGTCTCGCTCTCACTGTTAATATTTAACAGCCCCTCCCTTACGAGAGATGTGTTTGGCACAAGGCCGAGTTTACCGTGGGTTCTCCGAGCCTGCAGGCTCGGCCAAAAATATTCCCTTAGAACCCGCATAAGCTAAGCGTGTTCGGGATCTGTCTCCCTCCCCGAATGAAATGAAACTTTGCCCTTCAGCAAGGCCTCGTCCGGGTTCCTCTCTGCTCAAGACAAAGATTTCGACAGTGAAGAACAGGAGCTCTCTCTCTCTCTCTCTCTCTCTCTCTCTCTCCTCCCTCCTCCCTCCCTCCCTCTCTCTCTCTCTCTCCTCTCTCTCTCTCTCAGACAGTTGATTTTATTGGTACTTACTACCTATAGTGACATGAGGGTGACTGGTTATTCCATTACATCAATAAATTAGTACGAATCTCATGAATATTGATGAAAGAAAGTTTGGGGTGGGTGGGTGATTTTTTGTTTACTAGTTTACACTTATTACTTTTAATTGCATTTGTCATAAGATTAATTTTAAGGAGAAAAGGCCAAAATAATTTTCTCTGTCCATAGTTTAGGACAATACACATCGACCAGGAAGTGGCTCAGGCTATGTCTGGGGAAAATTCAGCCCTTTAGTGGTGAGGGTGGATGACCTCACCAGGGTGCAGGCCTGGAAGATGGTACATGGTAAATAATCGTATATAAATAAACACACAGAAATATCGAAAAGTTTGTTAATATTGGAAAAAGAAAGAAAAAAAGGAAATAGGAATTGGGATTTAAACCTATAATATTCGGAGATTATGAAAGCCTTATTTAACACACTTAAAAATCATTTATACTTCCTTTTGGACGGTATTAACCACTAAAATATCAATTGATAAAAAATGAAATAGATTAGAAAATGCAAAGTTAATAAATACAAATTTAGATAAGGAAGAACAAAAAGTAAAAATATGACAAATGATCTTCAGGTTAGCTGTACAAAAACTTGGAGTGGATAATGGGCATAATGTATTAAATGTTCAGAATCATCTAATGCGTCCCAGAAATTTCAAGTCTCTTGTAGGGACATTATTATTATAAATAAAGAAAAATAAAATAATAATAATAATAATAATAATAATTTATCCTTGCTGCACAGGACCAATGCTTGTTAACTAGAAATTATCAAGCACATATACTAAAATATTGTGTTAGCCCAAAATGCAGATTCTGTGATAAATATCCAGAAACAATTGATCATCTTGTATCAGGTTGCACGATATTGGCACCCACTGAATATAAAAACCAGCATGACAGAGTGGGCCAATATCTGCACTGGAAAATATGCAATTTCTACGGGAAGGAAACTGAAAGAAATTGGTATGAACACCACCAAGACTCGGTTACGGAGATAGTGATTTTCTAAGCCCGGCTTAGATGTGGCACAAGGCCGAAAGTATGGGGCACCCAGTGAGGATCGAACTCACTAGTCAGTCGTAATTGATCTAGCAAGACAAGCTTTCTAACCATTACACCACGTCGAGGTGAGGTTACGGAGATAGGACCTGTTCCAATTCTATGGCACTGCACAATACACAGTGTGAGAACAATCAAAGCCAACTGCCCAGACATTGTTATTAGAGACCACAAACAAAAAAAGTGCCTCCTTATTGATACGGCAGTCCCTGCTGACTGCAATGTATCTTTGAAGATATTCAAAAAACTGTGAAAATACAAGGACCTTGAAATAGAAATCTCAAAATTGGTTGGAAAAGATTCCAGTAGACTAATTAAAGGGATTCCTGGAAGCCCATGCCTCAAAGAAATACAAAACAATTTTCTCACAAGTACAGCCCACACTTTACGGAGGGCTTTATCTATGTAAAATATACTTTTTGTTGCTTTGTCAGTGGAAAGTGTCATGATGCCATTTCTAACCTTAGGTCCCTCGGCGGGACACGGAAAGAAATGTGTACACGCCATAAAACAAAGGAAATAAAAATAATGATAATGAACATTATAAATAAAATAAAATAAAACAATAATATAAAAAAGTTGTTGTTATGATGTTAATTTGGGGTTAATAAAGACAAACGCCAAATAACATGTAACAATAAAATGGGGTTTATTCGGTTGGTAAGTTGGTACAGATATCGCCTGAGTAGTTTATAACTAACTCAGCTCAGAACTTCCGACACTGTCTTTTAACTCTTTTAACGTCCTTGTTTGTAGACGAGTTCCTCTTCAAGAGGGGTGGTAGGTTCCTACACAACAGTTGTATAAAATAAATTAAATAAAAAATAAAAATCATAAAAATTACTCCCAGCATGCAACAGCAAACTGTTTCTGTCTGAAATACGGACATCCCTTCCGCCATCTATATTCACACAAGCTCGTTGGTAAGTGGCTCGCTGTCTTTTCCTATCTCTCTTACCCTTGATATGCCCTATGAGGGTTAAGTTTTCCTAGTCCTTATTATGTGTCCAAGGAATTTCAGCCTTCTATTCCTGATTCTGTTCTTCCTACTGACATTTTCTTTCAAACTTGTCGATGTTACGAACATTCCCTTTGAATCCCTATGTTATTAGGGTTTAGAAATTTATTCTTTAATCCGCTGTGTACGCTGCCACTGCTATGCAAAGCTAAGATATGACAGTCTATTCTATATTTATCCTTAATTACCAAGTATCGTTAGTAGTTAAGACTCTTATCGCTCACAAAACAAACACCGTCAGTAACCATCTACCTCGAGTGTCTCTTGTGCCTTGTATAGGGTGAATATTAGTAAAAAAAAATAATACATTATTTATTATAATTGGTTACCAAAAAAGATAATTACTTCAGGCTCAACTTAATATTAAATTGTCTAGGTGCATTAGTGCACTATCAAAGCATTTTACAAGACAATGAAGATAACTTGACTGAAAGACAAAAATGTGGCAGATTATATTGGATTACATGGTACCAGTACAAATTTTCGCGGTTGCTTGTATTCCCGAGTAAAGATTGTTTAAAGTGAAAGGGTTGGTTTGGGTGGGAGGAAAACTGTCAGAGGTCATTTGTAATGTCAATCTTCTCTTGTCATCGCCTCCGTCTCCTTAGGCTATGTCAGCCTGAAGGGGAAAAAGACAGAGAGTCTAGTTTTCAGCCTTCTCGGGGTGCTAGGTTTGCAGGAATGCCTGGAATGTGACCATCATTTTTGTTTTCATGCATATGGTATTACTAATCCTAGCCAGACATTTTCAGAGTACAAGATATCCCCGAAATATATATATACATACATATATATATATATGGAAAAGTCAGGCAAGTTCAATAATTAATAAACGAAAGTGAGTATATATATATATATATATATACACACACACACACACACACACACATATATATATATATATATATATATATATATATATATATATATATATATAAGGTGTCCATAAAGTTTCTGTGCACTTTAAAAAATTTAAAACTTTATTTGTATTTGCGATAGAAATAACCTGTAAAAAATGTTATAAAGTTTAATGTACCTTGTTTTAAGTATAGCTGAAATAACTAATGTGATTTTAGGGATTAATGTAAATCAGTTAGCAAATGTTTTCCGTGAACTGCAAAATCGTATTACCCTTTGTATTGCTAATGATGGAGGACATGTGGAAACTTAAATAAACCTTAAAAAATATGGATTTACTTCTTTTTAATCCTTTTTACAAATTACTTCTCTCGCAAATACAAATAAAGTTAATTTTTTAAAGTGCGCCAAAACTTTATGGACACTTTTATATATATATATATATATATATATATATATATAAATTATTTGGGATTGATTCATGTGTTATATGTTTTGGATAAAATTATGCTATGATTAAACTGTTTTCTTTTAAGTTTTTTGTATTTTTGGGATCATGTATCTTGGCTTGGAATAAGAGTAATTAAGTAAGAAAAATTCTTCTTAATATCTTCTTTCCTGAAAGAATTACCACCATCCCAAGCCAAGAGACATTACTACAAAAATACAAAAAAAAGGAAGAAACGAAAACGGTTCTATAACCACATGTTATTACATATATCACATAAACCAATCCCAATCTCAAATAATTTGAATACTAATTTACATATATATGCATATAAAAAATTCCTACTGACACACGCACACACACACACAAAATTCATTTATTTGTTTTTTGTATGAATGACTGATGAATTTATATATATGTGTATTTAGGCTGTAACCCTTCATATATGCATGTTTCATTAAAAACGACAGCCATTTTTCTTGTGTTCGAACAAGTGTTTTCTTTTTGGGACTTAGAGTGTGTAGAAATTGTCCAAATGTTCTATACTTTTAGCCATTATCAAGGATGATTTTTTTTCAGTTTAATTCAGTGTGTGCATTGTGTGTATGCTTTTAGTTTTGTATTAATCATAAAAAATAAACTGAACTGGCTTAAAAAGGTTTTAAAAGCCAGACCGGTTGGAAAAATCTTTATAAATTACCTTAATTTATAAGGTGATAATCATCATAACTAATACGTAATCTTAATTGCTACTGAAATATAATTTTTAATTATTAATTAAATAATTTTTAATTAAAACATCGAACTCTCTATGTGAATCAGTTTTAATTTTTAATATTTTATATTATATTACATTAATAAGATTCCCTTGGATTATATGCGAACTGATTTTTACCTATATATACAAATTACTGAAACGTATTTTATTGGATATACTTGCTTTGTTAACACTGTGAATTACATCTGCCGGCCTGTGCATTCGAAAGTCTTAATAAAGAAGAGAGTACCTCCGACCAGATTCTAACCTATGTCCCTGTTTTCAGAGGAAAACTCCGTATAATCCGATGTGCTTTAAACGGCTCGGCCGCAGAGAGTTTCCTACTCCGGCAAGGTTCAATCATTGTTGATTGATGTAACCTTCAGCATCCTGACTTTGTATTTTTCCAAAAAACATGACCCAGTGCACATGTTAGTACTTCGTATGTTAATTCCTCAAAGTCGTTCCTTGCAGATTGGCCACAGATTCTCTATTGGTAAATCCAATCAGGAGAGTTTCCGGGTCAGTCTAGTACTTTGATTGGCTCACTGGTAAGGTTGCCAGTTTGTTCGTGATGTGTTACAATTTTCGTACGCTTCCTTGGTAATGTCCATCGCAGAGGAAAATAATAGAAGAATATTTCAAATATGTTCTATCAAATACGCGAATCGAGGGAGTTCTCAGCGAATAATTTGTACATATGTCCTTCAGAAACACACGCGAATATTCGGGGTTTCCGCAAATAACTGTTATGGTGAAACACACCTATTCTATAGTTAATAGACTCTCACACCTAATATAAGTAGGAGTAGTAATAGAAACGAAGGTCAGTCGATGTCGGACGACCGGATGAACGGTTGAACTCTCTGCCTTCGGGCGGGAAGGAACCCGAACGAGGCTACGCCGAAGGGCGGAGTGTCGTTCGGGGAGGTAGACCGACCCTGAACCCGTTTATACGGGTTCAAAGGGTATATTTTTGGCCGAGCCCACGGGCTCGGAGATCCCACGTTAAACCGGCCTAGTGGCACATGATACCCTCGTGGTGGGGGGGTGACTAAATACTAGTCGATGTCGGACGACAGTCGAACTCTCTGCCTTCGGGCAGAGAGGAACCCGGACGAGGCTATGGCGAAGGGCAGAGTTTCGTCCGGGGGGGGGGGATAGACAGACCCGATCCCGTATTTTTGGCCCAGCCTACGGGCTCAGGAACCCCACATTAAATTCGGCCTTGTGCCTCATGTGACTGCGTGGGGCAGTTAATAAATAGCGTAAATAGCGTCGATGTCAGACGACAGTAGTCGACAGTTAGTCGAATACGAAAGTAGTCAGCGACCACAACAAGATTACTCTGCATAATACCTATTATATCAAGTTCCTAACGTTTTGAACATCGAACTTATTTAGGACCGATTTAGTACAAATAAAAGCCTCCACTGCGAAATAACTTCACAACAATTACTAGTACATAAGTTCTAAAGAAAAATCCGCGTATGTCTGAAGCCGCAAATGCTGAAACGCGAATAGGCAGGGCTCGCTGTACTTCTCGAAAAGTAGTTATAGTATAAGAATCCCAATGGCCTTTAAAAATATTGAATGTTACTCGTATTTTCTTTCAAATAGAATGTAAGAATCAATAATAAAAAAACACCAATTTTCATATAAAAACAAAACAAATGTTGATATTCCAACTCTCAGAAAAGAGTTACATTTTCAGATAAAATTAATAAACACTTTTCACGCCATCTTGTAACTTTTGTTATAAGATGGCGTGAAAAGTGTTTAGTAATAAAAAGAAATAACGCTTTTTGTTAATTTATTATTTAATTGTTATGCGATAATAAATTTGAATGCGATTTGAATTTTACAATATTTATTTCTGTGAAATATATAGAAAATGTGGCACAAGGCCTAAAAAGGGGATGGGGAAAAAGAAGGTCTTCATTTGTCTTAATTTTAAACTAGACACAAGCACTGACTCAAGAATGCAAACAATATTCATAACACCAAAACAACACATCCTTACTAGCCTTTCTTTCTACATCCACCATAATACCTCATTGTCTCAATGAAAATCCTAAATAGTCCCCATATGTACAAATCGTTGTATTTGGTGTGGGGCGGGGAATGAAACAACAAATTAAAAGATCCTCAATGAGTGTATACAATATGAATTAATGCATTTACATGAAACTAAACAAAATCATTATTAATAACTAGCAGCATGGCCCGGCGTTGCCCGTGCTTGATTCAAAAATCGTACGACTCATACAGCAATCGCTATCACTTGACTTAAAACTATTTTTGCCCTTCCTTGCCTTTAAAGGAGTGCCCTTTGCCGTGCTGATGTTGCTACATGCCTTACTTCTTGCCTATCTCACAGTGCGAATTTTTTCTAAGCTCTATACTAAACATTAAATCTGTTACGAAAATTGAACTAAACAAAATGAACAAAAAACGATCAGCTTTAAAAAAAGGACTCGTAACTGGAAAAACCGAATTAAAAAGAATGTTAACAACAAATACTTTTTCACACCCAGCCCAGTTCTGCGGAATCAGAATCAACGTTGAGTTTAAGCAAGCGAATGAACCAATTGGAGTAAAGTGCCATGCAGATTTAATTTTTTCCCACTTGTGACGAATGCAGCTATCGATTTTTTTTTGCATGCTAGCATGCTAGTTAACATTCGTGTCAGTCAGCTGTTGGCTCTCACGCTGGCCAATAGAATCTTCCTGACTATTCGTGGCAGCCAGCTATAGGCTCCCACTCTGGCCAGTACAAAATGGCCGCAAACTACATGAAAACTGCCGTAGAAGCATGAAAAAATCGAATATTTCCACTATCGATAGGAGTTGGAATATGCAAGGTCAGTCTTGGCCTTCTCGCTAACTTGGAGCATGTGCATGTAAATTTGGGTGCAAATCCATCGAAAATTGCGGCCGTGCATTCGTTACACACACACACACACACACACACAAACACACATCCTGCCTTTTATAGATAGAAATAAAAAAAAAAACCACAATACTTAAATGTGACAGAAACATCAGTTCACTGGACGAAATCAATGCGGGCCTATAAAAATATAAAAAACATTCATTCATCCCTAAAACTCACACAGACACGCACTCATCCAGACACGACAACAGAAAACGTAAAACACACATAGGCGAAAAAAAATTTGAATTTTACGAATAATTATCGTGAGATAATAATCTTTTTATTGTTGAGGTCTATTTAATCCTTTGTTTTTTGGCTTCCGAAAATGCAAATATCTACCGATGAATTTTATTCTCATGTGTGTTTATAAAAATGAAATGTTACGGTCCTTTTGTTTCTTCCTGTAAATGCGGTAAAGCTGACAGATAAAAAAAAAAAAAGTAAAACTTGAAAGTGCTGAACAGCATAAAATAAGTTAATAAAAAAATATTTTTTCAAGCAAGATTAATTATAAAAATGTCGCTACTTAACCAAGTAAGGAGATCGGTCGAATGCTCGCTGGAAATGCGAGCGGATAGTTTTTACCCATTTCTTTTAGAATAACAAATGAGTATAGGTTTGGAGGACGAGGTCGAGCCATGGTTTTTGTTTAACCCACCTGCAGCTCACTATCAAATATACCGTATTTTCCGGCATGGAAGACGGACCCTAATAATGGAAAGAAATTTGTAAGAAAACAAAAATAATTCCCATACAACAACACATTCACCATGAGTCCCTCACATACTGGCGACACGTATTGTTTACATTAATCACTGGTCCGATTTTGTTTGTATGGCAATGAAACACTAGTCAAGAGCAGAAAGGTCCCCGCCGCTGCTAGTAAACAGAGCATATTTAACCTTGTGGCTCGGCTCCAGGAAGGTTTACAAACTTAGAAATACTTGTAACAGCTAAGTACTGAGGTTATATCATATAAGGCTGATTTAGATAGATAGCTAACATTATACTGTAATGACTCAACATACAAATGCACGTCCCTATAAGTTACACCAATTAGGCGACCGCCCAAACTTACTTGAGTATGAGTCTTGCCTTACATTCGTCTTGGAAGACGTACACGTATTTTCAGAGTATTTTTAAGGAAAAAAGTGCGTCTTGCAAGCCGGAAAATACGGTAATTATCAAATGATGCAAGCTCAGTAAAATATGGCTGGTCGGGTAGGACGAAATAACCTTGTTCTCAATTTTTTTTCTTGTGTTATTATTGCTGTAGGCGGTCTTGTTTTTACTATTAGTCACCCAATACAAGGCCCAAGAGCCACTCAAGGTAGGGAGTTACTGTGTGGAGTTGCATTAGCGTAAGAAAGAACAAGCGTTAGGACTATAGAGTTGGAGCAGACTTTAGAAGAAAAAAGAAACCCAATCCTAAACAGGAAACAACGGATGAATGTCTACTTCTGTTCAAAAAACCGGAGAGGAGTGTGAACCGGACGATAGGCGAACACATCAACTCTTTGTGTTGTTATAGAGGAGCACAACGTATTTTTTCTGTTAATCCTATCAGTCAAGTCAATTAGGTGATTGTCTTGTTACACATATTTTATAAATTATTTTCAATGGTTACATCGATCAATGCGTAATTAAAAACGGTTATTGCCCGTATGAAAGAAAATTTACGCTAAGTGTATGGTCACCAATACTATTTTTCAAAATTGTTTTTAAAAGTGTCTGAAATGTTTCTAAAGTGTTTAGGATGAAAGCTTAAAGCACATGGGATTTTAGCAATCAAAATAGGTACTTATAAGCACTTTTAGGGAGGGTTATAAGTATACGCGGATTTTTAACTATTTTAACTATTCGTGACCAGTTCTCGTCCCTAACCCCCGCGAATACGGGAGACTCACGGTAAATGACAGTCTGGATTTAGCTGTAAGATTTTTTACACATCCAGTGTATTTATCGGATATTACGCCATTGGTTTATATTCTATTTCGTTTTTTACAAACTCTTTTAATATTAATAAAAAACCAGGAAGGTTGTAAAAGGCACGTAGAACAGATCTTTCCTGAGTAATGTAAAATGTACAGGGGGGAGGGAATTATGAAGTTGTCGGAAAGTTGGCAAAAAGCAGTTGCTGTATTCCGTTGATATGTTCTTAGAAGTCTATGAGAGTTAACCATTTTTGAATCGCTAAAGTTCCTCGTCGACAATATTGGTTCTCATTTCGGAGATAATTTCATACTTTCTCGGTAATTAATGTCGTTTACCTCTCTCTCTCTCTCTCTCTCTCTCTCTCTCTCTCTCTCTCTCTTGAGAACGATATAAGAATCACCCAAGATAGATAGATAAGAAGGAAGAAACAGACTAAGATAAAAAGAGATAGATAAATAGAAAGAAAGAAACAGATTGAGAATAAAAGAAGATAGATAGATAGATAGATAGATAAGAAGAGAGAAACAGACTGAGATAAAAAAAGAGAGATAAATAGAAAGAAAGAAACAGATTGAGAATAATAGATAGATAGATAGATAAAGAAAGAAAGAAAGAGACTGAGATAAAAAGAGATAGATAAATAGAAAGAAAGAAACAGATTAAGAATAAAAGATAGATAGATAGATAGACTGAGAAAGAAAGAAACAAACTTAGTCAATTCAGTTTCCTCGGATACTTTTGAGAAAAGTATGAAATCATCCGCTCTCCCCCGGCTATGTGCTAAAATGCAGACCCCATTGAACCTCTAACCGTGGTTAACAATAACTATCGGAAAATGGTAACCTTGAATATCGCTATTGCTTGTTTTATATATTGTCCAACAAGCCACCTCCCGTTACTCGTACTGGAACAGTACACTAGACGAGGGGGTAAAACCAAAAATAATCAAATAAAACGATAAAGATATTATTCAATAAAGCAATGCCAAAAAAAAAATCTTCTATAATTTTTACTTAATAAACCGAACAAATTTTTGCGTCACTCATTACATTAACATTGTGTGGCATCAGAACATTGAAATTCCACTCTTAAAAATAAATTTACATTTTTTTACATATTCATGTAATAATTAAATTGAAAATGATATTAAATAAGTTAATTTAAAAAAAGAAAACAACTAAGTCAGCGATTCTCAAAGCATTTAGCTTCAAGCGAAGTTAGGTTAAGTTAAAAAGGAGAGGAATGTAACTCAGATTACCAAGGTCTAAATCCATATATATATATATATATATATATATATATATATATATATATATATATAGGATTGGATTTCACTGTCACTGTCGAACAGGGATTCGTAAGGCAATCTAAAAATTGCTGCTGCTAAGCTCAGTTCGGGTACTCAGATTATTGGGACTTTGTTCGAGACAAACTTAATATCTTAATCAAGCAGAGACTAAACGGATTAACTGTTTAGATTCCAGGGTATGGTGATAAACTACATCCGGCAGCAAGGCCTATGATCGGTAGATTAGCGGCTTTGAGGAGAGTGGAACCATCTCTCAATTGTTCCCAGGTCCATCCTGACCCAGGGTGGTAGCACCTGTACCTATGGGCAAATAATGAACTCTCAAACAAAAACAAAACACTATGATAGTACAAAAAATACATTTTTATAGTAAAAATACCAGCAATACATTTTTATTTAAACATTACCAACAATACATTTTAAAGCAAAATAACCGGCAATATATTTTATAGTGGAATTATCAACAATATATTTCATAGCAAAATGACCAACAATACATTTTATCTGTAGTTCAAGGCATACAATTGCGTTCAAAATATATTTAGTTGAAGCCATAAAATTGTGATCAAAATATTTAGATTTCGGCATTAAATAACCCATAGAGGTGTTGATATGCCGCTAAACAAAATCAACTAACCAAAATCCATATATTTAGATTTTGGCATTAAATAACCCACAGAGGTGTTGATATGCCGCTAAACAAAATCAACTAACCAAAATCCATATATTTAGATTTTGGCATTAAATAACCCATAGACGTTGATATGCCGCTAAACAAAATCAACTAACCAAAATCCATATATTTAGATTTCGGCATTAAATAACCCATAGAGGTGTTGATATGCCGCTAAACAAAATCAACTAAACAAAATCCATATATTTAGATTTCGGCATTAAATAACCCATACAGGTGTTGATATGCCGCTAAACAAAATCAACTAACCAAAATCCATATATTTAGATTTCGGCATTAAATAACCCATAGAGGTGTTGATATGCCGCTAAACAAAATCAACTAACCAAAATCCATATATTTAGATTTTGGCATTAAATAACCCATAGAGGTGTTGATATGCCGCTAAACAAAATCAACTAAGCAAAATCCATATATTTAGATTTCGGCATTAAATAACCCATAGAGGTGTTGATATGCCGCTAAACAAAATCAACTAACCAAAATCCATATATTTAGATTTCGGCATTAAATAACCCATAGAGGTGTTGATATGCCGCTAAACAAAATCAACAAACCAAAATCCATATATTTAGATTTTGGCATTAAATAACCCATAGAGGTGTTGATATGCCGCTAAACAAAATCAACTAAGCAAAATCCATATATTTAGATTTCGGCATTAAATAACCCATAGAGGTGTTGATATGCCGCTAAACAAAATCAACTAAGCAAAATCCATATATTTAGATTTCGGCATTAAATAACCCATAGAGGTGTTGATATGCCGCTAAACAAAAATCAACTAAGCAAAATCCATATATTTAGATTTCGGCATTAAATAACCCATAGAGGTGTTGATATGCCGCTAAACAAAATCAACTAAGCAAAATCCATATATTTAGATTTCGGCATTAAATAACCCATAGAGGTGTTGATATGCCGCTAAACAAAAATCAACTAAGCAAAATCCATATATTTAGATTTCGGCATTAAATAACCCATAGAGGTGTTGATATGCCGCTAAACAAAATCAACTAACCAAAATCCATATATTTAGATTTCGGCATTAAATAACCCATAGATGTTGATATGCCGCTAAACAAAATCAACTAACCAAAATCCATATATTTAGATTTCGGCATTAAATAACCCATAGAGGTGTTGATATGCCGCCAAACAAAAATCAACTAACCAAAATCCATATATTTAGATTTCGGCATTAAATAACCCATAGAGGTGTTGATATGCCGCTAAACAAAATCAACTAAGCAAAACCCATATATTTAGATTTCGGCATTAAATAACCCATAGAGGTGTTGATATGCCGCTAAACAAAATCAACTAAGCAAAATCCATATATTTAGATTTCGGCATTAAATAACCCATAGAGGTGTTGATATGCCGCTAAACAAAAATCAACTAAGCAAAATCCATATATTTAGATTTCGGCATTAAATAACCCATAGAGGTGTTGATATGCCAAAAAAAAAATCAACAAACAAAATCCATATATTTAGATTTCGGCATTAAATAACCCATAGAGGTGTTGATATGCCGCTAAACAAAATCAACTAAACAAACCCATATATTTAGATTTCGGCATTAAATAACCCATAGAGGTGTTGATATGCCGCTAAACAAAATCAACTAACCAAAATCCATATATTTAGATTTCGGCATTAAATAACCCATAGAGGTGTTGATATGCCGCTAAACAAAATCAACTAACCAAAATCCATATATTTAGATTTTGGCATTAAATAACCCATAGAGGTGTTGATATGCCGCTAAAAAAAATCAACTAACCAAAATCCATATATTTAGATTTCGGCATTAAATAACCCATAGAGGTGTTGATATGCCGCTAAACAAAATCAACTAACCAAAATCCATATAATTTTGGCATTAAATAACCCATATTTTGATATGCCGCTAAACAAAATCAATAACCAAAATCCATATATTTAGATTTCGGCATTAAATAACCCATAGAGGTGTTGATATGCCGCTAAACAAAATCAACTAACCAAAATCCATATATTTAGATTTCGGCATTAAATAACCCATAGAGGTGTTGATATGCTAAACAAAAATCAACTAACCAAAATCCATATATTTAGATTTCGGCATTAAATAACCCATAGAGGTGTTGATATGCCGCTAAACAAAATCAACTAACCAAAATCCATATATTTAGATTTCGGCATTAAATAACCCATAGAGGTGTTGATATGCCGCTAAACAAAATCAACTAACCAAAATCCATATATTTAGATTTCGGCATTAAATAACCCATAGAGGTGTTGATATGCCGCTAAACAAAATCAACTAACCAAAATCCATATATTTAGATTTCGGCATTAAATAACCCATAGAGGTGTTGATATGCCGCTAAACAAAAATCAACTAACCAAAATCCATATATTTAGATTTCGGCATTAAATAACCCATAGAGGTGTTGATATGCCGCTAAACAAAAATCAACTAACCAAAATCCATATATTTAGATTTCGGCATTAAATAACCCATAGATGTTGATATGCCGCTAAACAAAAATCAACTAAGCAAAATCCATATATTTAGATTTCGGCATTAAAAAACCCATAGAGGGTGTTGATATGCCGCTAAACAAAATCAACTAACCAAAATCCATATATTTAGATTTCGGCATTAAATAACCCATAGAGGTGTTGATATGCTAAAACAAAAAATCAACTAACCAAAATCCATATATTTAGATTTCGGCATTAAATAACCCATAGAGGTGTTGATATGCCGCTAAACAAAATCAACAAAGCAAAATCCATATATTTAGATTTCGGCATTAAATAACCCATAGAGGTGTTGATATGCCGCTAAACAAAATCAACTAACCAAAATCCATATATTTAGATTTCGGCATTAAATAACCCATAGAGGTGTTGATATGCCGCTAAACAAAATCAACTAACCAAAATCCATATATTTAGATTTCGGCATTAAATAACCCATAGAGGTGTTGATATGCCGCTAAACAAAATCATTTCGGCATTAACCAAAATCCATATATTTAGATTTCGGCATTAAATAACCCATAGAGGTGTTGATATGCCGCTAAAACAAAATCAACTAACCAAAAATCCATATATTTAGATTTCGGCATTAAATAACCCATAGAGGTGTTGATATGCCGCAAAACAAAATCAACTAAGCATTAAAAAAATTGTGCCGTAAAAAAAAATATATTTAGATTTCGGCATTAAATAACCCATAGAGGTGTTGATATGCCGCTAAACAAAATCAACTAAGCAAAATCCATATATTTAGATTTCGGCATTAAATAACCCATAGAGGTGTTGATATGCCGCTAAACAAAATCAACTAAGCAAAATCCATATATTTAGATTTCGGCATTAAATAACCCATAGAGGTGTTGATATGCCGCTAAACAAAATCAACTAAGCAAAAATCCATATATTTAGATTTCGGCATTAAATAACCCATAGAGGTGTTGATATGCCGCTAAAAAAAATCAACTAACCAAAATCCATATATTTAGATTTCGGCATTAAATAACCCATAGAGGTGTTGATATGCCGCTAAACAAAATCAACTAAGCAAAATCCATATATTTAGATTTCGGCATTAAATAACCCATAGAGTGTTGATATGCCGCATTAAAAAAAAAATCAACTAAACAAAATCCATTATATTTAGATTTCGGCATTAAATAACCCATAGAGGTGTTGATATGCCGCTAAACAAAATCAACTAAACAAAATCCATATATTTAGATTTCGGCATTAAATAACCCATAGAGGTGTTGATATGCCGCTAAACAAAATCAACGAAGCAAAATCCATATATTTAGATTTCGGCATTAAATAACCCATAGGGTGTTGATATGCCGCTAAACAAAATCAACTAACCAAAATCCATATATTTAGAGGCATTAAATAACCCATAGAGGTGTTGATATGCCGCTAAACAAAATCAACTAACAAAAATCCATATATTTAGATTTCGGCATTAAATAACCCATAGAGGTGTTGATATGCCGCTAAACAAAATCAACTAACCAAAATCCATATATTTAGATTTTGGCATTAAATAACCCATAGAGGTGTTGATATGCCGCCAAAAACAAAATCAACTAACCAAAACCCATATATTTAGATTTCGGCATTAAATAACCCATAGAGGTGTTGATATGCCGCTAAACAAAATCAACTAAGCAAAATCCATATATTTAGATTTTGGCATTAAATAACCCATAGAGGTGTGTTGATATGCCGCTAAACAAAATCAACTAAGCAAAATCCATATATTTAGATTTCGGCATTAAATGACCCATAGAGGTGTTGATATGCCGCTAAAAAAAATCAACTAAGCAAAATCCATATATTTAGATTTCGGCATTAAATAACCCATAGAGGTGTTGATATGCCAAAAACAAAATCAACTAAACAAAATCCATATATTTAGATTTCGGCATTAAATAACCCATACAGGTGTTGATATGCCGCTAAACAAAATCAACTAACCAAAATCCATATATTTAGATTTCGGCATTAAATAACCCATAGAGGTGTTGATATGCCGCTAAACAAAAAATCAACTAACCAAAATCCATATATTTAGATTTCGGCATTAAATAACCCATAGAGGTGTTGATATGCCGCTAAACAAAATCAACTAACCAAAATCCATATATTTAGATTTCGGCATTAAATAACCCAAGGTGTTGATATGCCGCTAAACAAAATCAACTAAGCAAAATCCATATATTTAGATTTCGGCATTAAATAACCCATAGAGGTGTTGATATGCCGCTAAACAAAATCAACTAAGCAAAATCCATATATTTAGATTTCGGCATTAAATAACCCATAGAGGTGTTGATATGCCGCTAAACAAAATCAACTAACCAAAATCCATATATTTAGATTTCGGCATTAAATAACCCATAGAGGTGTTGATATGCCGCTAAACAAAATCAACTAAGCAAAAATCCATATATTTAGATTTCGGCATTAAATAACCCATAGAGGTGTTGATATGCCGCTAAACAAAATCAACTCAACCAAAATCCATATATTTAGATTTTGGCATTAAATAACCCATAGAGGTGTTGATATGCCGCTAAACAAAATCAACTAAGCAAAATCCATATATTTAGATTTCGGCATTAAATAACCCATAGAGGTGTTGATATGCCGCTAAACAAAATCAACTAAGCAAAATCCATATATTTAGATTTCGGCATTAAATAACCCATAGAGGTGTTGATATGCCGCTAAACAAAATCAACTAAGCAAAATCCATATATTTAGATTTCGGCATTAAATAACCCATAGAGGTGTTGATATGCCGCTAAACAAAATCAACTAACCAAAATCCATATATTTAGATTTCGGCATTAAATAACCCATAGAGGTGTTGATATGCCGCTAAACAAAATCAACTAAGCAAAAATCCATATATTTAGATTTCGGCATTAAATAACCCATAGAGGTGTTGATATGCCGCTAAACAAAATCAACTAACCAAAATCCATATATTTAGATTTCGGCATTAAATAACCCATAGATGTTGATATGCCGCTAAACAAAATCAACTAACCAAAATCCATATATTTAGATTTCGGCATTAAATAACCCATAGAGGTGTTGATATGCCGCTAAACAAAATCAACTAAGCAAAATCCATATATTTAGATTTCGGCATTAAATAACCCATAGAGGTGTTGATATGCCGCTAAACAAAATCAACTAAGCAAAATCCATATATTTAGATTTCGGCATTAAATAACCCATAGAGGTGTTGATATGCCGCTAAACAAAATCAACTAAGCAAAATCCATATATTTAGATTTCGGCATTAAATAACCCATAGAGGTGTTGATATGCCGCTAAACAAAATCAACTAAGCAAAACCCATATATTTAGATTTCGGCATTAAATAACCCATAGAGGTGTTGATATGCCGCTAAACAAAAATCAACTAAGCAAAATCCATATATTTAGATTTCGGCATTAAATAACCCATAGAGGTGTTGATATGCCGCTAAACAAAATCAACTAAGCAAAATCCATATATTTAGATTTCGGCATTAAATAACCCATAGAGGTGTTGATATGCCGCTAAAAAAAATCAACTAACCAAAATCCATATATTTAGATTTCGGCATTAAATAACCCATAGAGGTGTTGATATGCCGCTAAACAAAATCAACGAAGCAAAATCCATATATTTAGATTTCGGCATTAAATAACCCATAGAGGTGTTGATATGCCGCTAAACAAAATCAACTAAGCAAAATCCATATATTTAGATTTCGGCATTAAATAACCCATAGAGGTGTTGATATGCCGCTAAACAAAATCAACGAAGCAAAATCCATATATTTGGATTTCGGCATTAAATAACCCATAGAGGTGTTGATATGCCGCTAAACAAAATCAACTAAGCAAAATCCATATATTTAGATTTCGGCATTAAATAACCCATAGAGGTGTTGATATGCCGCTAAACAAAATCAACTAAGCAAAATCCATATATTTAGATTTCGGCATTAAATAACCCATAGAGGTGTTGATATGCCGCTAAACAAAATCAACTAACCAAAATCCATATATTTAGATTTCGGCATTAAATAACCCATAGAGGTGTTGATATGCCGCTAAACAAAATCAACGAAGCAAAATCCATATATTTAGATTTCGGCATTAAATAACTCATAGAGGTGTTGATATGCCGCTAAACAAAAATCAACGAAGCAAAATCCATATATTTAGATTTCGGCATTAAATAACTCATAGAGGTGTTGATATGCCGCTAAACAAAATCAACGAAGCAAAATCCATATATTTAGATTTCGGCATTAAATAACCCATAGAGGTGTTGATATGCCGCTAAACAAAATCAACGAAGCAAAATCCATATATTTAGATTTCGGCATTAAATAACCCATAGAGGTGTTGATATGCCGCTAAACAAAATCAACTAACCAAAATCCATATATTTAGATTTTGGCATTAAATAACCCATAGAGGTGTTGATATGCCGCTAAACAAAATCAACGAAGCAATTATCTACCATATACTCAATTGTGAAAGCAGAATAACATATATTATATTTTTTATTACTTCAAAGCTCAAAAAAAATTAAATTTCGGCATTAAATGACCCATAACGGTGTTGATATGCCGTTAGACAAACAAATCAATCAATCGTTTATAGGTTTAATATCCGGGCTTTTTTGTACTCTGCATCAATTTCTACTAAATTTATAAAAATAAAAAATTGCCGAGGCGGAGATTTTGAATGTTGATTTTCAAGGGAAAATGAAGATTGGGACAACACAATTTTCTCATAGCCAACCCTCTCCACGTTTGTCTCTTTGCTATATTAGGCCTTTTTTAAAATATTTCTACAGCTAGAAATGGTTGGGTACTTCGACGTGATGTAATGGTTAACAATCTATGACGACTGAATAGTGAGTTCGGTTTTCTTTCGGTGTTCCATACTTTCGGCCTTTTGCCACATCTAAAATACGCTTAGAAAATCGTTAGATAGATAAATGTGTGTTTTTTTAATATCGGCAGAACACTGCATTTAGGTTTAAGCAGACCAGCCATCTCTGCAAAAGTCCAGTTGATTAAAATAGTTTAATAGACCCATTTTGTTGTATTCCTTAAAATATTAGGAAAAAAAATGATATTTTATTGTTTAACTTGAGTTTAGAAAAGTAATAGTCTCCACAATTAGAAAAAAGAAAAAAAAGAAGAAAAGAAAACTAGGTCGATGTCATACCACTCCTTTTGTAAAAAAAAAAAGATGGATGGCAGGACCCACCAAGTGGACATTATTCTTTCAAATCTTTTGCCGAAGTCAACGACAGAAAATGACGCATAATCGTCACGTACATTTTATTTAATTGGAAATTGATACACTTATTCGTAGATCCAACTTCTCAAAACTACTCTCTTCATACCTGCTGACTCGGCTGTTACAATTTACTGACCACAGACCTAGTCGGGGGGTCTGTAGCTATCTACAGTCTAATAAATGTTTACCGTCTTGCAGAATTTTCAAATATGAAGGCCTCACGACATTGCCATAGTTTGTTCCTGACTCATTTGGAAAAGCCAAAACTGCGACACATTGCCTGTTGGCTTGTCAGAAGCAGTACTAAGTACACAAAGTGATGTATCATTGTTTATCGGTGTGTGTAAAAGTATGTTCATGATTTTACAGACATTTTGGTAAAGTTGTGATATTTCACATGTCATCCCTTGTTGGGATATTTAATGTCGAGCGTTTGTATTGAACCCCAAGTGAGGACCAAGCTCACTGCTAATAAAAAAAACAGCATCGCTAACCATTAGATTCACGTTGAATTTCGCGCCAAAATATGATGATTCACTGGTTGATTTTACGGCATATCAACTCTTTATGAGTCATTTACTGTCGTGAGTGTCTTTTTTATTGACTGATGCTTAAATCGTTTTTGTTCTAAAAGAATGAAATAAAGGCAATCTTGGACCTTCGTGCTCGAAAAAAAAATGCTATGTCAAAATGCCGGTTTTTCCCTTGACGCCGCCATTGCTTAAACTACCTTCACTCCTCAGCATCGTTTTAAAAAGTGATTATTTGAAATTCAATAAAACCTAAACATTTGAAAGTGAATTTACACATCTTCTTTGTTCTTGAGAAAACAAAAATATTAAACACTATTTATTATATTGTTTATTGGAATGGTTGGTAAAACATCATCTAATTGCCAATTGATTCGAACTTTATAAAATGGTAAATAATAATAAAGATTTCATTATAGTTGTTTCACATATTTTTATACTTTAATAAATGTTTATAAATTTATGAATAAAAAATTGCTTTCGCATTTATTTCTTTATAAATTGGTAAATGATAAATATTGCATTAGTTTTAATTGTATTTATTTTTAGAATGGTACAAATATAAAATTATTCTTGTAAATGAACAATCGAATAAATAAATAATTATTAATAAATAATATTTTTGTTGTAAATTCCCAAGAACAGGGCAAAAACGTCTTTTTGACCCACAGTTTTTTGTTGTTTTTTATAGACACTAGTATCCAAGGTTACTGAAATAAGTATATAGATAAGAACGTTTCAGGAATAAGTTTTTTCTTTCTGTAGAGAAATTTTATAGGCTTTATTTTGATGACATTGATTTTGTTTCGCTCATATATTGATCTAAAAATTGTATGTATTATTATTCTCTTTTTGTTTGTTTTTTGTATTGTATGTACATTCATATTATATATATATATATATATGTGTGTGTGTGTGTGTGTGTGTGTGTGTCTGTGTGTGTGTGTGTGTGTGTGTGTGTATGAATGTATGTGTGTGGATGTATGAATGTGTGTGTATGTGGATGTATGAATGTGTGTGTGGATGTGTGTTTGTCGATGTGTGTGTGTGTGTGGATGTATGCATGTGTGTGTGTGGATGTATGTGTGTGTGTGTGGATGTATGGATGTGTGTGTGGATGTGTGTGTGCGTGTGGATGTATGTGTGTGTGTGTGGATGTATGGATGTGTGTGTGGATGTGTGTGTGCGTGTGGATGTATTAATATGTGCGTGTGTGGATGTATGAATATGTGTGCGTCTGTGTGGATGTACGAATGTGTGTGTGTGGATGTACGAATGTGTGTGTGTGGATGTATGAATGTGTGTGTGTGGATATATGAATGTCTGTATGTATATATGAATGTATATTTGCGTATGCATGAATGTATATATGTGTATATATACATATATATGAATGTATTTGTCTGTGTGTATGAATATATATATATGTGTGTGTGTATGCATAAATGAATGTGTGTGTGTGTGTGCGTGCGTGGAATATGACTTCTATAAATGTATATTGTATATCATATTTTAGTGTATACGTAAATCTTTAACAATTTAAAAATGTTCAGATTGATCCACTGAAAAATTCGCATTAGAATTTTGGACTAAAATCGATTCAGCCAATATATAAGACCGACATGATAGCCAACAGGAATGTATTTGAGGTGTCGCCAACCGTTTTTTTTTAGTTTATTTATTTATTTTATTTATTTATTTATTTTGTGTATGTGGGGGGGGGTCTTTCTTCTTTTGATCCAAGATTGAAAAGAATAAAATTGCTCAAAATAACCTCAAAGCTGCTATTCAACGACTTCTCATCATTCTTGACGTTTCTATCATCAGGTTTTGAGGAAGTTTAAAAAGCAACAAAAAAAAAAGAAAAAAAAACATGGCGGAAATAATCCTTGCATAAGACGAACGAAAGAACCGCATCTCCAAATTTAGGCAAAATCGGCCAAAGGATTTGTTCGTATGAACTAGTCGCAAAGCCATGATCTGAGTTAAAATAAATCCAAAGAAGGATTTGAAAAACAAAACAAACAAAAAAACAAAAAACGATGAAATTGAGGTCAGCAAAATGTCAGAAGAATGCCCTCCACCTACCACTCCGAGTTGACATTGAACGATCTTTTGATGACATTGAGCAAAAGACGACGTCAGTAAAGAGGAGATAATATCAAAATGAACTGAAAGGTGAGAAGAAAACACGAGCGACGGGTCTATGGACTCCGGTGTCTGGGGGTTCGTTTCAATAATAGAGAGAGGACGAGAACTGAGAAACAGGTGATATGAAAAAGACAGGACATTCGGGTGGGGAAGAACTGTGGAGAGGCTTGATACAGTGTGTGTGTGTGTGTGTGTGTGTGTGTGTGTGTTTTAAGTTAAAAGAATATACGATACCTTCAGAAGAAAAAAACATAAGAAATGTTGGCAAACGAGGGTAAGAAATTCGAAGGCTGAAGTAAGAGTAGATTAGAGAAATGAAAGGGAATGGTCGGAGAACCATGAAAGAAAAGTAGGAATATAATTGTAAGGAAAAAAAGAAAATAAAGAGGCTTGAAAAGATAGACGCACTGATGTTTCTTTTTATTTTTTTATTGGCTATCAACCTTTTACAGGTTATTTAAAGCCAGAAATTATTATTTTTTAGGGGGGGGAATAATCATGATTTGCTAATTAACCCATAGCTGGTATGAGAATAGGTGGATTCTTACGTTTTCCAAGGGTATTTGCACATAAGTGAATACAATAAACCCGGCTGGGATTGGAACTCTGCACTCCAAATCTCAATTCCGTGTCTTTATCCATTACACCAACTGCATATTTAAGGTTACAGCGACTGGTATTCCGAAGCGGTCATCCCTCTAACTACTGACAATCTTCGACATTGCTTAACTTCGGTAATCGTAGAAACAATGTTTCAACGTGGTGTCGTCGTCCTCAGAGGCAATGTAGGATTTATTTTGTTGCACGTGTTTATATACAAAAGCAAGGAGGTCATTGGTTTACCAAGGTTTTCAAATTTAAGAATGTTCATGAGATTGAGAAAAAAGCCAGGGCGTAGATTTTCGAGAAATTTCTTTTTTTAAATTACCTTCTCTTTTGATTAGTAATTTAATCAGAAATAAAATTGAATCTTATATATATATATATATATATATATATATATAAGATTCAATATATATATATATATATATATATATATATATATATATAAGATTCAATATATATATATATATATAAGATTCAATATATATATATATATATATATATATATTCAAATGCGGTAAATGTTGTTTAATAATGTTTATTATAAATATTTGTATCTATAAAAAGAATGTATAAACATAAAATGTCTTAAAAAATATATATATATATATATATATATATATATATATATATGTGTAGTAATCCGTTGGTATAATCCAGGCGCGTACTATTAACATATATTTCGAAATACGGTAAAACTGACTAACTACCCAGGTTCTCTTACCCCATAATATAATTCATGTAATAGTGCCTTCTTCTACCATATCTCCCCCGAAAACGCCATCTTTCCCTTTCTTTCCCCCAACCAGTATCTCACTACAAACTGATATCGTAAACAGTTTGAATAATCCTGCAATTTTAAAATTCAAATTCGTAAGTGAAAATTGTCATTAATTAAAAGTATCTCAATTCCAATTGTTAAGTAACTATATATATATATATATATATATATATATATATATATATATATATATATATATATATATATATATGAACATTGAAGTCAACATTTAGAGGTGACAGGCTGTTTCATGCTCGACGCAATCGTGAGCCCTGCCTATAGCCTCTGAGCGTTGACTTCAATGTTCACTTTTATATTTACACGCTCTATCTCTGATATTGAGCACTTTATCCCATAAATATAGCACACCTTAAGAGTATATTTCTTCATATATATATATATATATATATATATATATATATATATATATGAGATAACGATATATTTTTTAAGCCGATGATGTCCTGAACTTTTTCAAGTCCTGAAATTTTCCAATTTGTTATAGATTTTCCACACACACACACACACACACATATATATATATATATATATATATATACCCGGCCACTCGTATTGGAGGATACCCCTCTACTAGGGAGGCTAGTCAATCCCTATTGCAGACGTTTGCTCAGGTATATTTGTGTTTGTTCAACACCCACAGAGCCCACCTGTGGTTTATATCGAGCAGACTTTAGATATAGTTTTTGGGAGAGAAAGCGTGTTATCTAGCGTGATCAACAATTTCATCAAGGCTAAATTTGATCATATATATATATATATATATATATATATATATATATATATATATATATATATATATATATATAATATTAGAGGAACGACCTTAACACAACCAGGATAAGAAGGCAAAAAAGGTGATTTTCAGTGAAAGAAAAATGGATGGGGAGGATTTAAATGTATGTGATATGGATGACTCTCCAAATATTAGGTTCGGGGTAAGACCCTGAGAAAAAGGCCGATTTATCGCGCGCAAAGGTAAACTGGTTGGAAAAGCTGAACGTGGGGCCGTTTTGAAGGCGGGTCTCAATAATAACAAAGCCACACGCACAAAAGCAAGAAAAGAAGAACCCATTTTTGTTTGCCTCCAGTGAAAGGTAAAGAGACTGGGATAAAAGGATAACAAAAACGAAGCAGAGTAGGTGACCGGCCGAATACAAACGTGAAAAGAAACACGAAAATACGCCGTGCCACAGTGGATCTGTTTTGTTTTTCAATCGTCTTAAGGGCGTCTTAAAAATGTGAACATATTCTTCCTGCTTCAAAAATCCGTTGTGGCTGGGAATCGCCGGTTATGGAGAAGAGTAATTTTATACTCGACAAAATGGAAAACTAAATATCATCTCCTTTTTGTATCTGTCTATATTTCTGAGATGAGTTATTATGTATATGATTTACATTATTCGGACTATTGTCCTCATCTTTGTCGCCATATTTATTACAACGTTTCGGCCTTTCAGCATCTGTCTATATTTCTGAGATGAGTTATTATCTACATTATTTACATTATTCGGACTATTGTCCTCATCTTTGTCGCCATATTTATTACAAGGCTCCAGCCTTCTTCGGGTGATTGGAATGTCGAACTGAACCCTTTATTTCGCTCACTGTGGCAGACTGTTCTAGTTCCACTTGCCATGTTTAATGGATGTCAGTTATCAGTTATCTCCTGTTAATTTCCCTCTGAAAGTTCTCCACTGCCTTAACAGGGTATTGAACTCACGTTCTTTGCGTCCTGTCACTGTGCCATGTGTCCTTGTGGATAGGACGCAAAGTGGGTAAAGACGTTAGTTAGATCCAGTGACTGCCGTTTGTCATAACGCTTCCCAGACATTATTCACACTATTTAAATTCAGCTTATGGTCCGTGCCTTCTCGTGCAATCACCAGAGTTAAGCAACGTCGAATCTGGTCAATTCTTAGATGGGTGACCGCTCGGGAATATCAAGAGCTATAAGCTGGGATGCGCGAGAGGTGGAATAGATAACGGCTCGCAATTGGAAATCGGAGAGACGAGTTCCAATTCCAGTCGGGTTCCTTATATTCCGTGATGTGCAAATACCCTTGGGAAAGGTAGGAATACACTTCTTCTCCCCAACTATGGGTTAATTAGGAACAGTAACACATTATTATTTTTTTTAAGTTCTCACAATCTAAAAATCTATCTGGATTGAAATAACTTGCAAAACCTTATATATATATATATATATATATATATATATATATATATATATGTGTGTGTGTGTGTGTGTATAATTAAATAATGTGTTTAATATAGCAGTAACTTGTAGCAGTAACTCATTATTATTTTTTAAATTCTTACAATCTAAAAATCTATCTGACTTGAAATAACTTGCAACAGGTTAAAATATATATATATATATATATATATATATATATATATATATATATATATATGTATATATATATGTATATATATATATATGTATGTATACATATATATAGATATATATATATATATATATATATATATATATATATATATATGTATGTATATACATGCATGCATATATATATATAATATATATATATATATATATATATATATAATTAAATAATGTGTTTAATACTTTATTACTGGGCTTTATTCTGGTAGAGGTAACATACGTAAAGCTTTCAATATACAATTGTTACAAGACCTCCCACAAACGTTGCAGGAAACGAAATGATTTGCCCTCCCTCAGAAGTGGAATACTGCCTGTGCATTGCCCAGTAAGTCGTTAGCTGTACGGATCTGTGGTAGTATGTTTTCTGTTGGGATTTCCCTCTCCTAAACTGGTGCCGAAGCCGGATGTAGGAATCTTCCCCTTCTCTCAAGGAACATTCCTTTAGTAATTGTTATCTAATTAGATTGGCGGTCTTTTTCTGGGTTCGTCTGACTGGAATTTCTTTCGCGATGTTTTTGCTTACTATTATTACGTTTTAACTTAGCATAGCTTCATCAGGTCTTTTCCCTCGTCCTCTTCCATCGTTGGTCCTTCCATCTGTCACCAGCCTAGAATTCAGGTGACAGTTTCCAGTTTGTTCATATACTAGATAGCCGCTTTGTGAGTTAGACAGGTCTAGTATAAAGCATTACTATTAGTGATAGTAAGAGTAATACAAAAGAAGAAATAATTATTATTGTGGCTCCGTTTTTTATTCCTCTGTCGATTTAAAGAATACAGGTTTTTCTTCGAAATCAACAATAGCATTATTCGCATAGACGATCTTGTTAACCATTATTCTATATCGAAATGCCACGTATTTATTTAAATTAGTATATATATATATATATATATATATATATAGATAGATAGAGAGAGAGAGAGAGGGTGTCCATTGAGTTCGTGTGCACTTTAAAATATTTATAAATTTATTTATATTTGCGAGAGAAGTAATTTCTAAAAAGGATTAGAAAGAAGTAAATCTATATTTTTTAAGGTTTTATTGAAATTTTATTTAAATTTCCACATGCACTCCATCATTAGCAATACAAAGGGTAATACAGTTTTGCAGTTCACGGAAAACTTTTACCAACTGATTTACAGTAATGCCTGAAATCACATTAGTTATTTTAGCTATACTTAAAAATAGGTAAATTAAGCCTTATAACATTTTTAACAGATTATTTCTATCGCAAATACAAATAAAGTTATAAATTTTTTAAAGTGCACAGCTGGGCTGGTACAAAATGATTTTAACCTATTCTCTTTCTAGCTGAATAACTCAAAGGATTTTTCAGTGATTCTTGCGATAAATTGTGTCAAGATGGCTAAACGTCTTATTTAAAAACCTGGAAAAAAGAATGTCAATCTAGTGTTTTTTTCTTTTCTTTTTGTTTTCTTTTTGTTTTGTTTTTTTTTTTCAAATGTTAAACATTTTGTAGGAGTGGACATTTTTGCTGTTATACCCATTATATATATTGTGAAGCAAATGAATGACAAAGTGGGAAAATATATATTAATTCTTTCACGACACTTTTGTTGATACCAATCAGTTTGCAAACAGACCGCTCGTCAGGGTTACCAAGGTACAGAGAACACCAGCTATTTATGCAACGATGGAAGAACTGAAGGTCTTGAGAACTTAAGATGCAAACGCTTTTAAAACATTAATGATTTCAAAACGAGTACCCTTCAAAAATTTAAGGTTAGGAAATTTAAAAAGTCAGAAAATGCTAAATAAGATGGATGCTTAATGATTACTCGGTGAAGTTCTCGCGATGTTTTTTTTTATTTGATGAGAGGAACGAGAAGTGAGATTGTCGCGGTGGAAATTGATTCTCTGACGAGGATTTCCACAGCGATTTTTTTTCTTTTTAGCTAATTTTCTCAAAACACTTTCGTTATAAGCAGATGTTAGTGACTCGGAATTTAAGAATATACCGGAATGTCGAAAAGAATATGGTCCGAAATGTCGTATTTATAAACAACAAAGATGAAGACAATCGTTGAAATAATATGCAGAGTAATGGAAATTCTCCGTCTTATTTCCAGCGTTCACAAGACTAAAATATCTCATTTTTTTTTCTTCTTCATTTTCCTTGACTTTTTTTTTTTTGGTCTACGAGTCTTTACCGTCAACAAAAACCCACTTCTGCTTGCTTTATTTATCCTAATTTTGCTTCTAACAAAAAAAAAAAAAGTAAAAAAAATAAAAAGGGAAGAGCCTTTTATGGTCGGGCTTAATTTTTTCAACCTCCCAAGTCTTGTTATTTAATTTGACTGTTTTTTGTTTGTTTGTTTGTTTATATTCTTTTTCTTTTTCCTTTTTTTTTTTTAATTGCGCTAACTGACTCAATCGTGACTGTTTTTAGAGAAACCTGGGAGGTTGGGGACGGACAAAAATGTAAATATTATTTTCCAGATGGGGAGCGCGGGTAAATGTAAATATCTTAAGCTGTAATGATTTTTTTTCTCTCTCTCTTTTTAAGACCAAGGTAACAAAATAACGAGACTGCTGTTTTCAAAAAGAAAACAGAAAGGATCAGAGCTGTATTTGCTTTACTTTCGAGGTGATCATGTCAAAAAGTAAAACTTCCGGTAAAAAATAATGATTTTATAAGAATATCCCAATAGACGAGTATGAAATAAAACCGATACAATAGTAGAAATATTAATATCAGATATTTTCTAAGTCCACTGCGAGACTCGGACCTTCTCTACTGTCTTTCAGCCATGAGGAGTAAAAATCCCTATTCTGATACTCCACGACGACTAGGCCGAGAGTTTGATTTTAGATTTGCTCGTCTTCTAAACACGTGGCGCTCTTGAGACCAGTGGCAAGCCTACCGTGGGTAGAAGTTCTTCCATTTTCCAAAGATATTAATGCGAAATGAGAAATGAAACCTCAATCTGAATTTAAATTCAGTCTGCCAAGTCGACACACACAAATACACACTAATATATATATATATATATATATATATATATATATATATATATATATATATAAAGAAATATAGTCTTAAGGTGTGCTATATTTATGGGATAAAGTGCTCAATATCAGAGATAGAGCGTGTGTAAATATAAAGTGAACACTGAAGTGAACATTTAGAGGCGACAGGCTGTTTCATGCTATATGCAATCGTCAGGCCTGACGATTGCATATAGCATGAAACAGACTGTTGCCTCTAAGTGTTGACTTCTATGTTCACTTTATATATATATATATATATATATATATATATATATATATATATATATATATATATAATGTATTTTGGGGAGCAACCTTTCTTTTAAACATACTTTATTAAATATTTCAGAAAAGTGAGATTTAATTAGCTTTTTTTCATTTAGTTTCTCCAGCATCCTTACGTTTTCCGTTTTGTATGAGTAAGGGAGTACACAAAATTTACATAATTTTGATTGTCCAAAAGCGCTTTCATATATATATATATATATATATATATATATATATATATATATATATATGTGTGTGTGTGTGTGTATGTATTTATTATAATTTTTTCATATGAGCAAAAACAATTTACTCACTACAACGATGCAACTTTGTTTCGGTGCATTTAGTTGCACCTCTACTGGTGAGAACGAAACTAGTTTTGTCTATATGTAAAAATTATAATAAATAATTATTGCTCTACTATCGGCATTGAGCCCTCTTTTGAATTGATTCTGTGACCGTCAGCTGACGATCGCGATAGCGTGAAACTTAAGTAATGTTTTTTGCTCTGTCTGAATACATGAGAAAAGTTGTATATTAAAATTTGGGTAACTCACACAGAAAAAGAGAATGTCGCATATCGAGATTATTTAACATCGAAAAACATAAGAAAAGAATTAATTATTTTTAATAAGATTTGGAAATCTCCCTCTTTTGGCTGATGACGGTCGCAAGACCGGAAACACGTGTAGCAAATATATGGAAAGCAAAATTATGGAAAATAAAGCATAATATTTTTTTTAAATCCACTTTACAACCAAAAACATTTGCGGTTTCTCTCCTATTTTTTTATATATATATATATATATATATATATATATATATATATATATATGAATGATTATATTGAGGAAAATATGTGACAAAGTGGAAAATGTTCAATTGTGATGCGTTTCGTCTTTCAGGATTTGATCGGACTAAATTTGTTATGCATTTTCCCCAGTATTGTTCTTGATATATAAAAGTATATGCCGTTATCTCATAAGAGATAGAAAGTGAGAGAGAGAGAGATAGAGATAGAGAGCGTGTACATAGGAATAAGCCCTGATTTTACCTAATCAGGAAGCCCCAAGAACAATTCGGTCGAATCAGTGAAAAATGGAGAATAATAGGTAGGGAAATAATGTCAATGACTAATATCAAAATTTAGGACAATAATAGTAAAGATATATAGATATTTTCCCTATTTTTCACACTTTATATCAGCAACATATGAATACTTTTTTCTAGTTATATATTCCTATACGCACGCATACTTTTTTTAATATAGATAGATAGTTTGAGAGAGAGAGAGAGAGAGAGAGAGAGAGAGAGAGAGAGAGAGAATAATGTCTGAACGCTTATACAAACTACAAAACCTCGCTTTTCATACCAAACCCATCTATTTTATTCAAAACATTTTTTCAACAAATAAGTTAAAATCCATTTATATTTCATTCTAACGCTCTTTAATTAATTGTCGGCTGTCAACGGATCTCTTTTCTCATTACTTCAAACATTCACTCAGTACCGAACACTTTTTCTTTATTTGATTTTATGGTTATGTCTTTCCGGTCATGCGCAGATAAGCACAGACAATTCGAGGATATATTTAGCATGTTCTCCGAATATTCCATATTAGTAGTTATGATAGTGGGCAAGAAGCCTTAGGTTCAATATTCCAGATATAGTCAATGTAGCTTGATTTATATTATTTACATGTGATCTATTGTCCTCATCTTTGTTGTTATTATCACAACGTTTCGGCGGTTATGCTCACATCAAGTGCTTGTCGATCCAGAAGAGCCAAGTGGATTAAAGCGTTGTTTCGTGAATTTGGTGACATAGTAATTGTGAGTTCAATACCTTGGTCGGGCAGTGTGTACTTGGACTCAGCGGAAATATAGCGAGCAATAACTGAGCAGTATTAAATTTTCTGAGGCAGGGTCAGTGGAACGAGAAAACGATATCATCGTAGTCTGATAATCATCGGCGCGGATTCCAGCCCTGGTCTTTTTGTTCCTATTCGCTAAAAATCCCTGTGAAAGGTATAATTCCATTTTGCTCCCTTCAGCTATGGGTTAAATAATAGAGCAGAATGGAATCTTTAATCTAGTAATTATCGGCGCGGACTCCAGCCCTGGTTTTTGTTTTCACATTCGCAAAAAAATCCTTGTGAAAGGTATAATTCCATTTTGCTCCCTTCAGCTATGGTTTAAATAATAGAGCAGACTGGAATTTTTAGTCTAGTATTTATCGGCGTGGATTCCAGCGCTGGTCTTTGTGTTCACATTCACCAAAAAATCCTTATGAAAGGTATGATTACATTTTGCTCCCTTCAGCTATGGGTTAAATAATAGAGCAGACTGGAATCTTTAGTCTAGTAATTATCGGTGCGGATTCCAGCCCTGGTCTTTGTGTTCACATTCGCTAAAAAAAAATCCTTGCGAAAGGTATGAATCCATTATTCCACTCGGACTATTGTCCTTATCTTTGTTGTTTTCACAACGTTTCAGCCGTTGTGCTCTCGTGTCTTCATTAGGTGCTTGACGATCCTTCAGGAAAATTTCGAACTGAACCCTTTAGTCTAGGTTGCAAATCAAGGCTAGAGAGTCCAGTGTGTTGTATTATTTAACCCATAGCTGAAGGGAGAAAATGTATTCATACCTTTCGCAAGGATTTTTTAGTGAATGTGAACACAAACACCAGGGCTGGAACCCGCACCGATAATTATTAGGGTTCATTCCTGCAGATTGACACAGAGCATAAGCGACACTGCTCTTAAACTGACATATCTGTTCGAGGAAGTGGAGTTATGCTTTTCCCAAGGGTATTAGTGCGTAATAAATACCAAAAAAAGTCACAACCGGAATTTGAATCCAGTTTACTGATTCCATTTTCTGCACCCCCTAAAATTTTTTCCTGTCCATTAATATAAAAAAAAATGATTTAGGATGTTAACCCCTTCACGACATTTGAACTCGAGTGCTCTATCATTGGAAACCAAGATGATAACTCGCTGATTTGGCTTTGCACACCAATCAAAAGCCGATTTTATATGTATCCATATATTCATATTCCTCTTCATCCACACCATTCTTCATAGTGTTTGTTACAGGGAAGCTGGATTCGGTTACATGTAGTAAATTAAGTCATATCTGAAAGCCCCCTGCGTTACTAAATCTTTTTTTCTCATTTGTCACCAAGGTTAGCCAAGCATATTTTTAAAGAGTAAGCCCAAAAGTCGCAAGTCGCGAAATCAAAAATACACTAGTGTAGAGATTTCCCCATCGACGCCAATCTGGAAGCCTTTTTGTTGCTAACCTAAAACAGTCAAATTGTCTTAAATTCTCTTAATTTCTTAGGACGAAACTAACTCTCACCATTAAGCAGATGTCAGATTTTATTATGCAAATCAATGTATTCGCAATAAAATTAGTCTTAACCAAAGAATGTTGGTAAATTTTTTAAGATATACACTAAAAAGTTTGAATCCTCCCTCTGGGTTTAATAATTAGTAAGTTTCATAACTTCTTTCCTTTAACTCACACCTGCTCACCTAGGATGCTGAAACTATATAAACCATTAGAGTATAGCATCCAATTTCTTTGTTACCTAACGTTTAAACGAAGGCAGAAGATTACTATTCGCTAACAAATTAGATAAGGTAAAAAGAGATAAAACTTTAAATGAATGTTATGCAGTCATGGGATAATTTCGTTATTATTATTATTATTATTATTATTATTGTTATTGTAGTAGTAGTAGTAGTAGTAGTATTAGTAGTAGTAATAATAAAAAACCGACCTGAAATATTAAATTACCGTATCTGACGGCATATAAGACGTATGGGTGTATAAGACGCACCCCAATTTCAGCAGGGAAAATCAAGAAAAAATTAGTTATTAGTAAAATTAGTAATTAGTAAAATTAGTGATTAGTAAAATTAGTAAATGGTACAGCCTAGGCTATATTTATGAGGTATTATTTTGGTTAAACAAGCCATGATTATAATTAAACGAAAATAATAGGGAAAAAAGAACACAAGCTTATAAAAACTTTATAATATTCAAAGGTAAGAAAAATAAAATGAAAATCAAGTAATTATTACAATTGAGCAAAACAGTACAGTTACCATTAAAATTTTATTCATTTTCAAATCCATAAAATTCGTCGTCTTCTTTATCAAAACTCTGATACTCATTCTCCATAACACTATCATCGTCGTTAAATAATGCGCCATCTTACGTTTCATTGTGAGCATTGCTAATGCCACACTTTTTAAAAGATTTCACAATTTCTGGTCTAATATTATCCCAAGCTTGCTTCACTATTTCGCAGACTTGTGCAATGCTGGGCCTTTTTATTCTTTCTGTAAGGGTAATGTCTTGATTAGGCATTGCCATCCACGTGTTCCATTACTCCTTCATGTTTAAGTCTAAGATAATAGGAGTTGCCAGGTAGCTAATTTCGGCCGACTATCGCGAATTTTAAACCTCCATATAGCATATATGACGCAGAGGAATATCAAGATATTTTTGTAGAAAAAAAAAATGCGCCTTATATTCCGTTAAATACAGTAGTTTTGAAAAAGATACGCAACCTTAATTTTTAGGCGGTTCTTTAAAATCTATAGGGTGATCCCAAAACTTTGGTCTGTAGTGTATTTATAAAAAAATATATCATGTAAAGGTCATTTTATTATTTCTGTCCATATAAAAAATATTTGTAATAACTTGAAAGAAAATGCCGGGTTTTATTATGCAAAAGGCAACACAAATTTTATTTATTAATTACTCCAAGAGATATAGAATACAGAAACCTATATTTGATACAGACAATATTCCATATCCTTGAATAAACTATGATTTTACATGTTAATATAATCTCGTTGATATTTTATATACTTTATCAATCTTTCAGTCATTGACTTTGTTGCAGCAGTTTTTTTGTTTGTTTTATCACTTTCCAAAGATCTTCTCCTCGGTAATGTTTCTCATCTACGTCTCTTTAAAAGATTGACGAAAAGTTTTCGATTGGATTAATATTCTGAGGGTTTAGGGTGACATTGCACAAATTTGGTGTTATTTAAACCTAATATGTCCCAGAAAGGGATATATTTGTTCGAAGTAGCAAAGTGCTTTTCGACTACTCTACGGGTAGAAGAATCTAGCAGGTGACCGTAATGGACTGGTCCTAGTCGTAGTGGTAGGCAATAGGCGTAGGCAATAGGCGAAGACAATAGACGTAGACCATGTACCTTCACATCAGTCTGTATTTATGGCTGACACCAGCTAATCATATTACTGTGAGGGGGAACCCAGGTGTATGCATATTCATTACATCAAAACCTTTTTTCCAAGATGAGCAATAGTCAGCTTTTGCCCGAATAAGAAGGTTCATTGCCTTATAGCGTTTTGCTTGTGACGTAGACCAATAAAAAAAAAACAGTCTTGCCCAAGAAGTTGCAATAATTTTCTGTATTCATCAGCATGCCATCGTCAACATTGGGGGGTCCTATAATTATATTGCAGATATTTTACACACCCAACACTTTACGCTATTCCTTCTGACGTCTTCTAAATTATATTGGTTGAATATTTCTATTTAGGAGTAAACATTTCTCACAGACATTAATTCAATATTCATCCATCACTAAAAATTACTGTTAAAACTGCTTTCATGTCTTTCTACGCTTAACTTACACGTTTCTCGGCTACTACTACTACCACAACTACTACTACTACCACCACTACTGCTACTACTACCACAACTACTACTACTACCACCACTACTGCTACTACTACCACAACTACTACTACTACCACCACTACTGCTATATGAACAGCAACAACCACAACATGAAAGATAAGCTTTTTTATAATTTAATTATCAATCTGCTTCATCTAGGAAATTCGGGCAACTGAAAAATGTTATATTTGCTACTTCTACTAATACTACCAGATAAAAAGTAAAACTTAAGTGGTGCAATGTAAGTTAACGAGACAAGTTTTTACCAATATAACTGAGTAGTGAGTTAGATCCTCACTGGGTGCCACAGAACATTCGACATGAAATAAACAAACAAGACTTGAATGCAATGAAATCAAATAATCCGACATTTGAAACACCTCAGCGCAAGGAGTAGAGAGGCTATACTGTTTGCAGTTTGACCATAACTACTAAATAGTGAGTTCGATCCTCACTGAGTGCCCCATACGAAATTCGACATTAGATAACCCAACAAGGCTTGAATGTCGTAAAATCTAGTAATTGAGACGCCTTAGCGTGGCGTAAGGGATAGTCTGATTGAACATTACTACTAAATAGTGAGTTCGATTGTCACTGGGTGCCCCATAAGAAATTCGAAATTAAATAACCAAACAAAGGTTGAATACCGTAAAATCAACCAATCCGACATTGGAAGTGACTTTGCGCGGCCAAAGTGGTAGCGAGCATTACTCCTAATGTTCGATTTTTACTTGGTACCCTATCCAAAATTCGGATTGACATGTAAAAGACCTAAGAAAAATAAGATTAAAAATAACCTTGTCTAAGTTTGTTAGGAAAGCAATACATTGAAGAAAATCAGATAACTTAAGAATAGAAACTGTTCGAAAGACAATCTCATTTTCTGAACATTGAAAACTAAATGCGTGTAAATAAAAAGAAGGCAACAAAGTAAGACAGAAATGTAAATAATTCGGAATGAAACGCTTCAGAGCAACTGAGACGGATAATTAGAAATCCAATTCAAAAGAGGACAACGACGATGGGGAGGGGGAGGAAGAATGTACGCACTATTAATATCAAAAGCACCTCGTGTGCCTTTCATTGTTGAGCCATCCTTTTAATGGCGGTATTTCAGAGGTGGGGGGGGAAGAAGTTTGTAATATTATGCATATCTTTTGACCTGATGAGATATTTAGAGCTGTTCGCACCTATTGGGAGCAGTGACTTTTTCTACCTCCCCATGAATCTATTTCAATTCTTCCTTCTTTCATATCTATCTCAATCTATTCCTATCTATCTATCTATCTATCTATTTCAATCTGCTCCTATCAATCTCAATCTGTTCCTATCTATCTATCTATCTATCTATCTATCTATCTATCTATCTATATATCTCAGTCTTTTCATATCTATCTATCTATCTATCTATCTATCTATCTATCTATCTATCTCAGTCTTTTCATATCTATCTATCTATCTATTTATCTATCTATCTATCTTCATCTATCTATCTATCTATCTATCTATCTATCTATCTATCTATCTCATCTGTTCATCTATCTATCTATCTCAGTCTTTTCATTATCTATCTATCTATCTATCTATCTATCTATCTATCTCATCTTTCATTATCTATCTATCTATCTATCTATCTCAGTCTATTCATTATCTATCTATCTCATCTTTTCATTATCTATCTATCTATCTATCTATCTATCTATCTCAGTCTTTTCATTATCTATCTATCTATCTATCTATCTATCTATCTATCTATCTATCTATCTATCTATCTATCTCAGTCTTTTCATTATCTATCTATCTATCTATCTATCTATCTATCTATCTATCTATCTATCTCAGTCTTTTCATTATCTATCTATCTATCTATCTATCTATCTATCTATCTATCTATCTATCTCAGTCTTTTCATTATCTATCTATCTATCTATCTATCTATCTATCTATCTATCTATCTATCTAAGTCTGTTCCAATGTATATGCAGATATGTATATTTTGAGTCTGAAAATGTTTATAAGGCACTATTCAACCTTGATTGATCATCGACACACTTCGAGACCGAGGTTGTAGAAAGCACTTCGGATCTAACAACGGCTTCTTCTGTCCAGGGGGACGCAAGTTCGAATTCTGCTGGATAGTGCATATTTTTCTTTAATAAGATTTCTCGAATATTTATGTCGGTAGACGAAAATAAATAAATCTACTGTTTAATAAATAAACGGAGCGTCTACTTAGATATGGGTATCCACTAAAAATAATACTTAAGTAATAAAATCTGAAAGATTAATAAATAAGAATCCATCACTTCTTCAGAATTTGTTTTGTTTCTGTTAGGATAAGAAACTTAAAATATATATATATATATATATATATATATATATATATATATATATATATAATTCATAAATTACAAGCTATCTGTCTGTCTGTCTGTCTAACTCGTTCTGTTTCTATCCATTTTCAGTTTTTCGGATCTATTTCAGTCTCAGTATATTCAATTCAGTCTATCTATTATTTACTTCCATCTGTCGCATTGTGAGATTTGACAGGCTTTTGTCTATAAACGTTTTTAGTGCAGGAAAGAAAAAAAGAAAAAGATGAAAGCAATAAACAATAAATTGGTTGTTTTTATTCTGAATCATATTGCCGTCCTGTATATGACGATAAACAACATCCGCGTCCTGGGTAAGACGATAAACTACATCCGACAGAATGGTCTTTGATCAGGAGTTTTTGAGGAGCGTGGAACCACCTTTTAATTGCTGGCATTCCCAGGTCCACCCTGACCAGGGGTGGTAGCACCTGTTAGGGTCTCATCTATGGACAAATAGTTAATCTCCCAAACTGGGGTCAAAACGTGTAAAAGTTGGTTTTAATACGAGCAAAACATTTTTGTAAAAAATTATTACCAGCAATGAATTTTTGAAGAAAAAATTATTACCAGCAATATATTATTACCAGCAATACTTTTTTCGAAAAAATATTACCAAAAATACTTTTTGAAAAAATATTAATTATCATCAATGAAAATCTTGTCGGCATTAAATAACCCATTGAGGTTGATATACCGTAAAACAAAGCAAACCAAACTAAACCTGATTACTCTTTTATCTTTCCACTCATTATTTATGTTTCTGTTCTTAATTCCTCCACACACTGTATCCCCTTGTGTCTTAGTGGCTTTCTTGCCTTGCCTAGGGTGATACCGATTAAAAAAGATTCCATTTTTGTATATTTACTGAATTCATTTTCTATCCTTATGCAGGCAGTTTGCTGCCAGTATAAGTTCTGGATTATTCTAATATCCTTCCCAAACTAGTGTTGAAAAAATATTACCATCAATGAAAATCTTGTTGGCATTAAATAACCCATTGAGGTGTTGATATGCCGTAAAACAAACCAAACCAAACTGAATCATATTGTGAATATATCTCTATAATTTTCTTTGTAGAGAAAAGAAAAGTAAAGAAAAAAGAAAGAATATGATTAATAGAGAAAGATTGAAAGTTACTGTGGAACGCTTTTCCCACGCCTATCGTCTTCACATATGAATTGGTCACGTGTTGCAACTTTGTTTATCAAATGCGCATCAACCTTTTTCATTGCTTAAAACAATATCATTAAATTATGCTAGAAACTTTATGAATTTCTATTAAAAATCAATTATTTTGTACGAAGATAACTTTCTCTCTCAATATCTAAATTCTGTGAGGAATCATCATTGCATTGTGTCTTTACGCCGAAATGTGATCTTCAAGCCAAGACACCAGTAGTTTAAAATTTGCAATATTTATGAGAGAAGTTTGCCCAATATCAGAAATAGATGGTTTGCAGATATAGGAAGTGTGGACAGACGAATCAATACTGCATAGTGACTGTCATTTTCACACCTCCAGCTATCTTCACATCATGTGTCACTATATCTTTAATGAGTTCCATAGCTAAAGTAACCTAAAGTACTAACCCTAAATAAAAGAATTAGAAAGAAACAATTTCTTCCTTCAATGATTTCTCATATATGTATATATATATATATATATATATATATATATATATGAGAATTCGACGTATGAGGGTCAAGCAGATCAGTTCCTAGGAAACCGACAGCCCAACAACAGCACATGAGAATTGATTATAGTCGTGAAGGTTTCGTGCAGGACCATCCACACTTTTTGAAGGGCCGAATACAGAGACCTGGTGCACGACGTGCCACAAGGTCCCCAAACGACCCTCCGCAGGTTTTGAATTCAGAGTTGTCCTTCTCCTCGACCAGTTGCCATCCAAGGCTATAGAACCCAGTCTGCCCTGCTATTTTACCCATAACTGGAGGGAGAAGAAGAGAATTCATAGCTTTCCCAAGGGTATTAGCAAGTGAATGTAATGGATTCGACTGGAATTCGAACTCGGCTCTCCGATTCCTCAATCCAAGCCGCTATCCATTACTCCTACTTTATGTAGTTTATTTTGTTTAAATGTTATTTTTGATGGATATTATATTCGAGTATTTTAATTAAACAGTATTTTTTGTACAACTACATCTACCGGCCAGAATATTCGAGAAATCGCCTCAGAAAAAATATATTTCCCAGGCAGGATTCGACGTCAGTTCTGATGACGGTTCCCCACAGGGGATTCAGGTTCGAATCATCCCAGAGGACGCATATTTTTCTGACAAGATTTCTCGAATATTCAGGCGGGTAGATTTAGTTGGATAAAAAAAATACGGTTTAATTAAAAAAAAACAGAAATTCTACGCGAATATGAGTATCCATAAAAAATTAAAATATGTCGGATTTTCTGGTGGAGTAATAGAGAGAGACCTGGATTGAGGAATCCGCTGCCTTAACAAGGTATTGAACTCACACTCTTTATCCACTGTGACATGTGAAGAACTTTGAGAGGGGAATTAACAAGAGATAACTGATAACTGACACCCATTAAACATGGCACGTGGAACTAGAACAGTCTACCCCAGTGAGCGAAATAAAGGGTTGGGTTCGACATTCCAACCACCTGAAGAAGGCCGGAGCGTACAACGGCCGAAACGTTGTAATAAATATGGCGATAAAGATGAGGACAATAGTCCGAATAATGTAAATAGTGTACATAATACCTCATCTCAGAAATATAGACAGATACTGAAAGGCCGAAACGTTGTAATAAATATGGCGACAAAGACGAGGACAATAGTCCGAATAATTTAAATAGTGTACATAATACCTCATCTCAGAAATATAGACCGATACTGAAAGGCCGAAACGTTGTAATAAATATGGCGACAAAGATGAGGACAATAGTCCAAATAATGTAAATAGTGTACATAATACCTCATCTCAGAAATATAGACAGATACTGAAAGGCCGAAACGTTGTAATAAATATGGCGACAAAGACGAGGACAATAGTCCGAATAATTTAAATAGTGTACATAATACCTCATCTCAGAAATATAGACCGATACTGAAAGGCCGAAACGTTGTAATAAATATGGCGACAAAGATCAGGACAATAGTCCAAATAATGTAAATAGTGTATATAGTACAGGTAATAAATCTGCTGAGTCTTCGGTCTTCAGCAAGAAATTTGGGAGTTCGTTTCTTATCAGAACGATCAGAGTGAATTTCCAAGCTGTCGTACCTTCGTAATCACCATTAGACTCATTTAACTCTTTCCGAATTCTTTGCACTGTCCTCAGAAATGTTCGTATTGGAGTTTCCGGTGCGAATGCCACGCTGTACAGCATACCGTTTCCACCCTGTATATATACTGATATATATATATATATATATATATATATATATGTGTGTGTGTGTGTGTGTGTGTGTGTGTGTGTGTGTGTGTGTGTGTGTGTGTGTGATGGGAAGGTGATTTTAGTTTTGTGATTAAACCCTCTAAAGTTGAATTCCAATGCTCTAATCATTGAGCCATGTTTGTTAGCGTTTACAGTAAAGTTGATTAAGAACTTCAATAAACGCACAGCAGTCAATTTGTAGCAAGAAATCTCGGCGACCCGCCACTTTGGAGAATTGTTTTCCTTAGATATTTCATTTCCAAAAGAGAGAAGATTTTGTTGTTATTATTTTCCAACCTCCGACTGGACTGTTTATATTTGATTAACTAATTTGCTTCGGTGCAGACAGGCAACAGCACGAAAGGAAAGTTAGCCAAAGTGATTAAAATGAAAATAAATTAGGCTTTAAAAAGGAAAGAGAGACGGAAGAAGTGGGAAGTGAATGAATAGATTGAGTGGGTTTGGTCGGGGTCAATTGTCTATAAAACATATTGAGGTGGGTAAAAAAAGAAATAACTAGAGAGAAGACCAAAAAAAGAACAGTTCAGAACACGATTTCCTTAGGGAGAAACAATCAATGCTTGATAAAATGCTTAGAGGCTCATAGATCGAATGTCAAATAGTTTATTGAAAAAAGTCAATTTAAACCAGCAATTTTATCTTTTCTGTTTTATTTCTTTATTTTCATAATAAATGCAAGTTAATTGGAGGACATTTTTAATTGGCCTTTAAGCGGGTATAAATACAAACTTCGTAAAAGGTTGACTTAGTTAAAAAAAAAAAAAAAACAATGAAGAAAGGTAGCAGCAGAGTTGGTTTGTTTTTTCAAGGGTCTGATTTCTGTTCTTTTCTTCTCGACTTTGAATTTCAATAAGTTCTCAATTTAACGGACCCTGATATAATGGGCATTAAACAAATCCTATTTTTAACTATCTATTTTGCAAATATTTATGCCATAGAGAGGAGCTCGAAAAAAGAAACATTGATTTTAATATGTTCGTTTTTTATTACAATGATGGCTAAAACGACCTCCAGTCTGTTGTTAACTGGGGCAAAGAATGGCTTGTTAGTTTTAACGCCTCCAAAACTAAACTTCTCTCCATTAATGAAGTGAAAGACGCATCTCTGATGCTAACCTTCTCGAGCTAACCTTCTCAGCTGATATGAAGTGGAACGACTATATTGAATCCATTACTAGTTCAGCTGCTAAAAGAATTTGTTCAGTGTGTCGTGCAAGACAATTTTTATCTCCAGAATCCATCATACATATATATCAAGTCTACCATTTGTTCATACTTAGAATATTTCTGCCACATATGGTTCGGTGCCTCTGCTATTTACCTTGAGTGCTTTGATAAAAACCCCAAAAGAATCAGCAATATTATTGGTCCTGATCTGGCAGCTCGGCTTCAGTCACTTTCCCACTGCCGTAAGGTTGCCCCCCTATGCCTTTTCTATAAATACTTTCAGGGTAATTGTTCGGGTGAGATCTTCGCTATGGTACCTAGACTTTTTCAATTTAATCGCAGTACTAGACTGGCGTCGAGATCTCATCCATTTACAGTTGTGCTGGCTAGATGTAACCCTAAATTCTATGCTAACAGTTCCTTTTCTCGTACTTCTCGCTTGTGGAACCTTCTTCCGGCTCCACGCTTACCGGCCAACTTTCAAAAATTTTAATGCAATATAAATCGTTATTTACTGCCCTCCTGATTAATCTTTTTTATTCCCGCTCATTAGTAATGTTTCTGTTTCTAATTCTTCCGCAGCTTGTGCCCTAGTGGCTTCACTGCCTTGTATAGGGTGAAAAGGATTAAAAACTAATTCAAAATATGTTTTAAAATGGGATACAAGAATTAATAATTGAAATTAAAACGAGCATGTTAAAAAGAAATAGGCTAGAATAACAAAATGTTTATCGTTACCGTAGAGAGGTAAATCGAAAAACAAAAATGGATGAAACGAAAAAAGCTTATCCTGTTTTCATGCCTTTCTCGTTGGAGATCTGCCGTGGACTGACAAATCTCCACACCAAAAAGAATAAGGACAACAAAAACATATATATATATACTGAATAAATAATAATCAAAAGCCAGTAATATTTAAAGCTAGAAGCTGTACCTTCTGCTTAAAGTGGGAGGGCTGGAAAAGCGTAATATATATAGCATCTAAGACCTTTACGTTGGAGTGAGGAGGCACGTTGGAGTAATGGATAGCGACTTGGACTTGAGGAATCGGATAGCCGAGTAATGAATAGCGACTTGGATTGAGGAATCGGACAGCCGAGTAATGGATAGCGACTTGGACTTGAGGAATCGGAGAGCCGAGTTCGAATTCCAGTCGAATCCATTACATTTATTTACGTGGGTAAAGGTGTGAATCCTCTATTTCTCCTTCCAGCTATAGGTAAATAGCAGGACAGACTGGGTTCTATAGCAACTGGTCTAGGAGAAGGACAACTCTGAATTCAAAGCCGGAGTGGATCCCCTAAGGCGGATGGACGGCACTTTGCGCTACTTTCCGGCAACTCCTGCAGCCGCGCTGGTACCAAACTGTATTGGTTTATCCTCTCCTTTGGACTCTGCTAGCAAGGCCGAGAGGGGGGACTAGACGTCCGGGCAGCCCTAGGTCTCCATATATCCCACCCAGGCTCGTAGCGCACCGCTCTACTCCATCGTCTCTAGAGACGGATGGATGCCGACGACGACGAAGACCTTTAAATGGAAATCTTAATGAGCCTGCTCATTATAGAGAACATTTCTATAGGGTCAGGCACACATTCAGATTTTTGTGAAGTTTCATTTTTCTTTAAAAAATAAGCAATATTTTTAATTATATAAAGTAAAAATTATTTACAAGAACATGATTCTCCATGACAGATTTTAAATAAAATTTGTGTCATCGCTAAAAATGCTAAGAACCAGTCAACTATACTATAAAAAAAAGTGAATAAATATTACATATTTTCTAAAGAATATCATAACTTTGCCGTATTTTAAAATATCCGTATTTAAGTGAATTTGGGTATTAAATGTGACATCTGTTCGCACGTTAAATTCAGGATTTACTGTAATTATAGAAAATTCTGTTTTTGTTTTTTTCGTATATTTCCAATGAAACATGACCCAGTGCACATGTTAGTACTTCGACGTCATTCCTTGCAGACTAACTACAGATTCTCGATTAGATTTAAATCAGGAGAGTTTCCCGGGACAGTCTAGTACTTTGATTTGCTCACTGGTAAGGCTTGCCAGTGTGTTCGTGCAGCGTTACAATTTTCGTACGCTTCCTTGGAGTAACGCCCATCGCAGACAATGGCCGTAGGACAACTAATCGACAGTTGAGACAATAGTGTCCGAGCGTGATAAAAATCTGATGCAGTCACAGATGAAGGAATATTTTTCAAGGCCAAATAAATTTCATCATACACCCCAAATGACCTAATCTGAGGATAAAACAGAAATCGATTACACCCAGTCACTCCAGTGGGTCTAAAACTGACCGTATGGTGAAAGAAAGGAAACTAAAGTGGTCGTTTCAATTAATTTGCACAAGAGTGTATATTAGTTTCTAATTTTTTCTTAAGATCGGACGTCAGTTTTAACTGACGTGCTCTCTTTTTCCATATCTTGTAACAATTTTATTTAAAGTTTGTATTTTCTTGCTTTCAAATGAAAAATAGATAATTTGGCAACATATTTCAGTGAAAATTCCCGTTTCTAAAATTATTGTTTTTTTTATTATAGTTTAACTATATGCAAAAAATAGAGACGACGTCATCTTAAACTTACACCAGGAAGATAAATTTGAATACGCTAAAACAATACCTGAATATGCACTGCTGAAAAGAAGTTACGCCTAATATGTACATGGCGCTAAATATGGTAACTCTGAACTGTTAATTTACATAAACCAACCTTGATATAGCACAAGGTTACACTAGTGAGCTATCCAGTGAGGGCCGGTGCGTACTACCCCCGAAACCCCGACTGGTGTAAACAAACCTGTTTGGGAGACTCGGTCATTGCTTCATGACTCTCGCAATCTTATCAACACTTGCTTTATTCTATCCACATTTATATATGTTAAAAATAAAACGAAGCACAACTGCTGTTGTCAGACAAAAGTTGGTAAGTAAAGGATGAAAAATTCTGGTCTTTTTTTTCTTTGGCCTCCAAAGCCGTGAATTTGTTTTGCTTGTACTAAGGCTCATAAAAACGCTATATAAAATTTACTATTCTATCCGTAATGTTGAATGTGTTAAAATTATTTATTTTTTTTAGCAAAAAAAATCTCCAGTTAATGTTAAAAATGGACGCAAAACATTGCTGATTAAGATGGAATGATCTACTGTCTATATTTCTGATATGAGGTATTATGCACACTATTGTCCTCATCTTTGTCGCCATATTTATTACAACGTTTCGGCCTTTCAGTATCTGTCTATATATCTGAGATGAGGTATTATGTACACTATTTACATTATTCGGACTATTTTCCACATCTTTGTCACCATATTTCTTACAACGTTTCGGCTTTTCAGTATCTGTCTCTATTCCTTTATATATTATGTACATTATTTACATTATTCGGACTATTATCCTCATCTTTGTCGCCATATTTATACAGCCGAAAAAGACGAGGACAATAGTCCAAATAATGTAAGGAATTGTATTTAGATACATTGTATTTATTTTCAATTTTTCTAGTTGAACTATTCATCTATATTGCATATGATTCATTATTTTATATCATTAGAATACAATAAAATCTGGATGTAGTAGAGAGCTGGGTACGTATCATTGATTCTCGGTGCCCGTATCATAGATTCGGTGGTGGCCCACGAGATCCTTGCATCGGCCTTCTATCCAGATTTGGTAGGGGCCACGACATCCTTGCCTCGGCCCTCCATCCAGACAGGTCTCGCGATATTAGCAAGTTGGTGTGTAATAAAAAAAATAAAAACTTGGTAAACATTTAACCCCTGTCGAAGGTTTTTATTATCGTCTTCAGATTTAGTTCCAATCAAATAGAATATTTTTTACAAAACTATTAAAATGTTCAAGAATTCTTCTCACTCACGGAAATCGTTTACTAATCCGTGACGAACCTTGAAAATATTTAAAGCATATCCATCACGAATGAACGAAAACACAAAACGTGACCCTAACATTAATCGATTTGTAAAGATTAAATCAAATGGAGAAAAACACGTTTTTGTATTTACGTCAAATTTGCTATTTTGCCGAAAGAGATGAAAGTTATGCCAATGTGAGTGGGTGTGTATTCTTTTAAAAATGGAATGTGGTTTGTCAATTAAAAGTTTCGAATTTTTCATCGAAAATGTATATTTTCAGTAAAGCGTTTAAAATTCTGTGAAAATGTTTCGAGGTCACACATCTGCGCTTCATGATAAACATTAATAGATATGTAAACCAGTTTGTGCTAATGACCAGTTTATACATCAGCGTCAGGAAATTTCGTGTGGAGCTTTTGGGTGGAGCAGTTGTTTTAATTGAACAAAAGAAAAAAAGAAAGAAACAAACAAACAAATGATAAATAAAATTACATTAGAAAATAACAGAAAGAGAAAAATAAATAAATAAAATAGAAAATAACGAAGGAAAAAAGAAAGAAAAGTAACATGGGGAATAAAAGAGAGAAATAAAGAAAATGGAAAGAAAGAAAGAAAGAAAGAAAAGTAACTTAGAGAATAAAAGAGAGAAATAACAAAATGGAAAGAAAGAAAGAAAGAAAGAAAGAAAAGAAAGAAAGAAAGAAAGAAAGAAAATTAACTTAGAGAAAAAAGAGAAAAAAAACAAAATGGATAGAAAGAAAGAAAGAAAAGTAACTTAGAGAAAAAAGAGAAAAAAAAACAAAATGGAAAGAAAGAAAGAAAGAAAGGAAAGTAACTTAGAGAAAAAAATAGAGAAATAACAAAATGGAAAGAAAGAAAGAAAGAAAGAAAGGAAAGTAACTTAGAGAAAAAAAGAGAGAAATAACAAAATGGAAAGAAAGAAAGAAAGAAAGAAAGAAAGAAAGAAAGAAAGGAAAGTAACTTAGAGAAAAAAAGAGAGAAATAACAAAATGGAAAGAAAGAAAGAAAGAAAGAAAGAAAGAAAGAAAGAAAGGAAAGTAACTTAGAGAAAAAAAGAGAGAAATAACAAAATGGAAAGAAATAAAGAAAGAAAGAAAGAAAGAAAGAAAGAAAGAAAGGAAAGTAACTTAGAGAAAAAAAGAAAGAAATAACAAAATGGAAAGAAAGAAAGAAAGAAAGAAAGAAAGAAAGAAAAGTAACTTAGAGGAAAAAAGAGAAATAAACAAAATAGAAACAAAGAAAAGTATCTTAGAGAAAAAGAGAGAAATAAACTGGAAAGAAAGAAAGAAAGAAAGAAAGGAAAGTAACTTAGAGAAAAAAAGAAAGAAATAACAAAATGGAAAGAAAGAAAGAAAAAGAAGAAAGAATGCATCTTAGAGAATAAAACAAAGAAATAAACAAAATAGAAAGAAAGAAAGAAAAATACAATTAACTTAAAAAATAAAAGAATGAAGTAAATAAGATGGAAAAAAGAAAGAAGTGTAAGAAAATCAGAGAAAGGTGGAAAAAACGACAATGAAAGTGGGAGAGAAGACAAAGAAAAGTATTGATGCAATTTATAAAATATAGGAAAGAAAAGCCTTTTCGTCTTGACTTACATTCCAAACCCTCGAATAACTGCCAGTGAAGAAATAAAACTTAATGAGAATAAAATCGTTTGACATCTTTATTAGCATTTAATGCATTTGTAATAACACAGTAAGAGACTCATTCGGTAGACTAATAGCCGGGAAGTCGCAGTTCACAACCTGCTTCGAGGGAATTCATCTTGCAAACACTGAAACATGAGTAATAAAACCGGTGCTGCAAACCTGTCAACAAATGACAAACCAAAGATTTCGAATTCTGATATTTAAGAAGATGGGCCTTACTCATTTAAAAGGTAGGTACAACCAGATCTTCTCACCAACCATTCGGCTTTTTATGTCATGGTGAGAAAACTGCAGGAACTGCTACAGAAGGAAGATGAGAAGAATGGACTAAGTATGAATTCTAAGAAGACAGAATCCATGGTTGTTAGCAAAAGGGACTGCCCTTGATGCAAATTGCGAATTGGAGACGCCGAAAGTCAAACAAGTACGAACATTTAAATATCTGGGAAGAAAATATCAGAAGAAAAAAATAAATGAATAAAATTGACAATAACGAAGGAAAAAAGAAAGAAAGAAAGAAAGAAAAAGAAACTTAGAGAATAAAAGAGAGAAATAAGCAAAATAGAAAGAAAGAAAGAAAAAAGAAAGAAAGAAAAGTAACTCAGGGAATAAAAGAGACAAAATGGAAAAAAGAAAGAAAGAAAGAAAGCAAGAAAAAAAGAAAGAAAGAATGAATGCATCTTGCAATCCACCGAAGGCCGAAGATGCACTGGAATGGCGAAAGATGTTCTCCAAGATTTGAACAAAGTATTAAGAAACAAAAAATCCAAAGTTCGAATATAAATATCGTAAATATTATCTGGGAAGTGTTATGATAAACGACTGAAAATATGACCCAGAATGTCGAAGGCTTCTAGGAAGAGAGAAAGATGTCTTCCAAAAATAGCAAAGTATTAAGGAAAAGGAATGTGCCGTTAGAAGTAAAGAAAAGATTGCTGATCTATTATGTAATATCTGGGGCATCTTGGTGTGGTGTAATGGTTAACAAGTTTGTATCGCTAAAACAGTTACAACTGAATTGTGAGTTCAATTCTCACTGAGTACTCCATACTTTCGGCCTTGTGACACATCTAAACTATGCTTAGAAAATCAATATTATGTAATATCAGTCTGTCTATATTGGCAGTGATTGCTAGAAAATCTCGCAGATGTCGATGAAACTTGGGACAAGAGAAATTTGGTTTACAGAAGGATTCTGAGAATACCATTGATGGGACATGGAAGTAATGAGAAAGTTTAAAGGAAAATGAAAACAAAAAGGAGCCTTTACGCGTAAAATCAGAAAGAAGGTTGAAATTTCTAGGACATATAGGGATCGGCAGAAATACCTCCTATGTATTAGTAAGAGATGAACTAGATGCTATTACACCATTGCCACCAATGTCTAACCATTATGTGGTGGTATTTATTTGGGCGGTATTTCTGGGTGCTATATTTGAGATGCATTTCTGGTTGGTATTTCTGGGTGCTATATTTGAGATGCATTTCTGGGTGGTATTTCTGGGTGCTATATTTGGGAGGTATTTCTGGGTGGTGGGAGGTATTTCTGGGTGCTATATTTGGGAGGGATATTTCAGATGTATTTCTGGGTGCTATATTTGGGAGATATTTCTGGGCACAATAATTGCGAGGTATTTCTGCTGCACCCTGTGTAATGAGAAAAATAGATTGAGGACTTAAAGGACATGTTGGAAGCAAAACGAACATCGGAATGCAGTGCACAACAAGATTGTGTAAAATGGACGGCAGAATCGGGACAAGGAAGGAAACAGACAAGTTGCGATGGATAAATTGTCGTCTGAATTACGTAAATGTAGATAGATAAAAAATGGGATAGATAGATAGATAGATAGATAGATAGATAGATAGATAGATAGATAGATAGATAGATAGATAGATAGATAAGAAGGAAGAAACAGGCTGAGATAAAAAGAGATAGATGAATAGAAAGAAATAAATATTGAGAATAACAGACAGACGGGCAGATAGATAGATAGATAGATAGATAGATAGATAACAAAATGGAATAGATAGATAGATAGATAGATAGATAAGAAGGAAGAAACAGACTGAGATAAAAAGAGATAGATGAATAGAAAGAAAGAAACATTGAGAATAACAGACAGACAGATAGATAGATAGATAGATAGATAGATAGATAGATAGATAGATAGATAGATGGATAGATAGATAGATACATAGATAAGAAGGAAGAAACAGGCTGAGATAAAAAGAGATAGATGAATAGAAAGAAAGAAACATTGAGAATAACAGACAGACGGGCAGATAGATAGATAGATAACAAAATGGAATAGATAGATAGATAGATAGATAGATAGATAGATAGATAGATTATTCCAGGCTCTTCTCGATGAAAATATTTTATTTATCTTTAATTTGCTTTTATTTTCATTCGTTTTATTATATTTTAAGTTACTATTTCATTTTCTAAATGCAGACATTAATTTTTAAAAGCTAAATGCATGATTGATTTTCTCATGGTTTTAATTAGTTTGTTTTCTATTCATAATCAGATATTTTTTTATTTTTTTTTTATTTTCGCCTTCTTCTTTAATATTGTCACCATTTTATCTTCTTACCTTTCTCTTTTCCCTCTCTCTTTCCCGTCTTCATCATTGTCTTCCTCATCATCGACACTTGCTCATTGTTTTCTTTTTCTCTCCCCTCTTTCTCCCCCCCCTCTCCCCCTCTCTCTCTCTCTCTCTCTCCTCTGTCTTCGTCTTTTATTCTTTATAATCGTCTTCCCTTTCTTATTTTCTTTTACGTCTCCCTCTCTTCCTCTCCCCTTTCTGCGCATTTATGACTATCTTATTTTTTGTCTCTTCGCCTCCTTTCCCTCCTTGTTTATTCTTTCTCGTCTTCCTTGTTTTCACCTCCTCCTCCTCCTCTAGCTCATTCTCTTTTTTCTTTCTTTGTCTTCAGTTTTCTTTTCTTCTCACGTTTTATTCACTTTCTCCTCTCTCCTTTAGCGTCCTCTTCTTCGTCACTCTCTTTGTTGTATTAACCTCCTCCTATTCCTCATTCCTCCGCATTTTCGTTGTATTTTCCTTCTTTTTCTTCCAAACATTATTTTCGAGATTTTTTTTTCCGTTTTCTTTGATTTCCCAACATTCTGTCGTTTTCTCGACATCCACATATTTTTTTTCTCTTCGAATTCTTTCACCTTCTCCACATTCCCCACCTATCCTCTTAATTTTCGAGATGTCTCTTATTCATAGATAGATAGATAACAAAATGGAATAGCTACCTAGCTAGGTAGACAAACACACGACAATCAGCAAGTGATTGATTTTGGCTCAGCCTATAATTTTTCCACGCACACACACACACATATGTGTGTATATATATATATATATATATATATATATAACAAATTCAATCGCCAGGCCATGACATTTATTTCTGATATCTTGAACTTTAACCTATAATTATGTCATAACTTAAAACTATATATATATATATATATATATATATATATATATATATATATATATATATATATATATATATATATATATATATATATATATATATATATATATATATATATATATATATATATATATATATATATATATATATATATATATAACGTCACACATTATGAAATGGACAAAATCCGACAAGAGTTCTTTTATAGCAAAGTCGGTAAAGGCACGTCAAAGTAAATGACGGTTCCGTATAGGATACGGGTTCAAATCCTGTCGGAGGACGGATATTTTCAGGTGAAAATTTCTCGGACATTCAGGCCGGTAAATGTTGTTTAATACTGTTTATTATAAATAGCATTTACTTAAATATTTTATCGATAAAAAGAATGTATAAACATAAAAATGTCTCTCTCTATATATATATATGTGTGTCTGTGCATGCGTGCCTATGTGGATTTATTTTCTTTACTCTTTAATTGGATTCTTTTTGCCACTTAATTTTTATTTTTATTTAATTTATTGTTTAAAATAGACAAAATACAATTCCGTTAATTGACTACAAAAATAATTTTGACTCAAGAAGGAAAAGGTCGTGTAGAACAGAAGCGAAAAGCTTTAGTCGGTGAAATAAAAGCTATGTCTTTATTTTTAAATTTGGCTTTTTTTAGACCCCGACTTGCTTAATTGCGACTGAAACACGCAGTAAAATGTTGATATTTTAAAATGAAAAGTTTTTTCACGTATCAAAATATTCACTTCATTTATTTATGACATCATCGTCAGTACAACTATGGTTATATTGAATTTCCTTAAAATATACGAAGAATTTGAACAGACTGAGATAGGCAGATTTCAACAGACTGAGATAGATAGATAGATAGATAGATAGATAGATAGATAGATAGATAGATAGATAGATTATTGTGAGATATTAAATTCTTTGTGAAATGAATGAATACTGATCAGTGTATATATCTAAAGAAACAGCTCTTACTATATATATATATATATATATATATATATATATATATATATATATATATATATACAGGTGTCCATAGAGTTCGTGTGCACTTTAAAAAAATTTATACCTTTATTTGTATTTGCGATAGAAATAATTTGTAAAAAGGATTAGAAAGAAGTAAATCTAAGTTTCCACATGTCCTCCATCATTAGCAATACAAAGGGTAATACGATTTTGCAGTTCATGGAAAACATTTGCCATCTGATTTACAGTAATGCCTGAAATCACATTAGTTATTTTAGCTATACTTAAAACTAGGTACATTAAACTTTATAACATTGTTTACAGATTGTTTTTATCGCAAATACAAATAGAGTTATAATTTTTTAAAGTGCACACGAACTTCATGGACACCCTGTATATATTTATGTATTTAAAGAGCTGATTCGATATATATATATATATATATATATATATATATATATATATATATATATATATATATATATAATAGCTGGTCACGTATTCGAGGATACCTGTGTACTAGGGCGGCTAGCCTATCCCTATTGCAGACTCTCGCTCTGGCACTTTTGTGTTTGTTCAACACCCAGAGAGCCAACCTGTGGTTTATACTGCAAATATGTTGGGACCTTAGTTTCTGGGAGAGAGCGTGTTATCTAGAATGATCAACAATCTGAACAACACCGGTACGCTCAAAATCTCGATCCCAACTATGGACGGTCCACAAGAGTTCCGTCTACTCAAAAGGCTTGGATCAACCCGTGGCATGGTTTTCAGGAACTTTCCAAAGGTGCCCCATGCTGGGATCGTCCCCACTCCAGACCGATAACATCAGGAAGACTCCTTCCTGTCAACTCGACCATGGTGAGATTCGAACCCTGGTCTCATGGTCAGAAAGCGAATGTTCTAACCCCTTGGGTCACACACACAGAGAGAGAGAGAGAGAGAGTATAATAACCCTAATACTTATTAAACACTATTAGGTTAATAGATAAAATGGAATCACGATGAGTAAAATGTTAAAGTTTGTTCTTTTTTTGAAAAAAAAATCCTTTTAAATAATGTATTGCTCATGTGTAGATCTTTTGTAGGACTTTTAAAGATTACCCACCACCTCCTGGTCTGTAAAACGCCAGCTAGGAGTTGCTCTCTTATCCTTTTATCGTCCTAAACAGCGCCACCTATCGAGCGTCTTGGTAGACCAGGTGGTGGTAATTCTCACAGACAATTAGTGGAGTGGTGTTTGTGATAACAGTTGACACAACCAGAAGATAAAGTATTTTCTATGAGTTAGTCCATATTGTTTTAACCCAGCTAGGGAACAGTAAGGTCATCGACTACTTTTATTTTCGCATTTTTTTTCTTTCAGTATAATTTCCCATCACTTCCTTCATTAGATGGGAAATAGGCGTATACAAATAAAGAAACGTCTCCTCTTCTTCTTGCCGGCCTCCTTCAGGATGTGGGCGATCAAGGTCCTCCACAATTCCCTGCCATTTATAGGTCTTTGTAAAGTTTATCTATTTTCGTAATCCCTGCTCTGCCAACCATTTACATAAGCTCTCTAGGTAGGTTATTTGCTGCTTTCCTCTGCCCCTCTTCCTTTCAATATGTCTTGTGAGTGTCAAATTTTCTAAGCACTCTGTCCTCATCATATGTCCTAGAAATTTCAATAAAAATGGGTTTGATTGGTGCACAAATGACTGCAATCGCAGTAAGAAAAAAACAAAACAAAAGATGGAGTGATGAGATAGAGGGTATTTCTGTTTAGCACTTGGCAAAAAATAGCACAGTCTCGGTCGTCATGGGCGGATTTGCGAAAGACTTTTTTCTTGCAATTAAAAAGTACTTGTTGACGATGATTAAGATATATATCTCAATTTTTTATGTTTACACATTCTTTTTTTATAGTTATAAATATTTAAGTAAATGTTCTGTTTATAATAAACAGTATTAACAACATTTACTGGCCTGAATGTCCGAGAAGCTCTCATAGAAAATACGCGTCTTCCAACAGGAATCGAACATGTATCTTATACGGAACTGTCATATAGCCTGACGTGCCTTAACCGATCGAGCCACGGAGGATCGTTCGATTAGCAAGGTCCATTTTACTGCTTTTAAACTTCAATCTTCCATGAATCTCTCATGTACATTCATATCTACTCAAAGCGTATCCAAATGTAAACAAATGACGTCACACATCATGAAATGGACAATTATTTTTATGTTTATATATCTCAGATCAATTATTTTTATGTTTATATATCTCAAATTGTTAGTATCTATCTATCTGAGTCCGTTCATATGTATCTGGGTATAGAAAAGTAACATTTGATAAACAAGGTCTTTTTTAAGGTGGGGGCCCGAGCGCGTACACCCCGGTTGGGAACAAAAATTGCCCGCAGCCTCAGCAACAATCGGTTGCGCTGGCCTCGGTGCGAGCACGGATCTCTCTCTCTCTGGTGCAATGAGAGTGCGCTGCCCCGAGCAGCTGTTCCCTAGAGCACCTCTCGGTATAATTTTCCTCAGTTACGACTCTGTTCTTTGATGGGGTCGCCCCTGAGTGCACTCTGCCCAAAGACAGAGACGCAACTGAGAGATGATAAATAATGTTATAAACCACTCATGAGAATTTTAATTCGCTATATGTTAACTCTGTCCTTCAATTACACAAGCTTGTTAGATAGGTTACTTGCTGCATTCCTTTAACCCTTTTACCTTCAATATATCCTGTGAGTATCAAATTCTCCAAGTCCCCTTTCCTCGTTATGCGCCCTAAGTATAAGTGTCCTTTTTCTCTAAAACTTCTTCGTCGCTCACGTATTCAGTTCTGGCTATTTTCAGTATCCTTCCCATTTATGTTGCTTCAAGTCTCTTCTTCATCTTTTTTTTTAATTCTATCTAGATTTTCCTGTTTCTTAATACATTTGTTTCGCTTTTAGAAAGCATCTTTCGTTATCCCGATGTGTTTTCGGATTTCGGTGCCGTGCTTCCGAGATATTTAAATTTTTGTACCTCCATTTTTGACATCTCCACTTTGTAATTAGCATGTTGGACTTTTCTTTTTTGCTGTCAACAATACATTCTCGTGTCCTGGGTAAGACGTTAAATTACATCCGCGTCCTGGGTAAGACGTTAAACTACGTCCAGCAACAAGGGCTCTGATCAGGAGGTTTTGAGGAGCGTGGAACCACCTCTTAATTGTTGGTGTTCCCGGGTCCACCCTGATCCAGGGTGGTAGCACCTGTTAGGGTTCCAGCTCTGGGCAAATAGTTAACTATTACCAGCAATACATTTTTGAAAAAAATTATTACCAGCAATACAATTTTGAAGGAAATATATTACCAGAAACAGATTTTAGACAAAACAAAATATTGCCAGCAATAAAAATTTTTGTCAGCATTAAATAACCCATTGAGGTTGATATGCCATAAAACAAAATAAACCAAACCAATCTAAAGCAAAGAATACATATTCTATTCATACGAATCTATCCTAAAATGTTGTCGGCATTAAATAACATATTGAGGTTGATATGCCGTAAATCAAAATAAACCAAACCAATCTAAACCAAAGAATACATATTCTATTCATACGAATCTCCCCTAAAAATGTTGTCGGCATTAAATAACCCATTGAGGTTGATATGCCGTAAAACAAAATAAACCAAGCCAACCTAAACCAAAGAATACATATTCTATTCATACGAATCTATCCTAAAAATGTTGTCGGCATTAAATAACCCATTGAGGTTGATATGACGTAAAACAAAATAAACCAAACCAATCTAAACCAAAGAATACATATTCTATTCATACGAATCTCTCCTAAAAATGTTTTCGGCATTAAATAAACACATTGAGGTTGATATGCCGTTAAACAAAATAAACCAAACCAATCTGAACCAAAGAATACATATTCTATTCATACGAATCTATCCCAAAAATGTTGTCGGCATTAAATTACCCATTGAGGTTGATATGCCGTAAAACAAAATAAACCAAACCAATCTAAACCAAATAATACATATTCTATTCATACGAATCTATCCTAAAAATGTTTTCGGTATTAAATAACACATTAAGGTTGATATGCCGTTAAACAAAATAAACCAAACCAATCTAAACCAAAGCGTACATTCCGTCTTCTTACAATTGATGTTTTGTCCTTTCTTCTCGCTTTCTGTAGGAGTTCCAAAAAATCGATAGAAATTTGGAGGAGTTCGGCTAGTTTATGTTTCTTGATGCACGAGATATAAAACAATTAAAACTTAAATTTAACTTGGGTTTCTCTGTATCTGTAACAATTTATTTAATAATTTTAAATCATAAGATCTTGTAAGCCTTCCTTTTCTATTTTCAAAGTTACATCTCTGTCGTCGTCTTCTTTCCTTTTTCTTTAATTCCTTCTTTTTTTTCCTTTCCTTCCCTGTCTTCTCTTCCTGTTCTTCCTTGCCTTTCACCCTTCTTTTCTTTGTTTCCTTCCTATGGGACTTTTCTCTTTCCCTTTCTTCTCTTCCTCTCCTCTTTCGTCACCTTTTTTCCTTACTTTTCCTCATTCCCGTTCGCTTTCTTTCTTTCTTTCTTTCTTTCTTTCTTTCTTTCTTTCTTTCTTTCCTTCCTTCCTTCCTTCCTTCATTTTTCTTTCTCCATTCTTTCTTATCTTTCTTCCTTCCTTTACTTCTCTTCTTACTTATTTTGTCTTTCTCCTTTTCCCCATCGATATATTCCTTTCTTTCTATTCCTTCTTGCAGTCATTTTTTTTTGGGGGGGGGTTCTTTCTTTTACTCCGTCTCTTTTTTCTTTTACTCTCTACTTTCTTTCCCATTTCTTCATTCCCGTTCCCTTTCCTCCTTTCCACCTTTCCTCCATTCATTCATTAATATGTTGCTCTTCCTCCATTGTTTCCTTTCCTTTCCTTCCTTCCTTCTCTTCTCACTTTCTTTTTTTCTCTTTCCTCTTTTTTCTATTGCTTCTCCCCCATTCTTCCATCCTGCGTACATTTCTTCCCCTCCCTCTCTCCTTTTTCCCCTCACTCACTACCCTTTTTCTCTTCTTTTCTTTCTTTCCTACTCCCTTCCCTTTTCTTCATTCATTCATACACCCTTTTCCTCCATAGTTCATAGCTCTTTCTTCTTTCGTTCCTTTGTCCTTCTTTCCTCATAAAACATTCAACCAACAGATTTTACCATCCGTCATTACCGTCTGCTTCCTTTGATTCTTCCTTGACTCTTTTCTTTTCCCTTTTAGTTTTTTTTTCTTTCTTTTACTTTTCGTTGAACGACTACCCCCCCCCACATCCACAATTGCTTGATAAAGAGGGAGTGCGGGTAGCTTTTGTCTGGGGAGGCGTCCCCAACTTGAAAATCTTTTAAACTTCTCCTTTACTCCACACTTGAACCCACCATAAAGTCAAACGCATTTGCTAGTCAACAATCTGTTGTCACAGTCTTGGCCAGTGTTCGGAGAGTCTTAAATCATTATTTATTTATAAAAAAAAAAAGTCGAGGTCTACTTTTTGTTTTCACGTAAGAGTGGACAGGTATAACACGAGGTACTTGGAACCAGACAGCCGAACCCTTGTCTACTTTAAAAAAATAAATAAATAAAAACAAACAGCAACAGCCGAAGTGTTGCCTGCCTTTATGATCCAAAAACGAAAAAAAAAATCACTTCTTGCATAAAATATGCACCTTTAGCCTAAAATTGCAGACAGTGGGAGCTGAAGTATTTTTTTGTTGTTCGAGGTTTTTTTAGCAGCATATCAACCTCTATGGGCTATTTAAAGCCGAAATCTAAATATTTGTAACACAATTATATGGCTTCAGCTAAATACATTTTGAACGCAATTGTATGCTTTCAATTACATATAAAATGTATTGTTAGTCATTTTACTATATAAAAATATATTACTGGTATTTTTGCTATAAAAATGTAATTTTGTACATTCATGATGTTTAGTGGGTTTAATATTTGCCCATAACCGGGACCATAACAGGTGCTACAACCCCAGGTAAAGGTGAACCTTGGAACAACAGCAATCCTTAAAACCTCCCGATTAGACGCCTTGCTGCCGAGTCATCATACCCAGGACTAGCTGAAGTATTACAACTTCTCATTATTTGCCCTAGAAATGTCATGTCTCTTTCTAATATCATCTATATCTTGTCTTTTTCATTTTCTCTAAAACGTCATAGTCAGAGCATGCTATTCTCAGCATCCTTCTGTAGAACCATATTTCTGTTGCCTCAATTCTCTTCTTCATCTGTGAAGAGATTGTCCAGCATTCACTACCATATAATACGATCGATATTGTATAATACTTAAGTACTCTTTTCTTTGTCTCTAACGAGATCTGTCTTAACCGTTTGAGCCCTGACCACCGCTTTACCGGTGGTAGGGAATAAAGAATTAATACCCAGACACCGGTTGAACGGTGGGTAAACACTTGTAACTATGTTTAAACCTACTGTAAAACATTACATACCGGTTATTTGCGAATTTTGACTCAGAAGCTCAAGCAGAAGTGTTAACATTGCTCAAAAACGCAGGACTCAATGGTTAATACTTTGCTTAGATTTTGGAAGGCATTTTTCGCTACTCTTTTTCAGATGTCAGTATCAAATGTTCCGTCCTCTATAAAATGGCCTCTTATTTAAATTATTGAATTTGCTTGATTTCGGCATCACCGATTTGTAATTTTTATGTTGGTCGCTTCTTTTTGCTGACAACTGTAAATTCTTTTTTCTTAGAATTGATGTTTAGTCCTTTCTTCTCGCTTTCCTTCACTACACTCTGTAGGAATTCCTTTATTTCCCTTCCTGTGTCTGTAATCAACATTTGGTATATCTGATATCAGAATTTTGGCCGCCAATAATGAATCCTGGTAAAACTTTTAATTCTCTCAGAATCGCCTCCTTGTAAAGAGTTAAATAAGTCCGGTGAGACGACACACCCTTGTCTTATGCCCCTTTCTATTTTTATATATGTGCTGAATTCATTTTCTATCCGCATGCAGGTATAAGTTCTTCTTATATCCTTCCCTAATATATCAAGCAAACTCGCATCAGACCCCAAGGGGAATTCGTACATATGATCCATTTTTAAGGATGCAGGTAAAAATGGTCTGCTCCTTGTACTGCTCCGATAAATACGTGACTTCTCCTGCTATCATTTACGTTTACAAGAGCCATATCAGGGTAAAAATGGAGTACAGTTGTCAAATCTGGGTGAGAGCTGCTCAGACCTCACTTTCCAGCCTTGATAGAATCCAAAACCGTCTCCGTGCCCTTGTGGTTGACGAATTATTTTCCACCAACCAATATCTCTCCCACAGGCGGCATGTGACAGACCTCTCGTTATCTATCGCCACACCCACGGAAAGTGCTCGGACGTACTACATTCCCGGGTCCCACCAATCCTAAACTTCACGGCCATACCACTTACATGGTAGCAAACCACCCTCTGTATTCAATCGATGAGAAGTAAGTTTCTTCCTGCGAATCACTGCTCTGTGGTACCGACTTCCAAAAGAATGTTTCCCCGATAACTACAATCTTAACCTGTTCAAGGTTAGAGTTAACCGTTATCTTCCATACCTATCCGCACAAATTGCCTCCTAACGTATCTCGAGTTTCTCTCGGGTCTTGTAAAAGGTGAACTTAACAGTAAAAAAAAAATTGAAAATATCACACCAATGAGCGCCTTTCTCAAAATTGGACGATCGGCATCAGTAGGTTAATTAATCAGAATGTTAAATAAAACAGGTTGCTCACAGGTAAAATATCTACGCAATATAATTTTTATTTTTATTTTATGCAAATAAAATAGTATAAAATATTGGGTAGCTACAAGAAAATAAAAAAGGCATGTATCTTCTCCCAAGGTTAACTCAACTTAGCCCCAATGTCCTAAGGGGGTCTGGACACCCTACCAGGATTTATTATCAGTGGGCGTAATATTAACAATATAAGATACGCAGGTGACACTGTATCGTAAAGAAAACTACAGGACCCCTTAGAGAGGGTTGTAGTAGAAAGCGAGACAAAAAGGACTATTAACTGCAAGAAACAGAAATTATGGTCATCAGCAAGAGAAAAAGTTCAAGGTGCCAGTTACAAACATGTCAACATCAAGCAGGTGCTGAAGTACTAATATCTGGGAAGAGTTTTAACAGGAGATTGAAAAAAGGTGGCACCGTAGAGGCATTAGATTAGTGAAAGAAACATTCCAAAAACTAAGCAAGTTGCTGAGAAATGGAAAGATTTCATTAGAAACAAAGAAAACATTTTTTTTACCAGAGCTCATATTGCAATTTTGTTGTCATTATTACTTTTCTCTTGCATTCCGTATTACTGGCTCTCATATTATATTTATTTCTATTGTCGTGTTAATTCCTCCTTAATTTCCAAAACTGTTACTAGGGGACGCTCTCTAGTTCTATATCTACTCGGAGATATCGTTTCTCGCCCTGTTCTTACTTTTGCTTCCTTCGGCAATTAGTTGGCGGTTCATCTCCAGCTAAGCTAGTCGAACTCTCTGCCTTCGGACAGAGAGGAACCCAAACGAGGCTATGCCAAAGGGCAGATTCTCGTCTGGGGTAGTAGACAGCTACCCAACCCCGTTTTTTACGGGGGTACGGGGAATTTTTGACTGGGCCTACGGGCTCGGATACCCCGCGTTAAATTCGGCCTTGTGCCACATCTTATCGCGTGGGGCGGTTGGCAAATATCCTTGCTTCGGCAATTAGTTTTTTACGCGGTTTAACCCACCATTAAAAAAAACGGCCTTGTGCCACATCCTGCCTTGCAGGGAGGTAAGGTAAATAACCTTCTTACTTGCCCGCTAATACGACAAAACGTACAATCTTTAGCGGAAGCACCTTTTCCCATTTATGGGACACGCATGACTATTATACACACACCTACATACACATACATACACGTACGTACGCACATTTACTCACTACACATACTTTGGAACACAAACTTTCCACGCTCATTTGTTACACACACATTATTATTTGTCGTAATTGTAACCTTTTGTTTTTTAAGACATATTCATTCGTTTGTACATATATATCGGTTCTTGTTGTTTATCTACATTATTTTGGTGGACTTATACTCCGAGTCGGCCATGTTGGTTGTGTGCATTTCAGGAGACACAAGTGTTGATCTCACAACGCGTACACACCGGCCCGCAACACTATGTTTTGTCGGCTTAGGAGATTTTCGTGGTCTAGCATATCTGCTGACTCCTTACGTTTTCGTATTTTCCAGTGATGTTCTCTCTCTGTTATTTCAATAAATGGCAATAAAGATGAGAACAACAGTACGAACAATGTAAATAAATACAATACCTCATCTCAGAAATATAGACAGAATCAAATAAAATAGTGCTTGATTGCTATGTGATATCCATCCTTTTATATAATAGTGAATACGCTGGGTAATCTCACAAAGGGTGAAAAATTAAGATGCAGTAGAAATGTAGTTCTACAGAAGGATACTGAGAATGTCATGTATGGAGTGATTAAGCAAGAAAATAGTCTTTAAAAAATAGCAACAGAAAGAACACTTACATTCAAAATCAAGAAAAGACAATTGAAATCAAAATCAGGAAAAGACAGCTGAAATTCCTTAGACGTATAATGAGGAAGTGGGGCTTAGAAAAATTAATCCTCACAAGGTATATTGATTACAAGAGACATACAAGATGACAACGGGTCACATACTTGACGAGTTTGAATGAATTGAGGAACGAGGCACGGAAACCTTAGTAAAGGACCATAAACTGCTAAGCTTCAAAAGAGATAAGAAGAACCATAATTGTCTTTGTCCGGGAAAAAAAACGCCACCCACTGAAGTTCATATTTTTGATCTGTCATGAAAAATAAATGTTTTTCGTGAAATCATATTTACTGGAGATATTTATAATTGCTGGTACCAATTTGATTGATTCATTGATTGATATTTGATCGATGTTTTTAAATCATATAATGAACATCTATATAGACAGATGTATTGCTGATGTGTATTTAATAAAAGCAATTCTTCAGCTTTTTTTTTCTAAAAGTGCGGGCATTATGCTATAAATTTGCTAAAAGAGAAAAATAAATTTGGTTAAGCCAAAAATTAAAAAATCGTTGTCTATAGCTTTTAATCAGACACTATACCTCCTGTCGTCCTGGATAAGACGATAAACTGCGTCCGAGAACAAGGCCTCTGATTGTAAGGGTTTGAGGAGCGTGGAATCACCTCTCCGTTGCTGGTGTTCCCGGGTCCACCCTGACTTGGTGTAGTGGCACCTGTTGGGATCCCAAACACGAGCAAATAGTTAACTTCCAAACTGGGGTCAAAACACTATGAAAATATAAAAATAGGTTATAATACCAAAAATACTTTCTTGTAAAAAATTATTACCAGCAATAAATCTTTGAAGAACAATTTACCAGCAATACATTATTACCAGCAACTCATTTTTGAAAAATATATTACCAGCAACATATTTTCGAAAGAAATAAAAATATTACCAGCAATATACTTTTGAAAAAATATTACTAGCAATACATTTTTGAAAAGAAAATATTACCAGCAATACATTGTTGAAAAAAAAATTACCAGCAATACATTTTTGCAAAATAAATATAACAAAAATGTTAATGAAATTTGATTTACAAAGAGATTTTGTTACAAAGAATACATTTTTTATTCACATGCATATACCAATGGCTTCCCATACTTAATACTTCTCGTTTTCACTCTCGCGTGGTCATGTGTGACGTCACGAGCTGCGACGCGATTTTCGCTTCCGTGTCTCGTATACACGAGATTGTCGTTGCTTTGAAATTTCTCATGCAACAAAAACAGACTATCATTATTGTTTCGTCCGCGTGTTGGTTGATATATTGAAATATAATTGTCATCTTTGATAATGGCTTATGTAAGCCAAAAGATTAGATCGGATTTAAACATTTATCAATATGGTTTATTTCCTTTCGTATTTCAATGATAATATTATTAAACATATCAGACAATATGAAAGGAACTAACTTAAAATAAATAGACAAAACTTGTCTATATTATTTAATGAAACATGCATCAATAAAACCATTTATTTTACATTCAACATCATCACTTGATAAGACACCGAGGGTGTTGAAACAAAATGGCTATTTTTGTAGTGATTTTATAACATATTTATAAATTTTTTTAAATAAATAATTATATATATATATATATATATATATATGATTGTTGGCATTAAATAACCCTTTCAGGATGATATTCCATAAAATAAAACGAATCAAACTATACCTCCTGACGATTGTGTCGAAAAATTACAAAAAGAAAAAAAATGTCCGTCTACGTAACTCTAGAGTCCGAGTGCTGAATATCAGCGAAGTGACACAATTTATCTTTGTATTAATCTGAATATAAATTTAAAGGAACTGTTCAGTCTTGCTTGATCACCGACGCACTCTGTAGCCGAGAGGTTAAAGCACGTCAGATCTAATAACGATTTATCTTCTTTTCTTTGCTCTCCTAGATAAATATAATATTTGCTCTCCTAGATAAATATAATCGTCAAAATATTAAATCCAGCGTTAATCGCCATTTTCTATTTTATTGAATCCCGTTCATTTTTAGAATCAAAGAAAATATTACTTGATTGTTATTTCATATTGGTCCTTCAATAGGGAAGTGAATGCTGAACAATCACCTCACATATGAAGAGACTGGAGGCAACATAAATGTCTTTGTACAGAAGGATGATGAGAACAGTATGAACTGAAAATGTGAGCCACGACGAACTTTTAGAGAAAATGGAAACAAAGGAGACGTATATTTAACATCTGAAAGAGACAACGGAATTTTTAGGGCATACAATGAGGAAAGAGGGTTTGGAAAATTCGACACTGACAGGGCATATTGAAAGCAAGAAGGACAGAGGAAAGCAATAACCTGCTTATTGAACTTGTGTTAATTGTTTGGCAGAACGGGGATTAAGAAAGACAGCAAAAAGACAAAATTTCCTAAGTACAAGAAATTGTGGAAACCATTGTCGTTAATATCTTGAAGAGAGACGACACGTAGCCAAAAGCAGTCCGTTCTTACCGACGATGATTTGAACGTGTCATACCTGAGTGTTGTCACTAATAAGTCCCCTCATTAGATTATAATAAAATGAAAAAACCTGTAGTGTAAATAAAAAAGAAAACGTATTTTTGGTTTGTTTCTTTCTTTCTTTGTTTATTGCTTTTTTGATTAATGCCACTTCGGCTTACGAAAGTTTTTATTCGGATAGCGGTGGCAAAGTTACAATTATTTTGAGCTTGTTTTTAATGTTAGCTTAGCAATTCTTTTTATTTTTATATTCTTAATTAAACCTTTATTTTTTAACGCAGTTTAAAACTATTCTTCAGTTGTTAAAATCAAGATTCTACATAAACAATTTTTAGACTGAAATTTCAACGCAAAATTAGTTTGTTTTTTTTGTTTGTTTGTTTTTTTTTTTTGAATGGCTAAAAACCTTTCTAGCTATCACGTTCCGTTTTATAACGCAATACAAACCCACTTAGTCGTACAGTCATCACCGTCCCTTTAACAAAACTACTAGTACTACTACTACGATGCGCACGTGACTATCAACTAACGTGTGTCCCTTATTAGAGGAAAAGGGTACGTTTGGTCTCCTCTTACTTGTCCACCTCTGTTTTGTAGGCAAATGGAGACAGGAGCCAATGCCGGGGGCAGGGCGCACGAAAAGTCAGCAGTTCTCTGTAATTGTCTCTGGCTTACGACTGACTCGGGAAATACAGGGAAAAAAACTATATATAAAACAACGGCGTGTGTGTGTGTGTGTGTCTGTGTCTGTGTGTTTCTGTGTCTGTGTGTGAAGTTTATTAAGAAGCCGAACTTAGTACAGCATACATTCAGGTTTCCCAGGGGTCAAAAAGAGAGGGGAAGACATTGCTTGTCAAGAAAACCAGATTTGGAGTCCTGTTTTTGCATATTTTTTTTTCACCTGGGCTTAAAAACCAGTTCCCGACAGTCATTACTCAGGAGCGTGTGTGTCACGTTTGTTAATATTTACTAAGTTTAAAATACTGAGTGGGAAATAAGGCAAAAGAAGATTGCATTGCGCCAATATAACAAAAGGCTTCGAAAAAATATTCAAAATATTAACTTTTACTTAGACTCGAACACCGATCTCTGATCCCAGTAGAAACAACGTATGTGTCAGCTATGAAAGAAAGACTTGTTTGTTCATTTTATGCGTCCGTAATAGATAGATAGATAGGATTAAGAGATTATACTAAGCCAATTTATTTCTCCTTTTTGAGCGATTCCTGCAGATTATGATTGATGAGCTTGGTCCTCACAATGTGTGTCCTGTCGGTGGTCGTGGGCCCAAAAGATATGCTTGATATGTTATGGTGCTTTCTAATGGAGTAAGGGTTAGCGAGAGAGTCAAGTCTGGTTGACCTACTGAGGGTGATATGAAAATATTAACAAAATTTGAAAATTTCGAAAAAAAAGGACGAATGGAAAAATCCAAGAAGAACTGCTCTATATATATCGTTGAGTACCATTATTGTCGTTGTCCCGTACTACATGTAATAATTGTTAAAATCAGTCATGATTATTGGTTTTTAGTTGTAAAAAGTTTCAATAGCATTGATATTATTTACGTTAATACTGGGGAAAATTGGTGATAAAATAACATTTTGGTATTTTAATATTAATTGTAATAATTCTATAAAAATAAACATTTATTTTTCTTAAATTCCAGACAAGCAAGAAAAAAGAGTAGTGAGGACAACGTCTTTAATATGCTTGTCTGTTTATTGCCTCATTTTCATTTTTTATAACCTGGTTATGAAGTCACTGATGGTAGAGCGTGTGTTTGTATATATGTCTATGCGTTAGTGTGTTTCTGTACCGCTCTGAATTTATTTTACGTTTATGATCAATACTGCAGACTGATATCATACATTCTCAACACTACCCCAGTCACACTCCTTACCCCATTTCACCAGTCGACGAGTTATGCTGCCACTTTTTTGATTTTGCCGATTTAAGTCGGGTTAAATTTAATTTGTCATTTTTTAAAAGATACATTGTGCTAAAAACTTGTACTGTACGGAATAAATTATTTAAATTTGACATTTGAAAACATTAAGTTGAAATAAAAATTTGTTCTTTGAAAAAAGGGCATACAAGTCATTAGAGATTTTAAAAAGATTATTTATAAAATTAAAGCAACAAATACATTGACTATTAAGTAAGTCTCCAGCTTCGATACGGCTCATATCTACGCAGCCACATTAATTTTATTTAAGTCTTTTTTTTTTTTTCTTTCTCCAATCTAGAATAGGGATTGGCTAGCCACCCTAGTAGACGGGTATCCTCGAATGCGAATAGCCATCTACACACACACACACACACATATATATATATATATATATATATATATATATATATATATATATATATATATATATATATATATATAAAACAGTTATTGATCAGAGTTGAATTAGACCAGCAAACAGTTGTATTAAAAAGTGTTCAATAAACATATAAAGAAAATTGAAATTTGAAAAGTTAGGAGATCAGTCAATCACGTTAACTTGGTTTCAACCTTTCTTTATCGTCAGGCGATAAGCCAAAAAATATAGGCGTTTTGGCACATAACGCCTGACGATACAGAAAGGTTGAAACCAAGGTAGCGCGATCTAATTTATATATATATATATATATATATATATATATATATATATATATATATATATCAGAAATATTTATATAACGAATTTAACTGACCTTGTTGGAATTAATTTTATTAAAATTCTAAAAACAGCTTTGTAAAACAATTAAAATACTAAGGGTTGTATACAGTGTCAAGAAAAAAAAAGCCGTTTTCAAATATCGAGTCAAAACGGGATTCATTCTTTTGTTATGGAAAAGACAGCTTCGATGAAATGCAGCATACGATCATAGAAATATAAGGGGAAACACTTCGAATTGAAAACGTTTCTATTATCTTAAAATTAAATTTTGAAATGAGAAATGAATCGCTTCAGTCGATCACTGTTCTCTGGGGAAGACTAAGATTGTATCTGACATATTGGAAGCGTAAATCTAGAGTTCGGCATGCTTTCCCCAACAGACATACATTTCACCTTTGTGAATTTTAAATAATATCGACGCGTCACATAAAAGAACTCTGTCCATCCACTCTTGAGATGGAATTTCTAAATTACGGAAAAGTGCCATATCGTGTATAATTTGGCGCCATGAACACATTAAAGAGAAACATGCAACTGACGTAGGCATGAGACTACGTCAAAAATCTTTTAGATCTCGGGAGAAGCGACTGCTTTAGATGTGACACCGATCCAGACATGTCTAGTCGCACACTGTTTCTGTCAGTCCGTTGCTTTCTACACGCATATCTTTGCAAGTAGGACACTATGGCTCATTACCGTAAGTCGTACAGGACAACACATTACTGATTAAATGCAATGATCTAAACATTTCGTGTTATCATAGGGGGATGATTTTCAGTTTCACAATATCAAATCCCTAATGTGCTATGAGGCTATTTTATCACCTGAGACAATTGCTAAATTTCTTTTCGGAAGTGGTAAGTGTTATTTTAATACCATCCATGTAAATAAATAAACTGCGCAAAGAAACCACAACAATATCACAAACACACACGCAGACACAAACACACACGCAGACACAAACACACACGCAGACACACACACACACACACACACATACATATATATATATATATATATATATATATATATATATATATATATGTCATTCGTAGACAGTACTGTTTCTGCTGTATCACAGCTCTTCAGTGCGACTAGACATCCGAATGCTATATATATATATATATATATATATATATATGAGAGGTGATATTTAGACAGCAAGAATTAATTCCAACAAGTTCAGTTTAGTTCAACCGAAAAGGTGGGTCGATTTAATTTCTGTAATGCATTTCCCAATTTTCGTTATATATATATATATATATATATATATATATATATATATAAATAAATATATATATGTGTGTGTGTGTGTGTGTGTGTGTGTGTGTGTGTTTGTGTGTGTATATATTTATATATATATATATATATATATATATAATAAAATTTAGATTACGCTACCTTGGTTTCAAACTTTCGGTATCGTCAGGCGTTATGTGCCAAAACGCCTATATTTTGGGCCTATAACGCCTGACGATACGGAAAGGTTAAAACCAAGTCTTTTTTACTTTCTTCAGTCTACAAGAGGATTGGCTAGCCACCCTAGTAGACAGGAATCCTCGAATGCGAGTGGCCACACACACACACACACACATATATATATATATATATATATATATATATATATATATATATATATATATATATATATATATAAAACAGCTATTGATCAGAGTTGAGTTAGACCAGCAAACAGTCGTATTAAAAAGTGTTCAATAAACATATAAAGAAAATACAAAATTTTAAATTTTGAATTTGAAAAGTTAGGAGATCAGTCAATCACGTTACTTTGGTTTCAACATCCACAGAGCTCACCTGTGGTTTATTCTGCAACTATTCTGAGCAGACCTTAGTTAAAATTTCTGGGAGAGAGCGTGTTATCTTACGTACCTAACAATGTGAACAAGGCCAGCACACTGAAACCCTCGGTCACGATGACTTGTGACTTCGTGCTGGCCCAGCTATCGATGGCCCCACTATGTTCCGTCTACCCAATTTCCCTCGCAAGGCATGGGTCAACCCGTGGCATGGTTTTCAGGCACTTTCCAAAGTTGCCGCGCGCTGGGATCGTCTCCCTCCAGACAGATAATATCAGGAAGTCTCCATTCTGAGAAATCAATCGTGGTAAGATTCGAACCAGGGTCCCATCGTCAGAAAGCGAACGTTCTATCCAATATATATATATATATATATATATATATATATATATATATATATATATATATATATATATTGTAAGTTCCATTAAAAACGACTGACAAGTTACTTTTTTATTGTTCCAAATAAAGCAAAAGAAAGAAGAAAGAAATGAAAAAAAAACAAAGTAAGTAAGTAAAAAAAGACTTAAATAAAATTAATGTGACTGCGTAGATATGAGCCTTATCGAAGCTGGAGACATATTTAATAGGCAATGTATTTCTTGCGTTAATTTTATAAATAATCTTTTGAAAATCTCTAATGACTTGTATGCCCTTTTTTTTTTTATTTCAACTTAATGTTTTCAAATGTCAAATTTAAATAATTTATTCCGTACAGTATAAGATTTTAGCACAATGTAATTTTTAAGAAAGAGCAAATTAAATTTAACCAGATTTAGTCGGCAAAAATCAAAAAGAGTGGCAGCATAACTCGTCGTCTGGTGGTTGGGGTAAGGAGTGTGACTGGGGTAGTGTTGAGAAAGTATGATATCAGTCAGAAGTATTGATCATAAACTTAAAATAACTTCAGACAGAGAGATACAGAAACACACTAACGCATAGACATATATACAAAGACACGCTCTACCATCAGGGACTTCATAACCAGGAGACATACTTAATAGGCAATGTATTTCTTGCTTTAATTTTATAAATAATCTTTTAAAAATCACTAATAACTTTTATGCCTCTTTTTCAAAGAAAAAAATGAAATGAAATTGCGTTTTTTTTTTCTCGAGGACAGACAACACGAATATTAAACACTTTATATATTACACTGGTTAGTTACAAGAATGGTTTTATATGAAAAACATTATGAAAATATGTGTACCAACTACAATGTAATCTTAATTATTTACCATATTACAAAGAAATAACTACTTATATTATTTACTTTATTTACTGTTATCCTCATCTTCATTGCCATACTCACAACATTTCGGCCATTGTATGCTCCGGCCTTCATCAGGTGATTGAAATTTCGAACTGAACCCGTTGTGAATAGGGCAATGAAGATTAGGATAAATGTCCGAATAATGTAAATAATGTAAGTAATCATAATATCTCATCTTAGAGATAGAGATAGATAAAGAAATAACAATGAAAAAGTTGTGTTTTTTTTATTCATGTATTTATAAAAAAAATATGTGAGAACAAAAGAATATGAAAATTTAAACACATAACCACGAATAACTGGAATTATAAACATTTAAAAATAAATATCTTTTCCGGGTTTTTCTTTCATTTTCACTCGGCACATAAATTCACTAAAATAGAATTGAGAGTTGAGGGAAAAAAAAACATACATAAATCCAGTTTCATATATTTAAGTATTATGAAAAAACTAGATTACTTGTGTCACTGACGATTCGGGTTATAAATTACTCAAATTGATTTCAACATACCATTCAAAATGAAAGTTAATTTTATTATGATCCACTTAAATATTTCAATTCGTTCGTGTCATCATTGGTTTGGTTTACAAGTTTACGCTTAACGTTTTACTGATTGTTTACAGTATTTAATAGGAAGGGCACTTCTGGGATTAACTTGAACCTTAAGTCAGATTAACTTAACATTTCTTAAATATGCCAAAAAATATTTTTTTTAAATATTTAAAATATTGATTGTTTAAAGAAATATACTCTAGAAACAACTGGAAAAAAACAGCAAAGCGGGATCTCTTTGTGACTGTCTTTAACTTAAAAATATTTTAACTAAAAAAAATGTGTCTTTGAAGAAAGTTAAAATAAAAATACTTACTGTTTACAACTTGTAAATCATTATGCGCCGGACGGATGCACCAGACACGCCCGCAAGCCCACACGCAACCCCAGATTTTTAGTATTAGATAAATAGTTTCTCAAAACAATAACATTTACTAAGGGAGTATATACTAATAATGATGTCAAGAAAAAGAAACCGTTCTTTTTACAGACATTTTTCTACGGTCATATTTGTTAAACGTTGCCAAAAAATTAATTTACAATTTGATATTAAAACGAGCCACTAATTCACAATAAAAAATATCATCAAACTCAGAAAACAGTTTTTTGTTTTTATAAATTTTGTTCATAGGTTAGCGCTTTTTTCAATTGAAAAACATTAATTTGTAAATTCTTGCAAAAATCAAATCATTGTTGGATTTTAATGAAACTTTCAGAACTTATTAAAAATGAATGAAATTATTTTAGAAACGTTTCTTTTTAGAAAGACATGGTATATATATATATATATATATATATATATATATATATATATATATATCTGTTGCCTCTTACTTAATTTTATGAAAACTCGAGAAATTCGAATATGTGTATATTTATAATTTTTTAATTAAATACAGAAGACCTTAAAGAATACAAATCATCGATTCTTTTGTAAATTGTACATTAGAGGCTAAATTCTGTCTTAGATTTAAACAATATTCTTTGTGATTCATGTCATCCATCGTCGATAGTGGTCATTTTGTAAAAGGTGAACGTTTTCTGCGTCGATCGATGTCGCTGACCAATGTTTGCTTCTTCAAATATGAAAACAATTCTCCTAGATTCATATTTTTCTTTGTAAGCGACGTGAGCGAGCAGGGAAACAATTAAAGAACTTCATAATCATGAAGGAGACATCGAAAATGACGTGAATTGGGTAGCGAGTCGTTTCCTTCCTAATGTTTTGTTCAAAGTAGTGTGGAAGATTAGCATTTTTATAATATCATTATTTTTTCCCTTCCTTAGTTATTTTACCTTCTGTGCCATTCCCTTTAGTTGATGTTACTTTTGAAAGTATTCAAATTACGTAGTTTTTGTTATTTGATAAATGTCTTTGTGATTCTGTAGCGCCAAACTCTTAGATTTGATGAAGGATCGTCTTCTTTAAGACCTAGAGAATTCACTGTTACTCATTAATCTGAGAAAACATAACCTGGCCTAAACGATTATTGCTGGGTAGAACATAGCCTATTGAGGGTAAGATAAGCAAAAGAGAAAAAAAATGTAATAACCTACTTGAATGGTTTGATTAAATAGATAGCAGAACAATGACAAAGATGTCTGTTAAAGGAGCAAAGCATAACTTAGGCAACAAAAGGCAGGAAGTTATGGAGAACCGTAATCTCCCACGTCCCGAAAGGATTTGGAAAATAAAACCAGATTTATTTCCTCTTGTGTCAGACTAAATTCAGATTAAAAAGACTGGCACATATTAGTCAAGCTTATATATAAACATTTCAACGCACAGCCATATAGAACGAACCGACAGACAGAAATACGCAGGTATGTGACGCTTAATAAATGAAAAAAAAAAAACTCCTACTCAGAAATAGAAATATACTAATACGTTTTTATAATTAAGTCTCACGACAATTTGCACTCCGATAAGCACATAAAGACTTACGTTTAGTGTCACAGGCACACACACACATACACACACATATGCACACACTTACACACACATATATATATACAAACACATACACATGTGTGCGTACATACTCTAGTCGTGTTGGCACCGAAGTTGGTAGTTGTCGTTAATCACTGTACAGCGCTGGCCGGCTAAGAAATAGTTTAGAATTTTAATGTTTAACGAACCACGACATGTTTCACATGACGGGTCGAAATTATTAACATAATCACAAGAATAAAAATAGTAACAACAACAAAAACAACGGCAACAACAGCATCAGCAACAACAACAAGAACAATAATAATAATAAATAATAATAATAATAAAATTAATAAATAAATACACTGGAAAAAAAAAAAACATATAAATGAAATATTAGGAAATTAAAAAATGCAAAAAAATAAACAGCCAGACGTTGGTTGGATTTAACAATACATACACACACAGCGATATATGTGCATATATACATACATATATATATATATATATATATATATATATATATATATATATATATATGGTGAAATCTCGTATTCGACGTATGAGGGTCAACCGATAGCCAGACACCAGCGCATATGATTTGATTATAGTGGTGAAGACTTTGTGCAGAACCAACCACACTTCTTGAAGGGTCGATTACAGAGACCTAATGCTCTAAGTGCCACAAGGTCCCCAAACGACCCTCCGCGGGTTTTGAATTCAGGGTTGTCCTTCTCCTAGAATAGTTGCCATCCAAGGCTATAGAACCCAGTATGTCCTGCTATTTACCCATAGCTGATGGGAGAAGAGGATTCACACCTTTCCCAAGGGTATTAGCACGTAAGTAATGGATTTGAATGAATTTCGAATTCGGCTCTCCGATTCCTCAAACCAAGCTGCTATCCACTACTCCACTGTGCGACATGTATATACATGTATATACATGTATATACATAAATATATATGTATCTATGTATGCTTGTGTGTGATTAAAATTGAACGAGATTCCGATGGAATGGTAAATACACGAACACACTTTTTATCCGAGCGCTTTCGGCTATACTTTTATCCATTTTCAAGTATTATATTTGCATGAAAGAAGGATTTCTGCCTAAATACACAAAATATATATATATATATATATATATATATATATATATATATATATATATATATATATATAGGGAGAAATAGTTAGAGAGGGAGATGTGTGTGTGTGTGTGTGTGTGTGGGGGTGTATGTGTGTGGGGGTGTATGTGTGTGTGTGTGGGTGTGTATGTTTGTTTTAAGAACCAATTCTAATTCAATTAACTCCTTCGAGTGATATATACACATAAAATGCATCAGGATTTTACGGCAGAGTCATTACGTTCCATGAACGCAAAATGCTCAAAGTCATCAATGGCGGTCCCTGGTGGGTAATATATATATATATATATATATATATATATATATATATATATATATATATATATATAAATTGTGAGTGTTTAATGGATTAAGTCCGACAAATATTTTAATATATATTTTCTGTTTAGACATTATTTTTATGGATACAACTTGAGTAAATGCTCCGTTTTTAATTCAAGAGTATTAATTACATTTACCGCCATAAATATTCGAGAAATTTCGCAGAAAATAGATGTCGGAGAAAATGTGGATATTTTAAAACAAAGATGATGGAAAGAATATAAATGAATCTGGCTAGATTTCCACCCCAAAAAAAAAATAGAAAAAATTATTAAAAAATTTTTGAAACTACCAGCATCTCTCGTTCGTTTGCATGTGTAGTAATAACAACATCAACAGACCCTATCCGAAAGCATGAAACACGTCATAAAAACTTATATATTTGAGTGGGTGTGTGGAGAAACTCTCCATCGTACTTATTGCCCCGACCGCTCTTTCACCATTTAGACATTTTCACGTTTAATTTTCGTTATAAAATTGTTAGTATATTTTTGCCAATCATGTTCAGTATAAAATATAAAAGAAGGGCTATTTTAAACAAAATACACACACTCATGCTTGGACAACTGTACACAGGCGTGCACACATATATGTGCGTGTTTGTCACATTCACCCATATACATACACACACACACATCTCCCTCTCTAACTATTTCTCCCTATATATATATATATATATATATATATATATATATATATATATATTTTGTATTTAGGCAGAAATCCTTCTTTCATGCAAATATAATACTTGAAAATGGATAAAAGTATAGCCGAAAGCGCTCGGATAAAAAAGAACATTCAGGCAGTTTTTATATAATTTATCATCCGAATAGAAAAAGAATATTAGATCGCATGAGAAATTGTATAAAGAACTAAACAAAAGCACCTTGTCTGTCGTTTTCAATGAAAATATATATATATATATATATATATATATATATATATATATATATATATATATATAGTTGGATAGATGTGAGTTTGTGACCCTGGGTTTCACGCTTTTGCGATCGTCAGACAAATATATATATATATATATATATATATATATATATATATTTATATATACACACATCTATCCAACCAAATATGTTAGCTCTATCTGTGATATTGAGCGCTTTCTAATAACTACCGCGCATATAATATATATATATATTTTATATATATATATATATATATATATATATATATTTATTTATATTTATATACTTTTCACACACACACACACACACACACACACACACACACACACACACACACACACACACACACACATATATATATATATATATATATATATATATATATATATAATATATAAAGATGAATAAAGAAATGGAATATATATTTTTTTTAACTACTTCGTTTCGTCCACTGAGGTTTTTTTGTTCTTTCACGATAACTATGATTCTGTGTCGCACTTTCCGTCCTCCATTAAAACACATCTTAGTTATATAAAGCTTTCGATTTACATGCTTTTTGGCATCTTTAATGTGTAGTTGGCATTTTAGCCTCATCTTTCTGCTGACAACTCTACATCCCGTCTTTTCATATTGACGTATTTGTTTGATTTTGGTGTCTCCAATTTATAATTTACATTTTGAGCTATATCTATGCTCTCCAGTTTTTTGCACTTGCTTGAATTTGACGTCCCCAGTTTGTACCTTGAATCTTGGGCCGTCTCTTTTGTTGACAACCATCCATTCTGTCTTCTTAAAGTTGATCATTCATCAATTCTTGTGCGTGAATTGGTGGGTGAAGAGTTTTTGTTTTTTTGTTTTTTTTCTCAGCTGTGAATTCCATACAGCTATTAGAGGCGAAGAACAACGATGCTGTTCTAAAATTACTCAGGTGCCATACCGGCAATCTCGAGGATTATTATTTACGACACGCGAGACTTAGAGTGATGTTTACATGCGATGGAAATGTCAAAGGGTGCTTCATGGTGATTAATATGAAGCCAGTTCTCAATGCGGTCGTCTTCACACAATCAATTTAAGGAGAAGCGATGCTATTTTTTCATTGGATGCTTTTATGAAACAACAGATTTTATAATTAGTCGAACGTAATCGTTGATTACGCAAAATTTTGTAATAAACAAGAGAAACGATAAATCTTGTCATAACAATGTTAGATGGCTACGATTCAAAACTCACGCACACTTACACACATATATTATTATTATTTTTAATAATAATAATAATATTAATAATAATGATGATAATATCAATAATAATATTAATAATTATAATTATAATAATAATATCAATATTACTAATAATAATATTAATAATAATGAGTATAATATTAATAACAATATTAATAATTATAATAATAATAATATCAATAATATTATTAATAATAATATTAATAATAATGATGATAATATTAATAATATCGGTGGCCTGCATGAAACAGCTTGTCGCCTCTAAGTATTGGCTTCAATGTTGACTTATATATATATATATATATATATATATATATATATATATATATATAAAAGTGACCATTGAAGTCAACACTTAAAGGCGACAGTCTATTCATGCTAAATGCAATCGTCAGGCCTGACGATTGCATCTCGCATGAAACAGACTGTCGACTCTAAGTGTTGACTTCCATGGTCACTTTATATTTACACACGCTCTATCTCTAATATTGAGCACTTTATTCCATAAATATAGCACTTCTTAAGACTATATTTCTTCATATATATATATATATATATATATATATATATATATATATAATTGAAGGTCGTTCTCAACGGATTCTCCTCCAGTTCCTATCCCACGAACGCAGGTGTTCCCCAAGGCTCCATCCTTGGCCCCACTCTTTTCCTTATCTTCATAAATGACCTTCCTGACGCCATAGATTCCCAAGTTGGCATCTACGCAGACGACACTACAATTTACTCCTGCCTCAAAAACAAATCTAGTGTCGACGACAAAACTAACCTGGCCGTGCGTCTTGAAATGGACCTCCAATCGGTTGTTAACTGGGGCAAGAATTGGCTGGTCAACTTTAACGCCTCAAAAACTAAATTACTCTCCATTAACCACCATAGAGATCCTTCCCTGCTCCCCCATTAAAAAATGTCTGATAGTCAACTTCCTGAGAACAACTCCCAGCGTCTGCTCTGTCTCACGCTGACTGCTGACCTGAGATGGAACAAATACATTGAGTCAATTGCTTCTTCCACCACGAGGAAAGTTGGCTCTGTGCCGCGCCAGGAAATTTTTCTCCCCTGAATCGATACTTCAAATATACAAAACAACCATTCGCCCTTGCATGGAGTACTGCTGCCATATATGGGCTGGAGCACCTTCTGTTTACCTCGGAGTTCTTGACAAGATCCAGAGACGGATATGTAATCTAATTGGCCCTGATCTGGCGTCTCGTCTGCAGTCTCTCTCTCACAGACGCAACGTCGCCTCTCTCTGTCTTTTCTACAAATACTTCCATGGCAATTGCTCCGATGAGCTGCTTTCACTGGTTCCCAGACTCCATGAATTCAAGCGCCCTAAGAGGCAGGCATCGCGCTCCCACCCTTACACTATATAAATTTTTAAATGTAGCCGTCTCTTCTACTCCAATAGCTTCATACCTCGCACCTCTCGCCAGTGGAACATCCTTCCCAATTACTGTTTCCCTGAAAGCTATAATCTCGAACTATTTAAATGTAATGTCAATCGACACTTCCAGTTACCTTGATCTATCCATTATCCTTCTCCTCATCCTTTCTTCTATCACTCCTATCTGCTCTTTCTACAAATCTTCTGCAACCCCCTGCATCCTAGTGGCATCACGCCTTGCTTGGGGGGTAATGCTTAAAATATATATATATATATATATATATATATATATATATATATATATTGTGTATTTTTCAGCAATCCCTCTTTTATACAAGTTTCATTGAAGAGGACTGAGAGAAGACTGGGATTAACCAATAGGAGTGGATAGGTGCAGATTATCGTCCGGTTCACTTTCCTCCCGGATCCCCGATTTTTGAACACGGGTAGAGGTTTATCCCATGTTTCCTGTTAAGGATTAGGTTTTGGTCTGCTTCAGCTTTATAATCCTAACGCTCCTCCTTTCCTGCGCTAATACAACACCGCACAGTAACCCTCTATCTTGAGGGCCTCTTGTGCCTTGTTTTGGGTGAACATTACTAAAATATATTGAATGCTTTTTTATTCATACAAGCGAATTCTTTTCTGGATATATAATGTATTAATAGTAATGTCCTGTGTGTCGTTTTCAATTAAACTTATATATACATACATACACGCACACACACGCACACACACACGCACACACACACACACACATATATATATATATATATATATATATATATATATATATATATATATATATTAAATTGTTGATGTAGAATCCAGGTGGATCCTAGTAATATAAGATATTTTTAAAACTGATACACAAAAAGAGGTCAATGTATTCATTATTACAGAGCAAATAAATAGTATTACATAACAAAATCCAAAATTACCTCATGTGGGGAAGAGACCTATTTCAACGGACGAAAACTTTGACAGTCTTATTCAACCCCGGTATATAGACTGAGTTCGTGTCGGAATTAAAAATTTAACTGTGACAGCTGTCGAAGAATTAATACAGAATTTATCCACTTCAATGTTTCAGTCAGACGAAATGCACGAGGCAGTGGCCAGGGGAGTGTCGAAGGTATTAGCTTTAAAGGGAAGATATTTTATAAAATTAAACCTGGATATTAAACTTATGACATTAATTTTGGGTTATATGAAGAATGAAGTCTTAATTTGAAGAGAGGAATGAAATTCCCTATATGAGATAATTTTGGATTTTGAATTCAACATCAGAGGCGACAGTCTGTTTCATTCTGAACGCCATTTTCAGGCCATGTCACCCTTGGGAAACGTATAAATTCATCTCTTTTTTCCTCTGATATGAGTTAAATAATAGGGAAGTTTAGCAACAGGTGTTAGAGAAGACCAGCTCTAAATTCAAAATTTGCAACATTGATGCAAACGGAGCAAAGTCCTGTCACCAGTCAGTGGGGTGGTGACTTTTAATGGAAAAAATCAACGCAAATTCTGTGAATCAGCACCGTGTCAATATTTTTAATTCAGCGGTGTCTGTTAACGAACATTATACAAAAAAAAATATTACACAGTGAAAATGACAACTTAGAATCCATTTGAAAAATATACGCCAGGCCTTGGATTTATCGACGATCTAAAAAATATATCAATTTGAAAACATATAAAATCATGCAAAAATAAAGATATATGGACACACCCCACGAACACCCACACCCACACATGACAGCGCGCGCACACACACACACACACACAAACACACACACACACACACACACACACACATATATATATATATATATATATATATATATATATATATATATATATATGAAAGAAAAGATGTATGGCAAATTGTGAGACGTTTCATCAAGGATGAGGTCGTAATGGATGAAACGCGCCACAAAAATTTCCATTTGCACATCTTGCACATATATTTATATATATATATATATATATATATATATATATATATATATCTTTTCTTTTCATATGTATATATATATATATTTTTTTTTTCATATATATATATATATATATATATATATATATATATATATGAAAGAAAGATGTGTGACAAGTTGGAAAAGTTTTTGTATATATATATATGTGTGTGTGTGTGTGAGAGAGTATGTGTGTGTGTGTGTGTCTATGTATGTATTATGTATTTTGTTTGTGTCTGTTTAAACATTTAAAATAAATATATAAAAACATACAAAAAAATATAAATAATATCTGTTTCTATCTCGGCACGCACGTGTTAACATATTGTTGAACTGTAAGGTCATTTTAACCATGTGACGTTAAACTCTATTCCACAGACATAGCATATGAACGTTAATATACACATATATATATATATATATATATATATATATATATATATATATATATATATATATATATATATATATATATATATATATATATATATATATATATATATATATATATATTATATATTTTTTTATAATTTTATTCTTAATCTTCTGTGCTCTCCATATATAAAATGGCTTTATTTAATATTTTGCACCGAATTCAATTTCTTTTCCCACATTTTATACTTTTGACATTCCAAAATTTCACCCGGTCCTTTTTGCTGTAATTCCTGAAACCATATCGTTTGAGCCATCCTGTGTTATTTATTAAAATGGCGTCAGTTTTTTTACGTATATCTTGAAGTGACGGAGAGTAATTTGCTTTCGACCGTTCGTCACTGTGACTTGAGACCTTCATGTCATTCCATTCATTTAAGTATTTTAAAATTAAATACACATTTACCCAAACCCTATATATCTGTACACGTCTGTCTACACATATATTTGCGATATATATATATATATATATATATATATATATATATATATATATATATATATATATATATAGGAAATGGATTAAATCCGGCATATTGTTATTTGTAATTTATTTTGTTTAAATGTTATTTTTATGGAGACTCAAATTCGAGAAGTTTTTTTTTTTTGTTTTAATTCAACAGTATTTTTCTCTAACTAAATCTACCTGCAAGAATATTGTAGAAATCTTGTCAGAAAAATATGCATGCTTCAGAGGTATATTTTTCTGACAAGATTTCTAGAATAATCTGGACAGTAGATATAGTTGGACAAAAATACTGTTTAGTTAAAAAAAAAATTAAAAAAAGCTTCTACTTGAATATGAGTAGACATCAAAATTTTTTAGTGTATAGCGGTTATTATATGAGACAAATATTCACTACTGAATCAAATGCATTGACAACGAAGCGGATTATGCTGAAAAATAAACATATGCTGAGTAAAATGAATGCTGTTTTCGTCATTAAGCTATGGTGTTATATTGTATTTATGTAGAGAATTATTTTAAGTGTGTTAACAGGCAGATACATTAATGACAGAACGGGAAACAGATCTTTGAATAGCGACTATGATTGTTTATGTGCAAGTAGTTACCCTTTTTTAGTCTGCCACAAGGTCATGGGGTTTTGTAATATTTTCATACTAACACAAAAACTCGTAATATGTGTGTGTATTTAGGGATATATACCCATAATAAGAAAAAGTATGTATATATATATATATATATATATATATATATATTAAATAAAAACAGACCACTTTAAGATTCCATGTAATAAAGTATGTCACCACAGCCCTTTTAAAGGACTGCGGATCATCAGACTTTACTTCCAAACAAAAAATGAAAAGAAAATTTACACATTTTCGATGGGCCGTATTAAACATATGTAAATTAACGAAGTGAGGAAGTGAGGGGGGGAGAGAAGACATGAGTGAGTTAGCAGATATTGACACATTTAAATGGTTAACTTAACGGAAGTTATATATTGATATGGAAGGGGTATAGAAGAAAATTTATATCAAATTTATATCAAATTTATATCAAACATTATAATCTTTATGAACCCCCAAAATAACACTTTCAAAGTAAAACAAAATAACAGCGTCTGTTTCTAGCCTTTTTTTACAAAGAAAATTAGTGACATCTTTCTCTTAACTTCCTTCTCTCTTTTTTTCTCTATGGGTTTTTTCTTCTCTACCCCTTCGATATCAATATATAACTTCCGTTAAGTTATTGGGCTCTCTGGATTTTATCCTCCTTAGGTTTACCCATACGGATTACCTAGTTTTTTCTATATAATATATATATATATATATATATATATATATATATATATATATATTTACTTTTTGCAGGGTTATACACGCGTTGGGACTCTTTTTGTCCCACTAAGCGCAAGATCAACATTATCAAAACCTCCTCCACAGAGCATTAAAGATTTGCTCTGAGCCTTTCCTGAACGACGAAATTAACTTTATTAGGGATACCCTATGTAATTTGGGTTATCCTCTTGATACTGTTAATTCAGTTATCCGCAGTAAAATTGAAGAGTTCAGAAGTGCCGATCTCTACACTGTCAAAAAATGCCCTGTTTACCTTAGATTATCCTGGATTGGTACCAAATGTGACAAAATAGCCAAGCAAATTTCATCAAAGGTTCGCTGTTGCTTTTTCTCTGCTGAAGTTCGGATTATTTTTCAAACTCGGCCTATATTTCGATCTGCGTGTAAAGACGTTCTCCCTCCCCACCATATTAATTCAATTGTTTACAAATACGTTTGTAGTTTCGGAGCCAACTACATAGGGAGAACAACTCAGCGCTTAGACGTTAGAATAAAGCAGCACGTTCCTACTAAAATCAGAAACCACACCTTGCCTTCAAATGGACTCGTCCCGAACACCTACAGTTCCGCCATATGCGAACATCTTTTAAATCGCAGAGATTGTGCTGCCAAATTCAGTGTCGACTTGTTCACCGTGTTGGCCCAGGCACACTCCGTATTTCATCTTAAGGTTCTGGAGGCGCTTTACATCGGGTCCCGCAAGCCTTCTTTGTGCAAACAACGTGAGTGTTTGCTGGGACTCGCTGTCATCTGCCTCTAGTTCCTTCTTGCATATATACTGGTATATATATGTACATATATGTATTTTTTTCCACCTATTCTGATTGTACCTTTCTCTGTTTTAATTTTAATCTCCCGTGGAAGCCTGATGAGCGGGAGCGATACCGGTTGCTTCCCCCCCCCCCTTGTTGTTGAGTTTTTTTTAATTATTTAACATTGTTTTAATATGTCTTGTAATATTAAATTTTATACTTTTATTTCGATCATACATACATATATATATATATACCCATAAAGATAATATATACCATAAAGAAAAATGATATACCCATAAAGAAAAAATAGCCCTTGACTTTTCCCAAAAATCAGCTGCGGAGTGAATAGGCACATAGTGGTGCACAGGAATCCGGCACAGCGGTGTGAATCCATCGAAGTACGTTGTTCGTCTGTCACTTGTGTAACAAGTCATGCAAGTCCGCAGCCGGCCTGGCAAGTCAGCATCGGGGTTATGCTCGAGAGAGGTGCAAGGTGAAGAGCGAACGGGATTAGGCGGCCCTCATCTATGAAGATGCGGTGTATCATCACCATCAACATCATACCCATGTGAACCAAATGCAGGTACCGACAAGATTAAATTATTTCCTTCTCTTTTACCCCTGGAACGATTTGATACGGTACACTTCATATTTTTCTTCCCTTGAGACACAATCATTTTATTCCAGAGACCAAGAATTCCTCGACTACTTGAAAAGTCCCCAACGGCATAGCTATTGCAATGACACTTTTATCTGGTATACAACAGATATTCAATGTCTGTTATGGTCAATGGATATCTATCGAAATTTTCGGTGAGTTTCTCCTGGCTATTTCAAACAGGAGAAACTCATCGAAGTTTTCATTGGCCATAAAAGACAATGAATCTTTGCTGTAAAAGTGGCGTCTGCAATAGTCCCGCCAATGGGAATGTTCCAACTTATAAAAAGTTCTTTGATATATGAAATAATTTGCTAAAATTAAGTCTACTCTTTTGAGAACTTTCGACCATCATTGGTTATTTTTAGCGTAGGAAGACAGAAGTTGACACATAGCCAGGGTAGAAGAAAATAAGAAGCCATTATAGTTCATTGTCTGTTTATTATATTCAATAAAATATATTTAAACTAAAGATTGCTGCCCAAAAACGAAACAAGAATAAACAAAAATAAATAAATAAAAAATAAAATAAATATACAAAAATAAGTAAATAAACCAAGTAAATAATGAACAAATTAACAAGCAATGAATGGACTCACACATAATTATAAGTAAACGTAATAATAACAACCAACAATAAAATAATCAATAAAAAATATAATAATCAATAAAAAAAACACTATAAACAGCCAAAAAAACGGCATCCAGATCCACAATTATTCCCGCTCAATAGCCCCTAGAATATTTCGAAACATAACCGTTACCGCCCACCAAAATAACAGTTAGAATAATACAATAGACTACCCACAATGTATCACTTACCTTTATATATAAATAGTCGAGCGAAATCACAACGCATATGTCCTGGTGATTGTGTTTAGCATGAAACAGACTGTCGCCTCTGGGTATTAACTTTAATGCCCGCTTTTATATTTACACACGCTCTATAACTGTTACTGAGCACTCTAACCCATAAATATAGATATAGCGTACCTTAAAACTATATTTTATCATCTTATTATATATACATCTTTGAATCAATGACTCAAAAATATATTATCCTACCTACTAATTCTGTCAGATCTAAAATCGAAAAGAATCTATCTAAACTCAACATAAAAGTCTTTACTACTACATCCGAAACAATGAAGGTGTTTAAGCCATCGCCTGTAATAATTGTCACAAAAATACATAGGAGAAACTTCAAGGAATCTAAATAAAAGATTATATGAACACAAAAGGGACATTTTACAAAATAATACATCAAAGCTCTTAACTCTTACAATATTTCACCATATTCATGTATATTTAGACAGCAATTTTTCATTGATACATGTTTCATTAAATGATATAGACAAGTTTTGTCTATTTATTTTAAGTAAGTCCCTTTCATATTGTCTGATAAGCTTAATAACATTATCATTGAAGGACGAAAGAAAATCACCATATTGAAACATGTTTAAATCCAATACTTCTCGTTTTCACTCTCGCGTGGTCATGTGTGACGTAACGACCTGCGACGCGATTTTGGCTTCCGCGTTTCGTATACACGAGTTAGTCGTTGCTTTGAAATTTTTCATGCAACAAAAACAGACTATCATTATTGTTTCGTCCGTGTATTGGTTGATATATTGAAAAGTAATTGTCATCTTTGACAATGGCTTATGTAAAAAAAAAAGCTTAGATTGGATTTAAACATGTATCAATATAGTGTTTTTCTTTCGTCTTTCAATGATAATGTGATTATACTTATCAGACAAAATGAAAGGAACTTACTTAAAATAGACAAAACTTGTCTATATTATTTAATGAAATATGCATCAATATATATATATATATATATATAGATAGATAGATAGATAGATAGATAGATAGATAGACAATATAAGTGGAAAATATACATACATATACAAAATATATAAATACCCATACATGTATATTTTTACATTTGTAGGTCTGACGAATTGGATCGTATTTACGATTCCAATGGAATAAATTATGACCATGGAATATTAGTGTTTAAGCCTTTTTATTATATATATATATATATATTCAGAAAAATAGACATTTTAATTATCGTATGTGTTAGTGGGCTTATTTAATTATATAGAGAAAGCATGCAGAACGTGTTGCATATTTTGCAGCAGCAGCCTCGAACGCATCCGGGTTTCATGGTATGTAGTCCAATGTTTCAAATTTACGATGATGTGCTGTAAATATCTCGTACGGCCATGATGCCCTTCCCCGATAAAATTCCTGGTATTTGGTCATTTGACCGGAACTTAGGAAGGAGATTTGACTGAGAACTTTTCACCACTCCTTATACTTATTAAATACGTAAAGCTAACTGTTTTTTTGTTTGTTTTTTGTTGTGTTTTTTTGTTTTTTGTTATTGATTTTTTTCCTACCTGCTAACAATAAAAGAACGTACAGTCGCTTTTATAGCGCTTGCTATTGAGAAAACATGAGCAACGTTTTTGAACAGTGGGCCGCATGATCTATGGTTCATCACAAGACAGGCTGCACTACAAAAAGAATCATGGTAATTTCTCGTAATAGATACCTCAAATATTTTCACTACAGAAGACCCTTTGCGTAAGCATATACCTTAGAAATAGGGAAAATGTTGACTTTTTCTTTGGAGAAAATATTTTTCTATAATTAAACAGTTGAAGTCTTGGTATGATATTATCACTGATGACAGTGTAATTAACCCGTCTCACTACGTGAGATTTATTTCTAATTTATTCATTTGAAAATAAAAAGAAAAATATTATGAATGTTTAAAAACAAAAATATTATGAATGTTTCCGGTTTCAAAAGCAAAAGATTTTTACACGTCTGATCTTCCGTAGTGAAAATCGCCAATGATCTAAAATGATAAAAAAATAAACGGTACTGAAAGTTTATAAAATTCAAGAAACATTGTATTGAATCGTTGTTTACGTATGCTGTTATGTGTGAGACAATGTGAATGAACAAGTGAGAACTAAACAAAAGAAACATTTTAAGAAATCTTATTTGCCTTATGAAATTAAGCGTGCCAATCACAAAGTTCAAAGCTGACTGGTTTATTATGCATGTTGACTTTTGGTAGACAATGCTATTGCTGAGGAAATATCTTCTTAGGTCAACTTGGTAAATGGGATAGTTGAGTATTTAACGTTGGACGTTGTACATTATGAAATGGACAAAATCCGACAATTATTTAAAGAGATTTTTATATTTATACATTCTTTGATGATTGAAGTTTAAATACAGTAAATTCGAAGGTACGAATATATATATATTTATACATACACACACACACGCAAAAAAGGAAAAAGCAAAATGTATATGGCATTTTAAAAAGCTAAAAAAAGAACAACCGGTTTCGTCCCAGCCTTACCACATTTATTTTTCTGGTATATAAAAAATATATTTCATATCCCAACAAAATAAACTTGATACGACCTGGGAGGAAACCGGTTGTTCTTTTTAGCTTTTAAAATGCCATATAAATTTTGATTTTTCCTAGCTATCGTTAAATTTTGTACCATAATTTTAGTTTTGAAATAAAATACGTCACTAATTTGCCAAATATATTAGATAGATAGATAGATAGATAGATAGATAGATAGATAGATAGATAGACAGAACAGATAGATATGAGATGAGATAGATAGATAGATAGATAGATAGATAGATAGATAGATAGATAGATAGATAGATAGATAGATAGATATGGTGAGATATAGAGAGATATGGTGAGAGATAGATAGATAGATAGAGATATGATGATATAGATAGATAGATAGATGGTGATAGATAGATAGATAGATACTTAGATAAACAACAGAATGAGATAGATAGATAGATAGATAGATAGATATAGATGGTGAGAGATAGATAGATAGATGTGGTGGAGATATAGATAGATAGAGATAGATAGATAGATAGATAGATAGATAGATAGATAGATAAACAACAGAATGAGATAGATAGATAGATGATAGACAAAATAAAGTAACTAGTTATTAGTCAGACAGAAAATGAAATCCTAGCTGAAGTCATTTAGACTCACTTGACATCGCTACCCTTTTGAAAGCCATGAATCCACTTCTCCCTGCGTTCTGTCCCATCATCAGATATCTTTCTGAAATAGGGCATGGTTGAAGAGAATTGGCTAATGAGAACGTGGAAAACCATTCGCCCATAATTACCTTGCACGGGTTGTAATAATCTTAAAATATTTCTATAAAAATTTCAATACTTGTACTTAGTCTTCATAGCCGCAGTGTCAAACACACACACGTATATATATATATATATATATATATATATATATATATATATATATATATATATATATATATATGCTCTTCCATTTTTTGTTGTTTCGGCTGAATTTTGAATGTTTTTGTATCTATTCATAGGTAACACATGTGTGACGCCAGATTGTCTAGTGGTTGATGGCAAATCATAGAGTCAGAGGCATGATGACATGTGTAACATGAGACAAGAACACAGACGACAGAGATTTTAAATAAGACAGACAATCTCTTCTCTACTCAAGGTTTCCTTCCTTTCTCTTAGAACTCTTCCTTTCTTTTCTTCTTCTCAAAGCTGTCTTTCTCAATTTGTCCCTATTTAATACAATGTTCTCTATTCACCTAGTATGTATGTATCATATATATATATATATATATATATATATATATATATATATATATATATATATATATATATATATATATGAAGCCTCTGTCTGTTTTTTGTTTGTTTTCGAACTCCTCTTAGGTTTTTGGAGATAGCCACATATATTCTGAAAGTACATTACCCAGGGTACTTGGATAAGTGTATTTCATTTTGATCAAAGGGAGTCCCCGATGGGTACAAATCCCTCGACTGAAAAACGTTTTCTTTTCCCCTTCCATCTAAAATAAATTAAAACAAGGGAATGATTCCTTTTCAAAATATAGAAGGAGAAAACCAGAAGATGGAGGTCATATCAATGAGTAATATTGAAATGCATCATTTTTCACCACAACTTATAACAATGATTTAAAGTGAATCATCATTTTCTTACAAAATATGTGACAATAGGCAAGACACGGGTAATTCGACTAGTATATATATATATATATATATATATATATATATATATATACAAATACAAATAAAGAGAAAGAACAGACAGATCCTGAAATGTTTTTTTTAATTTTGAAATTAGAGTTTTCCTCCTCCTTTTTAACTTCCAAATGAGGTAATGATCTGTTTTTTTCCGAAATAAACCATTTTCATCATAAGTTATATATCGCCTGATGAAGGAACATTATAGTTCCGAAATATGAAAGTTTTTGGGTAGCGAAATAAAATATTATAATAAATATTATAACACACACACACACACACACACACACACACACACACACACACACACACACACACATATAACGACGCCCATTGGACTACGCCATTGATCTACACTTCTTACCTGCGACTACGACGCGTACCAGTCGATTACTGCTACCGTATTCTACTTGGTTATAGTAGCCAAAAACCACTTAGCTGCTTCGTTCAAATATATCCCTTTCCAGGACATATCAATATATATGAACACACACACACACACACACACACACACATATATATATATATATATATATATATATATATATATATATATGTATACGACTGTCGTTTCTGTATGTGTTTATATATATATATATATATATATATATATATAAAAATATATATGTTTATATATATATATAAAACATATATATGTTTATATATATATAAACACACACACCCATATATATAAACACAGACACACACACACACACACACACATATATATATATATATATATATATATATATATATATATATATATATATATATATATATATATATATATATATATATATATATACCGAGCGTCGTATGTCGGTCTCATGCTTGAACGCAATCTTCTTGCCATAAATCTTGTCTGTTGGCTAGACTATTTATATGTTCGGGTAAATGGTGCATTTTGGGACATTAAGGTCTATTCTTGGTAAAATTCCATATTTAGAACTCCTGATAGCTGGCATTATACAATTTTTATACAGTAGCGTCCAAAACTAAGGGACAAAATTTTAAAACCTAATATTTGTTAGAAATAACAACTGTGAAAAGCTGAAATTTTGACAACTGGTAGTCGTTATCATCCATAATAACATACTAAAATTTGAATCAAATGCAAAATTTCAGCTTTTCACAGTTGTTATTTCTAACAAATATTAGGTTTTAAAATTTTGTCCCTTAGTTTTGGACGCTACTGTACACTTTGTGTTATGTATATTCTCAAGGTGGGGTTTATTCTGTTTTATTTATTTTTTATTAAAGATTTTACACTCAAACCCTTTATGTCGTTTTATTTCTTTTTCATGGTCTTTCAAATTCTGCTGTCCTTCAAATGTAACCTTACTGGACATTAGTAAGTATTAAGCTAAAATATAATTAGATAAGCTCTCCTTTCTGGTCAGCTGACAACTGAAACGCTAAAATTAAAAAAAATATATCAAGCAGGTCAAAAACTAACTATTTTTTAGAAACGTAAACACTAGAAAAATTCTTAGACATCAACAACGAATGTATTCATGTACGAGTCGAATATGCTATTACTGGGCCCTTCGACGTGATGTGATGGCTAGTATTCTTATCTAATTAGATTAATTACGATTGAGTTGCGAGTTCAATACTTACTAGATGTTCTATACTTTCCATCTTAGGCCACCTGTTTGGTGTGCTTTTTTTAAAACCTGCTAGCATCAACGACTTCTTTAACATATGAATTTCGTTCAATCAAAGAGCTTCCCCAGTTCTGAAAAGAAATGTATCAATTTCATTGGTTGTGCTTTTTCATTTTTTTCTTTTTTTTTTCAGGTTTAATTCTATTTTTAAAAAAATATCTGTAATTTTCTTTAACCCCTTAGTAGACGTGTATGTAAGTTTTACCAAAAGTGTCTTTTTCAGACACGGACGAATAAACACGTCACAAACATAATGCCTTAAAACCAGCTATAGACGTGCTTATACGTCGACCTTGATTTTTTTTTTTATGCCCTTCTGAGCTGAAACGAGTCCAAATGTCAACTCATATGTCGGGTAGAGGTATTAGCCACCGCTCGGGTACTTGAACGGTTTTAACAAATTAAAAAAATTGTCTGAAAAATGAAACGTTTTTCCCAAAATAATTGGCGGGGAAGATGTTAATATATTTTATGTATATTAAGGAAAATCACTGATACTTTTTCATTTAACAAGTTGAAAATGAAATTTTAGACTAAAGAAATGCTAAAACAGATTTTTCGACAATACTCGTCGAAATATTTTTTCATATTACTAAACATATCGTAATAATTTACCTATAATATGCAGTCTTTTTTTTTCAAGTTTAAAACTAAATTAAGTGCGTATTATACACTAGAATTAGATATTAACTTTTTTCAGACCACCTTCGCCACCATATTCAGTATGACACGACCAAAAGTAGGTTTTAACTATAGATATTTAAAAATATTTCAGTCTCTTTTGCTACTGTAAAAAAAAACTTTCCCTCTCACCATTCTATCGCTTTTTCCAGGATAGATATTTGGATGAACTATATTTCTTTCTTCCACCATTTCAGACATTCACAGCTATGACCCGCCATGACACGTATACTACAGTTCAAAATTTTGAGGAAACATAAGTAATTTTTTATATTAGCCCCCAAAGTATTTTTTGTACTTTAAATAAGACAAAATTATCCAGATTTTTTAAAAAAGTGGGACATGATTTTTTATTAGAAATTTTATTATGACAAAATTATGACATTTTATGATTAAATTTTGCTTTCGGTAAAATATCCACCTTTAGCCTTGATTACTGCGGCACATATATTTGGCATTCGTTACAAAAGTTCCTCAAAGTATAAGCGTGGTAAGCTAGGGAAGGTTACTGAATAGAATAATCACACGAAAGTTGGTAATGAACGATAATAATTAGGACAAGAACAATACATATAGGATTCACCAGCGGCGCGTAGAAGAAGTAGTAAACTGCTGGAAGTGAGTCAAGGGAATTCCACAATGAATCTCAGGATATCTACCAACCTACTCACGCGGTCAGATGTGGCACAAGGCCGAATTTAATGTGGGGTATCCGAGTCCATAGGATCGGCCACAATTTCCCTGTAAACCACGTATAAAACGGGGTCGGGTAGCTGTTTCCCGAGACGTGACTCTGCTCTTCGTCTCGTCTGGGGATCCTCCCTACCCGGAGGTAGAGAGTTTAACCAGCACAATTGGAGACGAATCTGCAAGTGTAGGGTATCTACCAACTGCCCCACGCGGTCAGATGTGGCATAAGGCAAAATTTCATGTGGGGTATACGAACCTGTTGGATCGACCAAAAATTTCCCGTATAAAACGAGATCAGGTAGGTGTTTCCTGAGACGATACTCTGCCCTTCAACATAGCCTCGCCTGGTGATGCTCTCTGCCCGGGGGCAGAGAGTTTAACCAGCCCAACTGAAGACAAATCTCCAAGTACAGACCAACATACAGTATTTACTACTTTATTTATGTGAATGGGAACATACCAATTATTGTCCGTAGGTATGGTAAAACAATAAGTTTGATAAGTGATTCTATTATTTTTTCAATGACCCTAAGAGTTCTTTTTCTTTTCTTTTCACTCTTCTGACAATGAACCCACCCTCTACCAGATTTGGGTTAATTAGTAAGATTTGCATCACTAAACCATTATTATCTCAAAAGAATTCTTAAAATCTAAAAATATTTTTCTAACTTTAAATATTCTGTAGAGGGTTGATAGACCGTAAAAAATGAATCAACCAACCAAAACCTTTCTCAAAAACGATGTCAACTTCTTTGCTATTAAGTGCGTTCGTGATGCAGCATTTTCTTTTGAAAATTTTCATCACGAATTTGTTTCGCTTTGTATAAGCTTATTTTTGCATCAAGCTTCTTATATTTTTGTGAGAACATGTCCGTCCTTTTGCTTTAAATACTGTGTAAAGTTTGCCTTTGAAAACATAATGTTATATAAATTCTTATTTTAATCGATATGAACCGGATAAAAATTTGAGTAAATGTTAAATTTATGTTCATTTTAGCTGCTACAAATTCTCGAATGCCCGTGTGTATTATACGCAAGATATTTTTTGCAGAATTTCTTTGCCCATAATTAGAAGCGCGTATTATACACGAATAATTACAACAGTAAATAGCTGCAAATATTAGTACTCGTAAAGGTTAGAAAAATTAAATCAGATGAATCAATATCGATGATCGGACACCGCTTGTCTTCCTTCTGGATAGTAATGATGGCCTACTTCCTTCAGTTACATTATCACATTGAACGGTGAAGTCCCAGAACAGTTGTACACTCTGTTTTTGTTATTGTCTGTGAGAAAGTAACTTTAAGTGCCTAATTACTGAGTCCCCTCCGGGATCAAGAAGTAAAAATGGCACTGTAGTTGAGTTATCTATGCACATTTGAGTAATAGAAAAAATTAGACTCACAAGTACAGCTCACATATTGCAAAGAGATTTATCTATGTAAAATGTGTGGGATCATAAGTAGGGTTTTTTTTTTTTTTTTTTTTTTTTTCAAAAAAATGGTCAAGTTGTGACCCGGAAGAAAAGAAAATGTGTATACAATAGAAATCAGAAATAATAATAATAATAGATTTTGGAAAATGATCAAATACAAAGACCTAGAAATGGAAATAGAAAAATGTGGTACTAAAAAACTAAAACTGTTCCTTTTGTAGTTGGAGCTCTGGAACTGATAAAGAAAGGAACTCAACAACAAATCAACAAAATCACTTCCTGGGAAATAAAGAAAAATAGTTCTATCAATCACAGCCCATATCATGCGAAGTGCTTTCATTTAAAATTTTTGCTAATAGTTGTCTTTTGTCTAATTATGTGAAAACAATAAAAACAATCATATTCTTCGCTTATCCTAGGCTATTAGTTATGACCCAGCATGTGATTATAAAACAACTGCAGGTGTTTCGTTTAGATGAAGAGGGTTTTGCAGATGATATGTGCAGTTCTGCACAAAGTAATCTTTTGTGGTTCTGAAATACTGATGTGTCCAGGAGTTGTACTCACATGATTTTCGGTACCCATCTTTATCATACACAGTGTCCCTATCACAACAGAGGTAATCGTTGTTTGAAGTTTACACATTTTTGATTTTTCAGATTTGCAGGTTCTTATTATTGTTTAGATTTTTTTCTTAATGTCCTCTTTTGTTAACGAATCCATCCCATGTCCTTTTTACCACCATGGCAGAATAATGGATTTGTTTAATGGGTAGAGTTTAGTATGGGAGCAATCCAAATCTTCTGCATTTTCATGATGCCAGGGATTTCGTTGGTATATTTTTTTTTCATCCTTTTCTTGACCCAGACTTGGATTATCACCATGTTCTTATGCCCGACATTACCGCAATTACTCGTTCTAAAATTTTCTATTTAGAAAGATTTTCTGCAATTTTCAGAAACACTGATTGATTGGTTCGCTTTCTTCGGTTTGGAGATAAAATGGTTTAGTCTTACTTTTTAACCCATAGCTGGAGGAGAGAAAAGGTGGACTCATTCCATTCCCAAAGGTATTCGCACGTAAATTGTTATGGTCCGGTTCTTTGTACCACGGTGATAGTCCAAGGTAGAACCAATAAAGAAGAACTCGAAATCGGATATGGAATAACACAGATATATTACAAACAGGAATATATACAGAGAAGTAGAAGTGTTAGTATGAACAATCAGGTTTTATTAGTAATTGTCTGAATGCGACTCTGTTTCGGACTGCCTCTGACTCGACTGACTGACTGACTCCTGACGGACTTCTGACGGAACTCACTCCAGACTTCAGACTGAACTCTCAGACTTCAGACGGAACGTTATTTAGTCACCCCCACGAGGGCATCATGTGGCAAAAGGCCGGTTTAACGTGGGATCTCCGAGCCCGTGGGCTCAGCCAAAAATATGCCCTTTGAACCCGTATAAACGGGTTCAGGGTCGGTTTACCTCCCCGAAAGAGACTCCGTCCTTCGGCGTAGCCTCGTTCGGGTTCCTCCCCGGCCGAAGGCAGAGAGTTCAACCGATCAGCCGATCAGCCGCTCGCCCGACTTCAGACTGAACTTCCTGCTTCCTCTTGAGGCGCAGTATTTATTACGTATGGAATAGTCCATTATGTTATTGTGGGTAATGTCCCATAACATAAATGAATATGACGAACCTAATGGGAATTGGAACACGGCTCCCCGATTTCCAATTTCAAGCCATTATCTATTAAACTACTCGCACATCCAAGATTATACCCAAGTGGTTATCTAAGTGGGCGTTGCTTAACGGATCATGCGGGAACTGGCATTTCAGCATGATAGGGCCGCAAGCCAGCTTTCATAAAGTTCTTGCTTCCGAACCGGATAGACAAGTTTTTTTCTTTCTTGTTCGGCCCTATGATATCACTATGCTATGCAGTAACCACTGTGATATGATATCACTATGATATCAGGTCTGTTGGCCTTCATTTCTTTTATCAGCTTCCATTGGAATATCACAGGAGAATAAGAGCTTTATCATTTTCTGTTGCAGTTTATTACAAATGTTCGTATTATTATTATATATAAAATTATTTTTGACCTGCAGTTGTTTTGTAATCACATGCTGAGTCATAACTAATAGCCTAGGGCAAGCTAAGAATATGATTGCTTTTGTTGTTTCCACATAATTAGAAAAAAAGTCAACTATTAGAAAAAATCTTAAATGTACAAAGCACTTCACATGATATGGGCTGTGCTTGTTAGAACTATTTTTTTTTATTTCTCGGGGAGTGATTTTGTTGATTTGTTGTTGAGTTCCTTTCTTTATCAGGCCCAGCGCTCCAACCACAACAATAACAGTTTTAGTTTTTAAGTGACCCATTTTACTATTTCTATCTCTAGGTCTTTGTATTTGATCAGTTTTCAAAATCTATTATTAGTATTATTATTAATAATAATAATAATAATACTAATAATAATAATAACAATAATAATGATAATTATAATAATAATAATATTTCTGTTGTATGCTTATTCCCTTCCGGGTCAAAAAGAAAAAGAAAAAAAAAGACTTTACATAGATAAAGCTCTTGTGTGAGCGGTACTTGTGAGTACATGTTTTTTTTTTTATTTCTTTGAAGCATGGGCTACCAGGAATCCCTTCAATGATTCTATCGAACGAAAACTTTTCCAGTCAAACCGAGGGCTCTAACAACTGGAATTTTTGATGTCCTCATGTGCGCCATTTTTGAGATTTACACTTCAAAAATCTTTGTATTTTGATAATTTTTTGATGCTCTCTAAAGATACATTACAATCTACAGGAATTGTCATCTCAATAAGAAAGCAAATTCTGTTTTTGTGGTCTTTGATTTTGATGCCTGGCCGATTAGCCTTGATTGATCTGTCTGTGTGTATTATAAAGTCCCATAAAATTGTTACAGCTCTTATCTCTTAACCGGGTCTGGGTGATGGTCATACCAGTTTCATCAGTTTCCTTCTCGTTAAAGTTGCATATTTTTCCATTGCAGATATTGGCCAACTCTATCAGGACGAGTTTTATATTATTAATATTCTTATCGTTATTATATTCGCATCATCAGCATCATTATTAATGAGAAAAGTTATCCTGAGACATGAAGTCGACTCTTGATGATTACTTACCAGACTTTTCGGCTCGTTTTCTGGGGACGATGGAAATTATAAGGAGGGACCAATAGGCCCCGGGCTTTCTCTTCAGACAAAGCAATTGGTTAAAATCTCTGAAATAAAGTACAGCAGTAAGAATTCCTATCTTTACCCCGACGAAGAAGGTATTCTTCGCAACTTTACATTGGCGGGAAGCACTTTATATTGGCGGGAAGCACTTTACATTGGCGGGAAGCACACCTTTATAACGAAAATTCAGAAGGTCGGCATTTTGCCGCAAACTTTATGTTCTTATTTCCAAGTTTCTCAAGTGATAAATGAATTTACTTTCTTCTGCTCTTACGAGATGTTTTTTTTTTATGTAATTTATTTTTAAACCAGACCAGCAGTCATCATGAATTAATTTAGAATCAGACATTATTCAAAACTTTTTCGTTTATTTTCTGTCTGAATTTCTAGGATGAGGAGTTGTAGTTATTTAAGATTATACTAATATCTTTATCTTTCTTATTACTATCACACGGTTTTCACTTTTGTTCTCCCGACCTTCTTCAGGTGTCGACAGAGAAGTTATGGCGGAGATAAGCTAGCTTTGTCAGCAATGTTTCAACCACAGCAGAAAAAAAAAAGCGGCGGTAAAGGATGTCAAGTGTGACAGAAAGGCTGCTGCAACAGCGTAGGCAAAAAGAACGTAGATTTTTAAGGCCCAAAGATTTCATTTCAGGATTTTCTCACGGCACAACAGCCTGCAGGATTTGAAGCTTTGGTTCATGGTTTTTGTGGAATATTAATTGCGAATACAGTCGATTAGACTGATTGAAATACGGTTTACAGTAACTAAACGGTATTTCAACAAAAAGAAAAGAATAAAAAGGATAAACTTTATATAGACAGCGGATCGAGAACATTGTATATTTCTAGATTAAATAATTGATTCAGTTCGAGATACCCTGGTGAAGGTAGGAGAGCTCGATGTCCGAAACATCGAGATGATAACAATGGCGAAAATAAAATAATGGCGAAAAATTGTAATCAGATTTTTTTCTTCTTTTTTATTTAATGTATTTTTTCCAATAGATGATGTCTACTTTTATTTCAAATAAAAATGAGTCGTGTAAAGATTTATTGCGTCCTGGGTAAGACGATAAAATGCGTCCAATGATCAGGAGGTTTTGAGGAGCGCAGAACCTCCTCTTAATTGCTGTTCCGGTATTGGCAAATAATTAATCCACAAACTGAGGATAAAATACAATGAAAGTATAAAAGTAGGTTTTAATACCGGCATTAATTTTTAAAGGAAAAATTATTACCAGCAATACATTTTTGAGGAAAAAATATTGCCAGCAATACATTTTTGACCAGTAATACATTTTTGGAGGAAAAAAGTATGACCGGCAATGCATTTTTGAAGAAAAGTGTATTACAAGCAACACATTTTTTGAAAAGATATTACCAGCAATAAAAATCTTATCGGCATGAAATAACACTATTTACATTATTCGGACTATTGTCCTCATCTTTGTTGCCATATTTATTACAATGTTTCGGTCTTTCAGTATCTGTCTATATTTCTGAGATGAGGTATTATGTACACTATTTACATTATTCGGACTATTGTCCTCATCTTTCTTGCCATATTTATTACAACGTTTCGGCCTTTCAGTATCTGTCTTTATTTCTGAGATGAGGTATTATGTACACTATTTACATTATTCGGGATATTGTCCTCATCTTTGTAGCCATATTTATTACAACGTTTCGGCCTTTCAGTATCTGTCTATATTGCTGAGATGAGGTATTATGTACACTATTTACATTATTCGGACTATTGTCAGCTTTGTCGCCATATTTATTACAGCGTTTCTGCCTTTCAGTATCTGTCTATATTTCTGAGATGAGGTATTATGTACACTATTTAAATTATTCGGACTATTGTCCTCATCTTTGTCACCATATTTATTACAACGTTTCGGCCTTTCAGTATCTGTCTATATTTCTGAGATGAGGTAATATGTACACTATTTAAATTATTCGGACTATTGTCCTCATCTTTGTCGCCATATTTATTACAACGTTTCGTCCTTTCAGTATCTGTCTATATTGCTGAGATTAGGTATTATGTACACTATTTACATTATTCGGACTATTGTCAGCTTTGTCGCCATATTTATTACAGCGTTTCTGCCTTTCAGTATCTGTCTATATTTCTGAGATGAGGCACTATTTTTTATTCGGACTATTGTTCTCATCTTTGTCACCATATTTATTTTTGAGATCTGTCTATATTGCTGAGATTAGGTATTATGTACACTATTTACATTATTCGGACTATTGTCCTCATCTTTGTCGCCATATTTATTACAACGTTTCGGCCTTTCAGTATCTATATTGCTGAGATGATATTATGTACACTATTTAAATTATGAACTATTGTCCTCATCTTTGTCGCCATATTTATTACAACGTTTCGGCCTTTCAGTATTGTCTATATTTCTGAGATGAGGGATTATTCGGACTATTGTCCTCATCTTTATCGCCATGTTTATTACAACGTTTCGGCATATTTCCGGCCTTCTTCAGGTGGTTGGAATGTCGAACTGGACCCTTATGTTCGGTGGGCTATACTGTTCTAGTTCTGCCATATTTAATGGATGAGATTATCAGTTATCTCCTGTTAATTCCCTCTCCAAGTTCTTTTTACTGACTTAACTGGGTATTGAACTCACAACTCTTTGGGTTGTCACTGGATCTAACCAATGCCTTTATCGACTGTGCCATGTATCCTTGAGGATTCAGTGAAATATTCGTTTCTCAAAGCAAACTTACTTGACTATAAAAAATAAAAAGAAAACTGTTAAATGTATAATCTTCTATTATTTAAATTATACAATCCATAAATTAATCCCAAAGTAAAATAATATGAATAATTACTCTATAAAAGATTTAACAAAATTAACTCACTTTTTTTATTAGACATAAAATTACATCACTTAGCATCTTCCATAATTTGCCTTGTCTTTTAAATTAGACTGATGTATATAATTTTTTTTAATTTTTTTAAATAGAAAACCTAACGACATTTTTACTTTGTTTATAAATAATTGTTTGCAAAATAAAAATCCTTACACTTGACATGATGAAATCCATCAGAAGACGAAGCCGCTAAGAAAATTTTTCCTCTGGTCCTTATTCAAATACACACACACACATATATATATATATATATATATATATATATATATATATATATATATATATATATATATATATATATATATGTATATATATATATATATGTATGTATATATAAGTGAACATAGAAGTCAACACTTAGAGGCTACAGTCTGTTTCATGTTAGATGCAATCGTCAGACCGTGGCCTGACGATTGCATCTAGCATGAAACAGACTGTCGCCTCTAAGTGTTAACTTCTATGTTCACTTTTATATTTACACACGGTCTATCACTGATATTAACCTTTTTCCAATAAGTACCGCACATATATAAATAACATGTATAAATTGCATTTTATATATATATATATATATATATATATATATATGCAATTTCTTTATGTTATTTATATATTATATATGTGCAGTACTTATTGGCAAGCGCTCAATATCAGTGATAGAGATAACATATTTAATTGCGTTGATGTGAGTTTGTGACCCTTTTACGATCGTCTGACGATCGTAAAGGGCGTGAAACCCAGGATCACAAACTCACATCAATCTAACTAAATATAAATAAATAAAATATATATATATATATATATATATATATATATATATTTACTACGCACACACACACAGTATATATATATATATATATATATATATATATATATATATATATATATATATATATTATTTATTTAAAAAAATATGATTCCAACTCGCGACATAAGAGGTCTCATGTTTCAAAACAAGAGCCGAAAACTTCAATATTATTATTTGAATTAAATTGAGTTAAAGTAAGCTCTGTTCCATCTTCAAGCGAAATCTTTTTTGGGTAACGTATTTCTGAAATTTACGTGTTTTAATAATTGAAATCAAAATTTCCATGGTAACAGCTAGGGCGAATTGTTTAAATTGGGTAGGCGTGTGTTGGGTGTTAATAATAAGTAATTTTGTTGGGTGTTAATAATAAGTATATATATATATATATATATATATATATATATATATATATATATATATATATATATATATATATATTGCCTGCGTGCGTGCGTAAATAATATAAGCTAAAATTAAATATCTATAAATTAATGATTAATTATCTGCTATTATTTGAAATTTATTAAAGGTGGCCGCCTGGCTAAACATTATTTAGTTTAAAAATTCGCTAAAAGACTTCACGGTTCCATTACGACGAAAACAGATTTCAATGCCGAAGACTGTTCTTTGTTGCCCCGGGACGTCAGTGTGAATGAAAATAACTTAAAATGAAAATCTGGAAACTAATAATGAAGTGCCACTTAAGGTTTTTAAAAATATCCGCTTTAAAAATATTTATAAATGCCTCTTTATATTCAAAATATTGTGTTTTTTTTTTTTTGTTTTTTGTTTTTTTCTATTTACGTTTGAAAACTATTATTTTTCCATTCTCCAGCATACGAGTTACATGAACGAATTACCCCAGAAGTAGAATGAAAATAGACACACAGGAACGGTGACGCACTGGAAACTGTGCAAACGAATGGATATTAATTTGAGCAAACGCAAACAAGAATCTGGCTTAAAAATAAAAAGCAAAATTCAGTCGGATTTTGAAATTTCAATAATCAATTCATCTAAAAAAAGGTTTTAGTGCATTAGGTGACGTCTTAAATAATTTTCGATTTTGTTCGTCAACCATATTCTTCAAACAATGAAATACAATTAAATTCAGTTCATTTATATATTCATTATTATTTCCAATTACTTGTGACACTTAACAGGAGGCTGTTCGATATCTTTTGACTAAAACTAGGATCTGATGAGAAAATGTTTTCGACGATCTTTTCAATCTGGTTTTCATCGATGAAGGCTTTTCCCAGCAAAGCGTTTTGAAGTGATTGAAAAAATTAACAATCAGTTGGTGCAGGGTCAAGTGATTTTGAAGGGTTGAAGTAGAAATCCAATTTTTTCCCCCTATCGTTATTGGTCTATGCCAGTGGTCGGCAACCTTTTGTTAACAATGTAAGCGACTTCCTACAATAAGAAATAGGTTTCTGCTTTAAATAACCCAAAAAGGTGTTGATAAGCCGTAAAAATAATTAAAAAATTCCTTTAAAAGTCATAATTTGGAGTTGTTGGTTATATAAAAGGAAAGAGCTTCTGATTACGAAATTAAGAAAATCTTTTATTTTACGTTTCCTTTCGATCGCCGAAATTAAACAATGTCGAGCCCAATCAATACCTATTGGTCCCAAGTGGTCTTCCATCATTTTGGACCACCGGGAAATGTAAGATAGAGGTCGGTAACCTTTTGCTGACTATGTACCGACTTAGGGTTCTAAAACCATTCAGTGTGCCAACAGCATACGTATTTTTTATACAAGTCAAGGTCAATATACCTGTTCTACAATATATTTTACATAGTAATATATAGTATATATACTTTAATATATATTAAAATTGAAACAAGTAAATATCTTCTTTGCGCTGTAGTAGTTATTGTTTCGGACTTCGTGATGTCATTTGCGGCTGCGTGCCATTGGAAATTGCTTGGCATGCCACGTGTGGCACGCGTGCCGTAGGTTGCCGACCTATTGTGTATGCTGCTTTGCGTTGTCATGGAGACAGTGGCGTAGCTAGGGGGCGAAGGGGGCGGACCGCCCCGGGTGCCAGCATAGAAGGGGTGACACAATGTCACCCCCAACAAAATTTTTCAGCCAGGCTAAGGTGCTAAAAATAGTCTAAAAACTGTGGTGGAGACACAGGGTTTCGCAGGCGGGCATATCACCCACCAGAAATAATTTATGACCCCCCAGTTTTGTCCCCCCGTCAGAAATTTTCTAATAAATTGTCGGGAAATTTGTGAGTAGGAAAAATAGAGGTAGAGCATGTATGAAAATTTAGCTACAGTTAACCATTCAGCATAGGGTGAATCGGGGTCATTGGGGTGACATTTGAGCGAACCCCCCGGGTGACGTTTAACTCTAGCTACGCCACTGCGTGGAGATGACCAATATTTTTACTTTAAACTACTGTGTACACTGCCAATACCACGTAGAAACTAGGCATGTTATTTCTTAATTGCGACTTATGATCAAACATTAGGATAATGCATTCGTCATTACAGTTTGTTACTAAAACCGAAAATTACTTATGACTAATATATTTGGAAAAAAAAACGAAAATAATTTTGATACACTGTAATAAAATCTGCAAGAAGTGTGAGGATATTGCATGATTTATAAGAATTATTGCTGATTCTTTCTTTCCTTCCCACTGAGACTCTTCAAACCTGATTGATGTACAAACTCAGTGCGTACAATACCGAGGAAAGTGCTGGAGGGTTGGTGTCAGTTGATCTCCAGTGAGATCAACCAGCGATTAACGACAAGAAAACTCAACGGGTAAACATTTTTTCAAAGTGAAGAAAAAGAAGTTGAAATGTAAATTTGAGGAATAAAAAACAAGACATTTCTTTAAAAGAGTCAATTCAGAACATTAAAAACTGATTCACTTCTCATTTCTTAGCCTTAGTGACAAACTAAAGCACAGAACGCATTTGTTTAACATTACTTACGCTTCTGGAGAACGATTCTTTAATTTCGAAAACTTTTTTCCCCTTCCTTTCTTGCTTGCGTTCTTCAAACTATTTCCTTTGTCTGGCGTTTGGTTTAAGCATATCCATCAGCCATTATTCTATGCGTCTATTTCTCCTTTTTTTATTTATAAATTCACTCTCATCTAGTTTTTACTTGTTTAGTTTTCCCTCCCGTTTACTGTCGATCAAGTGACAGTAAGTCACCTCTGTCTACCAACCATTTTATTTTAGCAATCTATCTGATTCTCTTAATGCAGCCGTCTAATTTCATGTCTTCTTTAGAAATTTCCAATTCTTTCCCCTCTTTTACAATTCTTCTCTTGGTTGTTTCAAATGTTCCACTTAACGACGGACACTATCGCCATCTTAATTTTTTTCTTCTCACGGCCATGATGCTGCTTCTCTACTCCTGACCATGGCCAGAGTTGTACAGTGTGTCTGTCTTAAAGAGACTTGACCAACTGATTCAGATCAGGCAACTGACAAGCAAATGTATGGTATTTGTGTTAATAAAATAAGCATATCCCATCTCCCCTCACACTTGTAACCATCCATCACAATAAAATAAACGTTTTTCAGCGCTAAAGCTGAATTAGTCAAATAAAGAGTTGTTAGTATATTACAGTACTGAACAGGATATCTTTACTATAGTCTATCTTAATTCGCCAAGACGAAATATATCCACGACAATACCTGCAATCATTTAAGCAATGAGAGTCATTATTAGATATTTCCTTTGGTTTCTATTGTATACTCATTTTCTTCCGGGTCCAAACCAGAGACCTAAGTTCAGAAACGGCATCATGACATTTTTCACTGAGAAATTTAAAAAAAAAAAAGAACCAAAAGAAAACATTAGATCACACATATTTTACATAGATAAAGACCTTCGTAAGGTGTTACCTGCACTTGTGAGTACAATTTTAAAAAAAATTTTAAGGTTTGGCATGAGTCTATCGGACTATTTTCCAATCAAACTGAGGGCTCCAACTACAACTGAAATTATTAATGCCCTCATGTGCCACATTTTTGAGATTTTCATTTCAAAATCTTTGTATATTAATAGTTTTGGGGGAAATATTCAAGGATACATTACAGTCTGCAGAGATTAGCATGTCAATAATAACGCACATTCTGTTTTGTGATTCTGATCACGGTGTCTGGGCGATTAGCTTGTTTGTTCTGTCCGTGTGTATTGTAAAGTCCCATAAAATTGTTACAGGTCCTATCTTCTTAACTGTATCTCGATGGTGTTCATACAAGTTTCTTGCAGTTTCTTTTCCGTAAAAATTACAAATTTTCCAATGCAGATATTGGCCCACTCTGCCATGACGGGTTTCATATTCAGTGGATGTCAATACCATCCAACCTGATACAAGATGGTTGTTATTATTTATTTACTTATTTATTATTATTATTATTATTATTATTATTATTATTATTATAGGAACAAAGATACGTGTTTAGGTAAGATTATAATTGTTGTTAAAGCTGCAATAGTTGTAATATCGCTCGCTTTTAAAGTCAGCATTTTTCATACGAAACTGGCAATGTCATCTTAAATTCTAACGGATTCTTTTCTTTTGACAAAAGATCACAAGGGAGGTTACTCATGCGTATTTCCTAAGAGTGTTTGGTATCTTCTGAAAACTTTATTGTCAAAATACAACAAAGAAATGAAAAAGAGTAGAACTGCAGACAATAATATAAGTTAACAAGCAAATAAATAGACTAGAGTCTTCTCTCATCCTTCTGTTTTTTTTTATAGAGAAGATTTATCGTTAAGACTTACAAGTGAACCTCATCAAAAACAGTCTATTGTAAATAACTTATGCGTCTATATATTTCCTTTTAAATTCAAACCTTTACTTGTCAGTGGGAGAAAGTTTTTTTTTTTCAATTTCCTGAAATGGAGAGGAAATAATGAATTTTAACACTTTACTTTTTATGATTCTTATGTTTTTGTCTAAATATCTGGAATAGTCAACTTCGTATCTACGCTGATGACATAACTATTTACTACTGTCTTGATGGAAAAAGTCTGATCAGTTCGATAACGTCAAGTTTGCTGCTGATGTCCAAAACGACCTTCAGCTGTGTTGTTAACTGGGGCAAGGAATGGTTTGTTAATTCTAACGCCTCCGAAACTAAACTTCTCGTTGTGTCTTAGTGACTTTTGAGAAACCTATTTTCCTGAAAAATTGTTTTAAGAGAAAGATTTTATAAATTTCAACCAACAGTAGTAATGGCTGCTCGGTCAATGAATGCCGAATGTTTCCTTATAAGGAATATTACCATTACCATTACAGATGAGGAGAACAGATACTACACTTTGATCTCAGCCCGATGGCCAGGAAGTGAAGAAAAGCGTAACGAGAAGCACTGATCGATCAATGAATGCCGAATGTTTCCTTATAAGGAAACGGTTAATATTACCTTTGACATTCAGACTAATGTCCTCATCTTTGTAGTTGTTACCATAACGTTTCGGTCGTTGTGCGCTTTGAAACAAACTTCATTTTTTCATTTTTTCTTGTTTTGGTCTTTAGCTGATTTGAATGAATATCTTAAAATATTCTTCAGTCAGAAAAAACAACAAAATAAACAAAGATGGTCGCTTAATCTGAACGTATATTCATTGAATTTATAAACGCATGTGTCACTATTTAAATAGCGAAGAATTTGAAGTGGGAATTAATTTTATAAACTAGCATTCATTAGACCTTCCTAAGGCCACAACATTTGTCAAAAACAAAAAAAAATATTGATTATTTTAGAAGGGGGTTCTTGTTCATGATATAAATGCAATCTCAAATTGATCTCTGATTTCATAAAGAGTTATCTGTACTTTACAAATGTCAAACTTGAAACTGTATTTATGTCATTGATAGCTACAAACTACTGATATTGTCCTTCTTTCCAATTCTTAATATTGTGAAAATCAAGTAGCAATCTCAATTTTGTCACTTTTTGAATTGTGATGCTGGGAAACATATTTGCTGCCTTGGTAATTTAGATATGCAACGCTGTTTGTTACTGGTTAGGCAGGTGTCACTATTTAAACAGTGAAGAATTTGAAGGATTTGGGGATTAATTTTGTGGACTAGCATTCATTAGACCTTCCTGAAGCCACAACATTTGTCAAAAACAAAAAAATATTAATTATTTTAAAAGGGGGATCTTATTATTAAAATAAATACAGTCTCAAATTGATCCATGATTTCATAAAGAGTTATCTGTACTTTGATTTTATTGACAAATGTCAAGTTTGAAACTTTATCTCATTGATACAAACATAATTACAAAAAACTGATGATATCCTTTTTCTCAATTTGTAATAATGCAATTATCAATGACATAAGCGCAGTATCAAATTTGACATTTGTTGAGTAACTGATTTGTTTTTTATAGTTTATCAACCTTTTACAGGTTACTTAAATCCAGAAAATATTTTAATTTATATCGATTTTTAATTTTTTGTTAGCCGCCTTAACAGATGGAAAAATGAGTAGCCGGCCATTTTACACACACACACAATATATATATATATATATATATATATATATATATATATATATGTGTGTGTGTGTGTGTGTGTGTGTGTGTGTGTGTGTGTGTGTGTGTGTGTATGTATCGGATGTAAAAGCAAAATTATCCAAATCGTGTAACTGCAAAATGTTTAATATCTAAAAATCTACTTAACTGATTGAGTTTCTTTTTTTCCAGGTTTTCAGATAAGACCTTTAACCATCTTGACACTATTTGTGGTAAAAATCACTGCAAAACCATTTGAGTTATTCAGCTAGTAAGAGAACAGGTTAAAATCGTTCTATATCAGTCGCCTATGTCTTTTCTGAGCAATGGTGTTAGTAAAAAGATCATTCAAACTTTGAGCAATGGTACCAACATTCATCCTCTGGCTTTCATCTTAAAATCCCATTCAAGAACCATAAAGAGAACGGTAAATAATTTTAAAAAAGTGTGAACAGTAGAGAGGAACATTGGATTAGGCGGTCGAAACAGCAAGAGCGACCATCATTTCAACTTAGAGGTAAATAGATTCTTATTGTTCAAAGTAGAGTTCAATAATGTTATAAAATCCTCGGAGAATTCCAGTAAGATATCTTTAATGAATTCTAAGATACAACGATTCAAACTTTATTCTAAAAATTGAAAAAATTGTTGCACGATTTGGACAATTTTGCTGTTACACCTGGTGTATATATATATATATATATATATATATATATATATATATATATATATATATATATATATATATATATATATGTATGTATGTATGTATATATTTGACAAGTCTTGTTGAATTCTAACAAGAAGGGCTGTATGCTTACATTTTATTGTCTTTTTTTTAATTTTCAAATAAGTTGCACATCCAAATCAAAATTGGCGATAAACTGTTCCAAGTTTTTTTCAGTTTTCGTTCGATTATTTTCAACTGTTTCGAGCATTATCAAGAACGATATGATAGCAGTATGACAGAAAAGATTTTGTTGGCTACATACAGTCATCATTTTTGGGAGGTTATATCGTGAAATATCGTGAAAATTATGCGGAAAACAGTTTAAAATCTTTACTGTATTGAAAATTAATTTAACAAATTGTTTATACGTATTATTATTAATATTATTATTATTATATTATATTCATATTAAATAATAGCAGCCATACTCAGCTGGTCGATCAGAAAAAGCGTTCAATTAGAATAGAGCATAAACAGCATCAAGTTCAACTGTAACCGAGTCTATTTTCTTCAATTACTTTTAAGTAATTTCATTAAAAAACATTTTGAATTAATGCAGTTACTGATATAACAGAAGTATTAATTGTTAAGTTTGATGAAAACTGGTTGAAAGATCAACGAAAAATAGGAAAAAAAACCTGTAAAAAACAGCATTTTCCGCTATTTACGTGGGTTTTCACTATATGGGTGGATTCAATTATCAAGTTAAATGACTGTTAAACAATCAACTTATTATTGGCTACGATTGAGTGAAGTTTGTAGTAGATTTTTGAAAATTGATCGAGTTTTTAGTTTAAAATTTGTGTTGAAATCGATTTTTCGTCTTTCGCTAAATGAAATAAAAATGAGATATCATTAAGCTCATGATGTAAGTAACCTACATACCGAGTTTGAATGCAATCGAAGGAAAAAAGCTGAATTCATCGATTTTTGATCGGCTTTATCAATTATTGATTTTTTTTAAATTATCGATTTTTACGTTAAAAACCTATCTCTTACATTGTAACATGTATGTGCCAAGTTTAGTCAAAATCAGTTGAATGGATCTCGAGTGAAAAGGTATCACACAGATATACAGACAGACAGACATCCTCTATTTTATACATAGAGAGATTGTAAATACACTAAAATGCCTTCTATAATCAGATATATCCAAAAAATATTAGAAAATTAGAAAAGGTACAAAATTAAACAAACTGGCCTTGTAAGTCGAATTTTATAAAACTCAAGTGTAACCGAGCTGCCTAAATCTACTTTTCGCGTACATACACACAAACAAACCCGCCTATATAAATGACTAAGAATAGGTGCATGTATGAAACCGTATCCAAGTGAGGAACATTGTCACTGTGGGTGTGCATTTTTATGGGTCTACAATTCTCTTCTATTTGTGTTTGAAACTATTTCGACTCCATCTTTCTTGATGAGCGTGCAAACAACAATCCCCACCCCCAAGATAAGGCGAAAAGCGTTTGTTTCTGACACTAAGGCTTTTGATCCGGAAAGTTTTACGATATTTATTTACCCCTCACCCGACTTTGCTAGATGATGTTTTGTATTTCTTTTTTAAACTTATAACAAATAAACACGCAAACAACGAAATACGTGAAGCATATTGTGGGCAGATGTTTAAAACAGAAGTTTTAGAAAAGAGATTTAAGCACATCGCTAAGTCCTCATATGTCTGCTTTTGTTTACTTTTATTCATACAAAATGTCTTCACCTTTTGTTCCAGATTTTCTTTAAAGTCAATTTTACTTAAGTATTTCAGCAGACATATTGGTACATCTATTATTGCTATATGTATGCGCGCGCGTTTGAATGCGTGTCTGTGTGCATGTGTGTCTACACAAGTTTTAAAGACCTCTGTTTTTAAACTAGAGGCGGCACAGTTGCAAACTTTCTCACGTATTGTGAGTAATGTAATTTGGACAAATCTTTCTTTGACAGACTTCGTTGCTTTACCAGCGCTATCTAAAAATATTTCTGATGACGCCGGCTCATCTTTGAAATATGTCAAAGTCAACGTTTTCATAAATATATTTACCATTCCGTCGTATTGCGGTAAAACTTTATTATCCCCCTCTCTCTCTCTCTCTCTGCTTCACTTCCTCCCCTCCACACACAAAATTATATATATATATATATATATATATATATATATATATATATATATTGTGTATATTTAGGCAGCAGTTTTCATTAATGCATGTTTCATTAAATAATATAGACAAGTTTTGTCTATTTATTTTAAGTAAGTTCCTTTCATATTGTCTGATAAGCTTAATAACATTATCATTGAAAGATGAAAGCAAATCATCATATTGATACATGTTTAAATCCAATCTAAGTTTTCGGCTTACACAAGCCATTATCAAAGATGACAATTTCAATAAATCAAACAACACACGGACGAAACAACAATGATAGTCCGCCCTTGTTGCATGAAAATTTCCAAGTAACGACAAACTCGTATATACGAGACACGGACTATCAATGATTGGATTATTTAATGAAACATGCATTAATATATATATATATATATATATATATATATATATGCCGACTGTAACAGCAAAATTGTCCAATGAGATAATTGTCCATCCCACAAAATGTTTAATATCTAAGAAGAAGAAAAAACACTAAACTAACTGAGTTTCTTTTTTCCAGGTTTTTGGATAGGCGGTTTAGCCATCTTCACGCCATTTGTCATAAGAATCACTGAAAAAAAATCAGCTAGAAAGATAACAGGTTGAAATCGTTTTGTGACATCTCCACTGCTTTCCCAAATGAGCAATGGTGAAAGGAAAAAGATCATTCAGGCCTTCACTAATGATACCAACATTCATACTGTGGCTTCCATCTTTAAAGTCCATTCAAGTCCCATCAAAAGAACGGTGAATAAGTTTTAGGGAACAGTAGAGAGGAAAGGTGAATCAGGAGGTCACAACTGAAGAGGGATCATTATTTCAATTTAGAGCTAAATACATTCTTATTGCTTAAAGTAGAGTCCAATAGTGTTATAAAAACCTCGGAGAATTCCAATAAGATATATTTAATCTTTTACAAGATACAACGGTTCAGAGCTTAATCTAACAATGGGGCAATTTTGCTGTTACACCCGGTATATATATATATATATATATATATATATATATATATATATATATATATATATATATATAATATATAAATGGATGACGGAACACATTCTTTTTAAAGGGATCTTTTTCGTCTACTACTTCTTCAGAAAGATTTGTTCGAACACAGTAATCAAAAGTGCAAAATTAAAGAGGTAAGCTTGAGGGTGGGTGGCTAGTAAATAAGGAGCCGCGACTAGAACAAACATGTTACTAAAAGCAAAAAATCGGTGTAAATAAGCTCATAGTGTGTGCAAAACAGATAAAAGGAATTACTCACAGACCCCCCCCCCTTGACAAACAGAGAACGAAGAAAGCTCCCCTTCTGCCTGCACAAAGTTGGTCGATGAAACTTGATGTAAACCGCTTCTAAAAACAGTAAATGCTTAACCTTCGACCCTTGCAGCAACCTGAACTCTCCGTCAACTGCTGTCGTTATCGTAACTGTCATATTCCAGACGTTTCGGCCGTTGTACGCAATGGTCTTCTTCAGGTGATGTACATTGGAATTTCGAACCGAACCCTTAATTTAGTCCTTGGGAACACCTGGCCCATGAGATAAAAGCTTGGGTTGAGTAATCCAAAATGTGAAGTGATCCAAAGAGTTGTGAGTTCAATACCCAGCCAGAGCAGAGGGAACAAAAATTTGAAGAGTTGTGTTTCTAAAGGGAATTAGCTGAAATTGAAATCCCCCCACACACACAAAAAAAGGCATGAGACTAAAGAAAGGGTTCAGCTGGAAGTTACAACGGATATCACCTGAGGAAGTCCGAAGGGTAAACTGCGGTGAATATAGCAATAAAAATGTGTTTGTCGGGCAATGGAATGGCACCCTGGCGCCAATTATTTGGTCTCATTCTGCAAAGGATTTCTCAGTTTGTCGAATGTTTCACAGCATTTGACTATTATATTTTATTAAAATGAATATTCCATCATCTTCCATGCGTACGGTTAAGAAAGCAGTGAACAAACTGAGATAGATAGATAGATAGATGTGAAAAGCTTCATACATAGACACACATACATATATATATATATATATATATATATATATATATATATATATATATATATATATATATATATATATCGGTCTCACGTTGACTGCTGACCTGAGATGGAGCAAATACATTGAGTCAATTGCTTCGTCCACCGCGAGGAAAGTTGGCTCTCTATGCCGCGCCAGGAAATTTTTCTCCCCAGAATCGATACTTCAAATATACAAATCAACCATTCGCCCTTGCATGGAGTATTGCTGCCATATATGGTCTGGGGCACCTTCTGTTTACCTCGGAGTTCTTGACAAGATCCAGAGACGGATATGTAATATAATTGGCCCTGGCGTCTCGTCTACACTCGCTCTCTCACAGACGCGCCGTCGCCTCTCTCTGTCTTTTCTACAAATACTTTCATGGTAATTGCTCCGATGAGCTGCTTTCACTGGTTCCCAGACTCCATGAATTCAAGCGCCCTATGTGGCTGGCATCCCACTCCCACCCTTACACTGTAGAAACTTTTAAATGTAGCCGTCTCTTCTACTCCAATAGCTTCATACCTCGCACCTCTCGCCTGTGGAACACCCTTCCCAATTACTGTTTCCCTGAGAGCTATAATCTCCAACTAATGTAATGTCAATCGACATCTCCAGTTACCTTGATCTATCCACTATCCCTCTCCTCATCCTTTCTTCTATCACTCCTATCTGCTCTTTCTACAAATCTTCTGCAACCCCCTGCATCCTAATGGCTTCACGCCTTGCTCGGAGCGTCATACTTAATATATATATATATATATATATATATAAATCTGAACAGATTGAGATAGATGTGAACAGCTATATATAGAGATTGGAACATAGATAGATAGATAGATAGATAGATAGATAGATAGATAGATGTCAACAGATTGAGATAGATAAATAGATAGATAGATGTGAAAAGCTTCATACATACACACACACTTATACACACACACACACACAAACACGCACACACACAAACACAGACACACACATACACACACACACACACATATATATATATATATATATATATAAATCTGAACAGATTGAGATAGATGTGAACAGATATATATAGAGATTGGAATATATATATATATATATATATATATATATATATATATATATATATATATAGATATATAGATAGATAGATAGATAGATAGACAGATGTTAACAGATTGAGATAGATAAGCTAATAGGCAGGAAAATATTTGAAGAATTCTGTTTTGCAAATGTAAACAGAAAGTAAATATTCAGAATATTGAGATTAGCTAAACATATGAGGACAATAAAACTACCACTTTTAACCCATTGACTGCCGACTACAGGTTACCGCTTGCTTAACATTTTCTGGTATATTTTCATCAACGGGGGCCGGCGACAACTTTATTCCCAGTTATGACATTACTGTGAAAACAATCTTACGACTTCAAGCGATTCTAGGAATCTAGTCATAAAAAAAAGAATTACCTCAGTTCGATATTACGAAGTTAGCGTTTGAAGTCAGATTTCGTGATTAACCTGTGGCGGTTCAACGTGCTAAGTAAATATCAAAACATTTCTCAGATGTTGACTGTAAAGCTACACTGAATGAACATAATTGTTCCTTCCGGGAAATAATCAACAAACATGACATAATTGTTCCTTCCGGGAAATAATCAACAAACATGACATAATTGTTCCTTCCGGGAAATAATCAACAAACATGACATAATTGTTCCTTTCTGGAATTAATCGAGAAACATGACATAATTGTTCCTTCCGGGAAATAATCAACAAACATGACATAATTGTTCCTTCCTGAAAATAATCAACAAACATGACATAATTGTTCCTTCCGGGAAATAATCAACAAACATGACATAATTGTTCCTTCCGGGAAATAATCAACAAACATGACATAATTGTTCCTTTCTGGAAATAATCGAGAAACATGACATAAATTGTTCCTTCCGGGAAATAATCAACAAACATGACATAATTGTTCCTTTCTGGAAATGATCACGAAACATGACATAATTGTTCCTTCCGGGAAATAATCAACAAACATGACATAATTGTTCCTTTCTGGAAATAATCAACAAACATGACATAATTGTTCCTTCTTGTAAATAATCAAGCATCTCGAGACGATTGTCCCTCCCTGGAAATAATCAACCAATACAAAATGATTGTTCTTTCATGGAAAAAATCAACCAGTAGTGTTCAATTCCATGTAAAAAAAACAGAATCTGTAAGAATTTTCTAAGACTCAAATAGCTCTATCATTTCCACTCTCAAATATGACGCTGTATAATCTTATCCACTTCAGTTACCATCTTATCTAAGCTCGACTTAGACAATTATCTTCTCCGGCTTATGTAATAACCTATACATAAGTTGTTTATTATTAATTACAGGCATTAACCAGTATTTTCCTTATTTAGCAAGAAGAAAATTGTCGATTTCAAGTTACATCCATGATTCTGAATTTTAATTTAAGACAGGAAAAAATCATACCCTTCTCTATTTCAAAGACTGTTGCAACACAATTTTCTTTGTCTTGTACCAAGTTCTGCTTTTTTTAATATCTACATACCCATGTTTATTAGAATTGTTCATCTACAAAGTGCAGGACCACAGCCTCATTACCCTAAGTGTTTTTTCTTTGACTTACATAACAAGTAAGTTTTACGGGGTGGGGTTCGTTGACATTCAACCGGTTAAGAAGACGGTAATGAGACGTTGTAGCAATGTTTTGTGCTAATATTATAGAGTTAGGTCCCTTTAAAGATCAATGCAGAGAATTATTGTAAGCTCTCAAACATGAGAGTTTTTTGCGTGGTACATGTAACAGCCTAGACGTTTTAAGCCAAGGAATATCTATATGCAAGATAATGTTACTTCACATTTGGCGATACTAATTATTGCTCAGCCTGCTAGAAACATTTCAAAGGCACCGAATTAATGGAATGGCTCCCAGCCAATCCAATAATCCAATAGAAAACCCACAGATCATCATTAAAAGAAATGTATATGAGGATGAAAAATAATATTTATACTACTTACATTCAGACTATTGTCCTCATCTTTGTTGTTGTTATAATAAATTACCGACCGTTAAAAAGGGTGATAAGTCATAAAAGCAATCAATCAATTATGGTCAGTAATTTTAATTTCAGCACCCCGAGTCTGGGAAGTTTCTATATTTCAAACGGTCAAAGTGGTCAATTCCATGTTAAAAAATGCTATTTTTTATTTTAAGAAACAAATAGCTTTATCATTATCACTCTGAAATGTGGCGCTTCAAAGTCTTCCCCACTTCAGTTACAATTATATCAAATTAAGATTATGTAAATGAACTTAGAAAATATCCATACGGGGTTTATGCATGTTATATACCGTACTTATGAACACTAATGGCTATGTCTCAATCCTCATAAATATGTAGTACACTATTGTAAGTGGGGGTAATATGGTGTCTAAGTAGTCCACCACTAGAAGTGGTTTACCTACTTGACGCCGCTGGCGAGTATTGTATTTTGTTGATGTTATAAAGATTACCATTTCATTTCCAACCTCCATTTTGGTTATTCCTCATTCAGTAACCCTTTCTAGGTTACAAGAATGTAATAACCTCGACATAATTAATTATTAACTACGGTTATTAACCGCTTTTTTCTTTGTTCAGCAGGAAAAAAAAAATTTCTCCAGACCGATTAACATCCATGATTATGAATTTGAATTTTAAGACATGAAAGAATCGGCGACTTCTCTATTTCAAAAACTGTTGCAACACAATCTTTCAGTCTTTTTTTAATTCGTCTTGTGCCAAATTCAATTGTTTTATTTTAAATATCCACATATACATGTTTATTAACATTGTAGGTTCCTCTGCGAAGTACAGTACCACAGTCTCATCACGCTAAGCGTTGTTCATGTGGTTTACGTAGCCAGTACGTTTTACGGGGTGGGGATCCATATCCCACACTGCACCAATATTGAATTACGACATGTATTTTTTCTTGAATTGGTTACCAACCAAATCTAGAAAGCCCAGTCTGCCATGCTCTTAATCGCTCTATATTTCGCCATATAAATATATCATATATATATATATATGTGTGTGTGTGTGTGTGTGTGTGTGTGTGTGTGTGTGTGTGTGTGTGTGTGTGTGTGTGTGTGTTTCTGTGTGTAACCTTACTTTTCAAATTAATTAAAATATACGTGTATCCTATAAGTGATATCATGATAAAACGGTTACACAGATCTGGACCGCTCCAGAAAAATATGTGTCTATGTTTCTGTGTGTTTGTCTGTGTGTGCGCGCGCGTGCGCGCGCGTGCGAGTGTGTGACGTGAGATATACGTCGTTTCTAGATTTAGCTGTGTTTACATGAAGACAAAAGAAGAAGAAATAATGAATAAAAAAAGGAAAGATTTATCCAAAAAAGAAAAAAATCAAATTCAAAGAAGAAAAAGCAGATAAAAAATTTATCCCAGAAAGAAAAATGTCCAAATATAATTAAATAAAATAATGGTAGAAAGAAAGGCAAAAAAACAAAAAACTTTGAAAGAAAGAAAGAAAAAGGAAAGAAAGAAAGAATAAAAAGGAAAGATTTTATCCAAAAAAAAAAAACAAATTTAAAGAAGAAAAACAGGAAAAAAATTAAGAAAGAAAAAGTTAAAATAAAATGAAATAAAATAAATGTAGAAAGACAAAAAAGCTTAGAAAGAAAGAAAGAAAGAAAGAAAGAAAGAAAGAAAGAAAAGTGGAAAAAGAAAGAAATAGTGGAAAAAGAAAGAAAGAAAGAAAGAAAGAAAGAAAGAAAGAAAGAAAAAAGAAACTGATAAATCTAAAAATAAGACGAAAGCGAGCAAGAAAGAAAGAAAGAAAGAAAGAAAGAACGAAAGTGATAAGTCTAAAACCACGACGGAAAGAAAGCAAAAAAGAAAGAAAACGTACAAGCAAGAAAGAAAAAAGAAAGGACGAAACTGATAAGTTTAAAACCAAGACGGAAATAAAAGAAAGAATGAAAGAAAGAAAGAAAGCGAGCAAGCAAACAAGAAAGAAAGAAAGAAAGAAAGAAAGAAAGAAAGAAAGAAAGAAGAACGAAAATGATAAGTCTAAAACTAAGACGAAAAGAAAGAAAGAAAGAGAGAGAGAGAAAAGAAAAGAAAAGAAAGAACGTACTGAAATAGAAAAATAATGTGACCACACAAGAGATTAGCTGACCTTTTGTCGCCTCCAGGTCGTTTTTGACCTGATCTTCGCTATCCATATATCCCCAACCTGTCTACCTGTGTGTCTGCCCGTCTGCGGTAAATCCACTTCCGATGAATGGAACCCACTCTTCTAAATTCAAATCAGCAGGAAATCACCATCGCCCCGCTCCAAAATGGCTAACTTAAACCACGACTGAATAACAGGAAAATCATTGTATCAAGCTGGCCTTTTTTTTCTCTTTATCTGCCGTGTCCTTGCATTCTTAATTACAAATAACCTGGGGACCTTCTCTTCCGACTCCGGCTTGATGATGGAATGAGACAAGGTCGGTGGCTTAGGGATGACAACAAGAAGGCTTTGCATTTTTCCTAATGAAAATGCAGTCTAGACCGTTCCCTTGTTAATCTCACATTTCAAAAGCGCCGTTAAGTAAAAAAGAAAAGAAATATCTTTAAAAAACCATGAATAGAATTTTCAAGGTCAGATTATTATAGATTTATAAAATGGAGACTAATTTCCATGCTTAAAGTAGAATTTTTTTTTCACAATGTTGGAAAGGAAGAATTTGTGAGACACGTTTGTATTTATTCTTCAGGATGTGGGCGATTATGGCCCTCCACGACTTACTTCCCAACCTTCGTCTTGCCATCCATTCTCACAAATTCCTCCGGCAATTGGCAAGGTTATTTGCTTGTAAGTTAATAAAACAAACCCGGCAGGAATTGGAAATCGAAGAAAAGAGTTCCAATTCCGTTAATTCCATTACCCCGGCCGCATATCCAAGTTTGCAGCACCTGTTCTTCCCAAGCGTACCCCAATTTTGGTATTGACCAGGCTCGACATTGCTTACCTTCGGTAATCGTCCGAGAAACGGTGTTTCAATGTGATAAATCCGTAAGCATATTGACCAAGATTAGATTACCCATATCTGGTCGGATTTGGAAAACAAATCGGGATGATAACTTTTCAGCACCCATTCGGATGCATATATAATTATTCTCTTCCCAGTGTCCCTTCAAAATGTGGACGAGCATGGCTCTTCATGACTTCCTGTTCGTTCTAACACTTAGTAACGTTTTTTTTATTCTTTTTACTATCCCCTCACCCCCGTTCTGCCATTCCATGACACAAGCGAGTCAGATAGGTGGTCTGCTTCTCCTACTCTGTCCCCTTCGCCTCCGATATGTTCTAAGAGTGTTAAATTCTCCAAGCCTCCTTTCCTCATTATGTTATCTAAAAGTTTCAGCTGGCTCTTTCTGAATATGAATGTGTGTCTTTTCTGCTTCCATTTTTCTTAAGACGTTTTTGTTGCTTACGCGCTCTGTCAATGATATTCTCAGCATCTTTCTGTAGCATCACATTTCTGTCGCCTTCAGCCTTCTCTACATGTGAGAAAGTTGCCCAGCATCCACAGTCACGGCGGAGGATTGATATTACAAAGCAATTCAGAACAGTGTTTGCTTTTTAACGTAATTTTCCTCTATCTTAGTAGTTTGCTTAGATGTGGAAGGCATCTTTTCCTATTCGATCGTACTCTCGAATTTTGATGTTGCATTTTCTATTCTCTGTTAAAACATTTTCCAGATATTTAAACTTCTGTAGTTTTTTTTTTTTAGTTTTTATTTTTATTTTGTCTTCTCCAATTTGTAGCGCACATTTTGGTCTTTTTCTCTGACTAACAATCATGCATTCTGACTTCTTACGACTGATGCTTAGTCCTTTCTTCTCGCTTTTCTTTATTAGTTTCTTTAGGCGATCTTGCAGTTTTCCTTCTGTATCTACCACCAACTTTTACTACAACAGAAAGAATGATTAAAACCTAACAAAAACAGAAGCCACCGATGTAAATACTTTGTTTTAAGAGATGACTCCAAGTTCAGCACAGTATTGACAGCTTTAGTTTCATTTGAAAAAAACAGAGCTAGTATATTTTGGTTTAAAGTACGACTTCTTTAATCTGTGGTCTGGCGACTCCAAATGTCCGCCATTTTTTTGCATCAGTCGCTTATTAGTTGATTTCTTACAATTTTCCGCAGCAACCGACAACAGAAGAGTGTTTTCGTGATACGGTCTTGCTGATTTTTCATATATACCTCACAAATGGTAACCAGTTCACTACTTGTAACACATGCTAGCCTTTATGAACGTACAAAGTAGTCAACGAAAATTGAACTCACGACCAATGATTTTTTAGATTAATCCGCAAACCACCGCGCTGCTACATTGTCACAAGCGGGGTTCTTTTGTCGTTGTGTCATACTCTTAGGGACCTAATAGGGAGACGTTTATTTTTTGAGGAAATTTTTCGACTCCTCAACCACCGAGTTTAAAGCCGCCTAGTTTATTAATTTTCGTACTTTTGGCCCCTTTTCCGACACCACTTTTATTAAGACCTCTACGTTTATTGCACATTGAGAAAAAAATCCGGCATCTCCTTGTATGAGGCGATAAAGAGATATTCACTGAGCTTGTGCATAAAGTGGGATGACGTATTTAAATATACTGATACATTTCTACAGGTCTTTCATCATCATCTTGCGGCCTCAGCCGAGATTGAACTCACTACACCTTTCCAGTATTCCTTATCTGTCATAACTAATACTTTGATTGGTGTAGTTCATAATTTTGTCAAATAGCTGAATTCTTGATGCTTCGCTAGGGCTATCAAGGGTGTTTTTATCGTGACAACATCACTAAATGGATTGCCAACCAAGGCTCAGAGAGACTCCATTCACCCTCCTAGACCAGTTGCCATCCAAGGCTATAGAACCCAGTCTGTCCTGCTATTTACCCATAGCTGGAGGGAGAAGAAGAGGATTCACACCTTTCCCAAGGGTATTAAGGCACGTAAGTGAATGTAATGGATTCGACTGGAATTCGAACTCGGCTCTCCGATTCCTCCAACCAAGCCGCTATCCATTACTCCACCGTGCCTCCTCCAGGTCTTTATGGGCGTTTCTATTTTCGTTTTTCGAAGTATGAGGGCCAAGCAGCCCAGTTCTTAAACTCAAACAGCCGGACTAACGACATATATATAATTATAATGGGGAACGCTTCTGAAGAACTGACCACAATTTTTGGACAAACTGAATAGAGATAATCGCAATATGCTACAAGATCCCCAAACGAGCCTCCTCAGGTTTTAAATTCAGAGTTTTCCTTCTCCCAGACTGGTTACCAGCAAAGGCTATAGGACCCAGTCTGCCTGCTATTTACCGATAACTTGGGTCAGAAGAAATGATTTCATACTTTTTTGTAGGTATTAGCAAATAAGTGAATGTAATGAACCCGACTTGAAAATCCGGCATCTAAACTTACAGCCCCTGATATTCCCAAGCGTTCACCCATCTCGGTACTGAGCATTCGCGAAGTTGCTTAACTTCGGTGGTCGTACGAGAACCGCTTTTTTAGCATAATATGGGCATAAGCCTTAATGTTAGGTTTAGATAAATCTACAACACAGACTTAGAATAAACCTAAAGAATAAAATCTATAGAAGTCGGTCGCAAAAATATGCTTTTAAACTTTCTTTCTGTTGACGACACACACACACACACATGTATATATATATATATATATATATATATATATATATATATATAT
>CAHIKZ030000290.1:192500-197500 GCA_903632075.3 Acanthosepion pharaonis
AAATAGATAGATAGATAGATAGATCGATGTCAATAATAACGAAATAGATATATGTCAATATATACGAGATAGATAGATAGATAGATAGATAGATAGATAGATGTCAATAATAAGGAAATAGATATATGTCAATATATACGAAATAGATAGATAGATCGATGTCAATAATAACGAAATAGATATATGTCAATATATACGAAATAGATAGATAGATAGATAGATAGATCGATGTCAATAATAACGAAATAGATATATGTCAATATATACGAGATAGATAGATAGATAGATAGATAGATAGATAGATAGATAGATAGATAGATAGATAGATATGAAGTGAATTAGATAGATAGATAGATAGATAGATAGATAGATAGATAGATATGAAATGAAATGAATTATAAATATAAATCACACAAATTGGGAAAACCGTGAATACAATTTCATATGACTGCAAAAGAAAAAAAAAAACAGTTTCTCCTTTCTTGATGCAACAACTCATTTGAAAAGCAAGGGATTTTTGCCGCCAGCTCCTTCCTTAAACTGTTCCCATTTTGGCAACTCCAGAAATGATATTTACCGTGTTAACTCGAGTTGAACAATATTTAATTAAAATCACTTTAACTTGATTGGCAATTTAATATTTCAAGTGTTCATAGAAGCAGAACTATTTCTCTAATGTAAAAAAAAAAATCAACTTTAAGTAAAGAAAACAAAATGAACTGGATTCACTAAATGGTGAAACAAAATAAAGTCTTTATTTTCTTCGTTCATTTTTCTTAATATTTATTTGGGCTTGTTAATTACATAGTAAGATAATTATGTGTCTTATAGTGTATAATTTCCTTATCTCACCGTGAGACATCTGTAAGCAATGAACTAATTAAATAATAATAATTGAAGTCCTGACAATAACATCCCCTGATGTCTGGGGTAAACGTTTTACGTTTTTATCTACCATAGTTAGCACTTTCAGTTCAAAGACAAATATATCAGCTTCGTTCAAATTTACAAGTAATGAAGGAATGGCCAACTTTTACTACACACTATACATTAATTTCTGTAGAAGGGAAAATAAATATTATTCTCTCTTTTAATCACACTGATGGCTGGTATATAATAAACTTTTTGCTTAGTAGAGAAAAAAAGTAAACCGGAGAATGGAAGGAATAAACGAAATAATATAATATGTACACGAGGCAATATATTACATGAGTACATAAGTCAATGTAAGAAATGAATCCTCAGAACAAGATAATTCACGAGACCTAAGAGAAAAAGATAATGAATTTATGCACATTTGAGAATATTTTGTAATTTTAAAATTCTAGGATCTGAGAAAAAAGTATGGAAGATGCATTTCTTTTTACGAGGCATAATATATCATTTTGTATTTGGCATTCTACCGTAAAAAGAATATCCCAGTTATACATTTTTTTTATTTGATGCTGGTTTGAATACGAAGCTAAAGTTATTGTCTTTGATGCCTGACATATAATCAGTTGATTGTTTGATTTCGTTTAGAGGCATACCAACACCTCTATGGGTTATTTACTGTTGGAATGTAAATATTTTGAACAATTTTATGGCTTCAACTAAATTTGTTTTGAAAGCAATTTTATTCCTTCAGCTACAGATAAAGTGTTTTGTTTCCGTTTGCAGTTCACTTTTTGCCCATAACTGGGACCCTAATAGGTGCTACCACCCCAGATCAGGATGGACCTGGGCATAACAGCGATTAAGATGTGGTTCCATTCTTCTCAAAACGTCCAATCTCCCACTTAGAGGCCTTGCTGCCAAATGTAGTTTATCATCATACCCAGGACTATATTAACAAAGAAAACAAATGTTAAAATACAAAAATTCAAGATAGAATAATAAATACCTACCTGAAACAATACAATACGCGTACGGAACAATATAGTCGTAAATATATACGACAATTTCGGAAATTTTTATTTTCATATCTTTCGCCTTTAAATTGGCGCCATAAAAAAAAAATATTATTTCAGTTAAATATACATCAATATAAATTAATTGAATATAAAAGTTATTATTTATATATTAAATCTATATCTATAATTCTCAAAATTTGTGTATGCATGTATGTGGGTATGTGTGATCGTATATTGTTTATGCATTGCCACAGTTTTTATTCGATTTCGATGAATTTTTTTTGTTTTGATAGATAATTCTTCAGTGCCGATTTTGAGTCCAAATTGTTGGCGACAATGGCTCTCCACTACTTCCTGTTCATTACAACTCTCAGCAACGTTTCATTATTTGCTATCTGTTCTTGGATATATATATCTCTTTCATAAAAACTTTAATAAAAATAAATAAGTAATATTATTGTAATAATTTAAACTATTATTATATAGTTCTCTTTTCAGGGCCACTCCCACCCCATTCAAATTATTAACCCCCCCACCACCACCACCATTTATAAGCACGAAACGCTGCTAGTATTGAGATTGTACCATTCTGGTGTGAATTGCCTGGTTATTTCGAAAATGACATTAAAACATTGCGCTTGAGCACCGTTTACGATTTATCGTCAATGTTAGTTCGATCTCTTTCGAGTTGCCCGGCCGCCATTACTAGCATTGTTTACATACGTTTTCCTCTAGTCGTAATGCGCGGAAGCATATTTAGTTAACGGCCTTTTTACAGCTTTTCGTATCTTACTGGTCTTGATTACTGCGCGATTTTCGCGGATAATATTTTAAAATGCGCTTATTTTTTTTTTAAATGAAGTTTCAAATGAATAGCATTTTTTATTGTCCTTAATAAATCTGCCTCAGTTACACCCAATTGTTGTTACTAATATTGATTTTCGGGTGGACTGACTTTAAACTTAAACTGCTCCAAATGAACCACAAAAATTCCCAGTAATGAGAGACCCGGTCAAAGATGGGTTATACTGCTAGTATCGACTAATTCAACTAATAAACATTAGCAAGAAAAAACATGATTCACCGTAGGCATATGAACACTTGATTTTTACTTTAACTGTAATTTGAAAGTAGACAAAGACATCACAAACACAAACAGAAACATAAACCGAAATCTTCAGGGTAATATATACGACCATAAAAGGGTCATTTTAAATTTGATAACACCCTCTCACTTACATGTTAACGAAACCTTCGTGATCACAATTTTAACCTGAAAAATACCGTTTTAATATAACAAAAACAAAATTAATGCTAAAATATAAAAACTCAAGATTAAATAATAAATACTCACCTGGGACCCTTTTAAAAGCAGTTCGCCATTCGTCCGGTTCACACTCCTCCCCGGTCTTTTGAATAGGAGTAGAGGTTTACTCCCTGTTTCCTATTTAGGGCTAATTTCCGGTTCCTTCTAAAATCTTTTCCTTCTCTTTTACTTCTGTCTTGGTGGCATTATCATCTTGTTTGAGGTGATGCCTCTGACGCTGTAACTCTTTATCTCGAGTGCCTCTTGGGTCTCATACAGGGTGAACATCATTGTAAAAAAAGCGTCCATGATAAAAAAAAATGATGAGGTAACAATATTATCAATTTATTATTAATTACACATATTTTAATTTGTCTTTGCAATAAAACTTATTGTAATAATTATTATTACTCACAGTATGCAATATTGCTTAGATCAAACGGAATAAGATGTTAAGAAAAAGTTTACTTTTTTTAGAATGTAATTGCAAACTGATATCGCACTAAAGGTCATCCTTCTCAAATAACAGTAGCATCGGGGGAACAATTTATACCAATTTTAGTATTTAGCATATTATAATTGTCGAATGTGAAGGTTATTAAAAAATCGAACATACAACAATCGAGTGCTTATTGAGATTCATATTTATTGAAATAACATCAAATATGGATACCTCCTTTTTGTGCACTTAGTTTCATTGTTTTCTTGGTATTTTTTTCAAAATAATAATTATATTTTTATTAAACATATTTGTTTCTTCCTCACATTTATTTAAAAATATGTAACGGCGGCAAACTAGCATGCATCTATTAATTTATTTATCATCACTCATGTGACGCAATTTTCCAAATGTCCATAACTTCTCAACGGTAATCGAGCGCAATGTTTTAATGTCATTTTCGAAATAACCAGCCAATTTCACACCAGAACCGTACATTCTCAATAACCGGCGGCTTTTGGTGCTTAGACTGCAAATAAACCCATTTACAATTTTAAAAAAAGATATGTTCAAAAAATAAACTCCTATTTTCTGTTAAATGTCTTTTCTTAGCTCCATCTTATTGCCCGTTCGCAATTAACTGGCGCAGCCCGTATTCGCAACATGCTGTTGAGAATATGATAGATGTGCATAGAAAAATCAAAATTTCATGCATAACAATAGCTTTATTTCTGCTCTCATCAGACATTTCTCTTCCTAAGCGTACAGCACTTGTTTCAAAGGACACTTAAAAATTGATATTTATATAGGATTTATATTTCTAACATTAGGTAGGGGAGGTAACTCACCACCGGAAGTCGGTATGTAATTATCGACATTCATGACTACTGAACCATTTTTTTTGTTTTTTTCATACTTGAACGCTTTATTCTAAATTTCCAAAAACTTTGAAATGTTGTTACTGAATTCTATTTCAAACATTTCTGCCATTTTATCACTTACGATGCACAAACTTGTGCCTTGAAGTAATTTCCTTGTTTTGCTTTTTCTTTTTTGTTAATAAACTTTATTAAGCATTTCCTACAAGCCATTCATAATTTTGGTTACTTACCAAAATAGCATGCACTTAGTTCACACCAGATAACGAGTGTCTTTGAGGTTTGCTGCTATTACGGGTTAAGTGATAATAAACAAAAGTTTCTTAAAACCAAACGATCCTGGATTGATTGTTTAAGAATGTGTGTGCTCACAGGTGTATGTGTTCGCACGCTTACGTATGTGAAAGAAAGAAAGAAAGAAAGAACAAGAATTATAGAATATCGAAAGGGTAAACAGAAAGAAAGAAAGAATGAAAGATTGAAAA
>CAHIKZ030000290.1:202500-327500 GCA_903632075.3 Acanthosepion pharaonis
AGCCATTAAAAATAACGTTTAAACAAATAAATTATACCCACTTCATGCCGCTGGCGAGTATTGTATTTTGTTGATGTTATAAAGATTAACATTTCATTTCCAACCTCCATTTTGGTTATTTCTCATCCAGTAACCCTTTCTAGGTTACAAAAGAAAGAAAGAAAGAAAGAAAGAAAGAAAGAAAGAAAGAAAGAAATAAAGAAAGAAAGAAAATGTTATATAACGTACCTATGAACACTGGTGGATATGTACCAATCCTCATAAATACATTGAACACTATTGTAATTGGTGGGTGATATGCTGACTAAGTAGTCCACCACCAGCAGTGGTTTACCTACTTCACGCCGCTGGCGAGTATTGTATTTTATTGATGTTATAAAGATTACCACTTCATTTCTAACCTCCGTTTTGGTTATTCCTCATTCAGTAACCCTTCCTAGGTTAAAACAATTACCAAACAAGGGGTGTATATTATGCAAGAGTAGAAGCTTTTTCCCACACATTCAGGACAATTTTAGAGGTGCGTATTATGGATGAAGGCATATTATACATGGAGAATTACGGTATGTTTGTATCGCTACGAATTACATAACTTTTCAGTATTGTCAATTTTAACGTTTCTTTTGCCTTATGTTTAATTCTTCGTGGTTTTCGATATCGTTAATCAATAATCGAAAATAAATGCTGCATGATAAGCGTTTTCATATCCATGGATCGAAATATCGAACAACAGTTTCATGTGAATAATTTCGATTTATTGTTTTAACTGTAGCGGTGTGGCCTATATTACGAAAAAGCGAATGTCACTTGATAAGCGTTTGCTGCTAGTCGTGTCTAAAATTTCGACCATAACAAATGTAATGTCGCTTTTTCTTAACGAGGTCGGCATGTCTGTTGGGGAATATAAAAGTTGTTTCTCCGATCTGAAGGACTTGTAAGAAAGATTGAATGTTCTCGAAGGAGCTTTCTGATATTTATGAGCTTATGAGCGAAGATAATCTTACAGTTTTATCGTTTCAGAAAAATGCCTGATTGTAGTTTCATTTTCGCTTGGTTTATTTAAATAGACTCACAAAACAGACATCTATATGAGTGCTTACCGTAGCGCAAGATATGCAAGCTATGGCTCGGAAACCAAGAGTTACTGATACTGAAAAATGGATTAAGAGATTTCATATTGGAAAATATCGTAAATGGATTCAATACGGCCATGAAGATCTGAATATAAACAGAATTTACTTGGATAAGGGAAGTTCTGTTTGGTTTGGTTTGTTTTGTTTTACGGCATATCAACCTCAATGGGTCATTTAATGCCGACAACTTTTTTTTTTCATGGTAATATTTTTGTTTTGTCAAAAATCTATTTCTGTTAATATTTTTTTCCTCAAAAATGTATAGCAGGTAATATTATTTTTTCAAAAACGTATAGCTGGTAATATTTTTTTTCAAAAACGTATTATCAGAAGCCTTGCTGTTGGACGTTGTTTATCGTCATGCCCAAGACGCGGATGTAGTTTAACGTCATACCCAGGACGCGTTCTCTGTTTGGTGGATTTCAGAGACAGTTCTTCATTATGAAATCTTGATGCCTAGGCACACTAAATATATTTCATAATTGGAAAAATATAACAGTGCGACAACGAACACTGACGCGTGAAGAGGCGGTGCTTTGAAAAAATGTCATGTGAAGACGCGATATTTGAAAAACGATGAAGACGACATAGAACAAAAACCAAATATATACGCATAGTTACAACACGATGACCAACATTTCTTTGGAAAACATGAACTTTTGTGCTCGCAATAAGACGGAGTCTTAAAAGGGCGGCTTTTCCCATGACACCTCTATTATTTTAACTACCTTTGCTTCTCGGCAATGTTTATTGTTTTAAAAACAATGATTAGAATTGGAATAAAACCTAAACATTTGAAAGTGATTTTATACATTTTCTTTCTTCTTGAGAAAACAAAAATAATAAACACTATTTATTATATTGTTTATTGGAATGGTTGGAAAAACATCGGCTAATTGTCAATCGATTCGAACTTTATAAAATGGTAAATAATAAGGATTTCGTTATAATTGCTTCATATATTTTCAAAATTTAGTGAATGTTTATAAAATTGTAAAGAAAAAATTGTTTTCATATTTATTTCTTTATAAATTGCTAAATGATAAATATTGCATTGCATTAGTTTTAATTGTAGTGATTTTTCGAATGGTGTAAATATAAAAATATTCTTGTAATAAACAATCGAATAAATAAATAGATCTTAATATTTCTGTTGTAATTTCACAAGAACAAAAAAAAATGTATTAATTCACTTTCATCATATTGCCTAGGTTTTATTACAATTCTAATCATCGCTTTTTAAAACAATAAACCTTACGGAAGACCGAAGTTAGCTAAAAAAAAAAAAGCGGAGTCATGGGAAAAACCGTCTTTTTGACACTACATCTTACTGCGGGCACATTTAATAATGTTTGCTAATGGAAGCTGAAATGACTCCAAGATAGGAGAATTTTTTTTTTTTTTTTCAGATTTTCACTGGAAACAAGGAAAATAGTCAGAAACGTAGAGAAAATAATATATATATATATATATATATTAAAGACATTTTTATGTTTAACGTTCTTTTATAGATAAACATAAAACATAAAAATGTCTTTAATAAATAAATTGTCGGACTTTGTCCATTTTTATATATATATATATATATATATATATATATATATATATATATATATATATATATATATAGTCGAAATATAATTATCTATTCCATTTATATATTAATTTAGTCAGTACATTTTCCTGGTCTGTATTGTGTTCGAAACAACATTTCGGACAATGTACTCTCCGGCCTTGGAGAAAAGAAACGAGAGACGTTTCCACTGTCATTTCCAAGATTAATTATGACTTTTTTCCACAAATCCTGCCTGAAAAGCAACAGCGTGAAGTGAGTCGTGTCCTTCGGGAGCTTTTCCACGCCTGGTAACAAGAGAGAAGCGCGATAGGTATCACCTGACCGTCATTAAGCGGCTCTCTGCAATAAACGGAGATTCGTAGTCGAGACTTGAAACATAAAACCATTACGTCAATATTTGCAGTTAGAAAATATCAAACAGGGAATGAGCAGGTTAAGAATTAATATTTTAGTTTCTGCCCAACTAGGAAAATAATTGGGCAAATAATGGTGAATTTATGGAAGTGAATTCTGTAAAAGAGGAGACTCGAGGCAATGGAGATGTTGTCATACAGAAGGATACTGAGAATGAATCAAACATCTGAACAACGAAGACGTTTTAAGCAAAATGAGAATGAAAAAAATATTTTTGCTTAGAATAAGAAAGTCAAAGTTGAAATTTACGAAACGCATAATGAAGAAAAAAGTGTTTGGAAAATTTGACTGGATTTTTTGATTGATTTATTGATTCATTTTCACGGTTTATCAACCCTTTGCATGTGGAGTAATGGATAGCGGCTCAGATTGAGGCATGAGAGAGCCGAGTTCGAATTCCAGTCGAATCCATTACGTTCACTTACGTGCTAATACCCTTGGGAAAGGTATGAATCTTCTTCTTCTTCTCCCCCTCAACCTATGAGTAAGTAGCAGGGCAGACCGGGTTTTATAACTTTGGATGGCAACAAAAAATGGCAACCTACTGCGGGGAAAAATCTGCCTCGAAAGACACATGATCGTCTAAGTTATAGCACATAACTGATTGACTGCAGGTTATTTAAAGCCAGAAACTATTTGTTTTATATATTGTAATATTCTTTTTAGCGATAATAATGGTTTTAATGACACAAGTCTTACTAATTAACCCATAGTTGGAGAGAGAGAATTGGTAGATTCATACATTTTCCAAGGGTTTTTGCGCGTAAGTGAATATATCGAACCCACATGGAATTTGAACTCGGTTCTCCAATTAACAATTCTGAACCATTATCGATTACACCACCTGCACATCCAATCTTCCCAAGCCGTCACCCATCTAGGTATTGACCAGGCTTGACGTTGCGTAACTTCAGAGGACGTTTTGAAGCCAAGAAGTGTGAAAGAGAACGATGAGTTATAAATTAATAACTTGTGCAAATGGATGGTACATGCTACTGAGAATAAGTGTTCAAACGTTGTTTGGTTTTACGGGAAATAGGGAGTCGTGTAGAGCCATGATCAATTACGACCTGAAAAGACACAGCTCATTAATCAAGAACACCCTCTGACCAATAAATAATCCTTATTTCATTTAAAGTCCCCTTTTTGAAATTTGATCCTTGTCTCCATGTTGTTCTCTTCAATAATATTCACTTTCCGGTAATGCTATTTAATCTCTGGAGAATATAAATTCTTGGCGTACATTCACCTGTTCCAATTTCTCCACGGTGGAGCTGATTGCTTTCAAATTAGAGAAAAATATCCAACGCCCTCAGTCTAACATGTTCAAATCGACTGCAACTTCCACGCATTTGCCAGCGTTTATATGTAAAATTGAAAGTGACACATCAAAACGAACGCTAAACAAGTACACAAGCAATCAAAATCTTTTCATCGTACGCGAGAACACGCATATGCCCACTTGCACACCGACAAACAAACACACAACGTTTATATAAAAACAGTGAACATAAGAAAGAGATAGGTAAAGCTAATTACAAAGTTTGAATTCCGGACAATCTTCTCGCCATTCAAGATCGGAAGTGACAGAAATCTGATTATATCGACGAATGCTGAAAATATCCGGCACAGAATATATGATCAACGAGAAAATCTTAGGGACTAAAAGGAAGTGTATACTTACAATCAGAATGAGATAGCTGAATTTTTCGATTCATAATGAGAAAAGTGGGCTTCGAGAAAATAACGTTCACAAGGCGTATCGAGGAGAAAAGAAGTGGGGTAAAACAGCAAGTAACGTACTTAAAGATACGCATGAATGGATGACGAAACAATGAAAAAGAAGGGAGAAAAAGAATAAAAGGCTAATAGCGCAACATATTAGAACATTATTTCCATTATTCGGTTGTTTCATCTTTGTCGTATATTTATTTAACGTTTCGGCCGTTGTACGCTCGGCCTTCTTCAGTTGGTTGGAATGTCGAACTGAACCCTTTATTTCGCTCACCGTTGACAGTTCAGTTCGACATTCCAACCACCTGAAGAAGGCCGGAGCGTATAACAGCCGAAACGTTGTAATAAATATGGCGACAAAGATGAGAACAATAGTCGGAATAATGTAAATAATGTACATAATACCTCATCTCAGAAATATAGACAGATACTGAAAGGCCGAAACATTGTAATAAATATGGCAACAAAGATGAGGACAATAGTCCGAATAATGTAAATAGTGTACATAATACCGCATCTCAGAAATATAGGCAGATACTGAAAGGCCGAAACGTTGTAATAAATATGAGATCTCACGCCTTGCGAGTTTTTTCTCTTCAAAATCAAATCCGACTTGCAAAGGAATGATTTCAAGATGTCGAAGAAATACAAGAGAATTCGACTAGGTAACTGCTCGCTATCTCCAAAAAATAGTTCCAAGAATGCTTTCATCAATGACGATACTGATATATGTTTTTTGGGTTTTTTTTTTTATTTTTTTATAGCACCAGACCTGATATTCTTTGATCATAAGCATGATGTCTGTTTAAAAGATATCTAGCCTTTTAAATTCAATAATAAAGAAAAATGACCTACCGAGAGAACTGGAACCTTAGTCCCTTCAAAATTTGGGTTTGGTACGTTTCGGCGTAGCCCACTTGGCTGATTCGGCGTCAGAAAATTAATTGGACTATTCGGCACAGTTGTTTAGGCGTCAATCAGTTTCGACGTCAATCTGTTTGACAGGACTCCCCACCACTCCCCAAAAACTGGATGGAAGCATTGAAAACTTTCAATATGATTTTTTATTCATTTAAAGAATTAAGGATTCTATTAAAACACTAATGGAATAATGTAAATTAAAAGCTTAAATTAAAAATATTGTATTTCCAAAAAAATTCAAAAACTTAGTAAAGCTTTTTATCCATAGTGTATCACCGTTTCTTCCACGTTTTAATAAAATATTTGCTTTCATTTGGAATAAAACGGATTTAACGACTAAAAAAGATGAAGCTGCCCGAAGGAAATATAATATAAAAAATATCTCGAAATACACTTTTTCTTAAATTTAAAAATGCCTCCAATTACACTTTTTTCTGAAACTGTATATAACGACGAAGTACTAATTTGACTATTAAACGAGAGAGAGAGAGAGAGAGAGAGAGAGAGAGAGAGAGAGAGAGAGAGAGAGAGAGCGATAGGGGGCGTTAAAATTTGACTATAACCACGAAGTAATAATATGACGCCAAATCGACCCTCTGCCGAAAAATTCCTATGACGAATCGGCGACGCCGAATCAGCTACGCCGGAAAGTCCCATTCCCTTCTGATATGTCCCGGAAAGGGATATATTTGTTCGAAGTAGCAAAGTGGTTGTTGACTACTGTAACCGGGTAGGACACCCTAGCAGGTAACTATAATGGACTGGTCCTAGTCGTAGTGGTAGGCAATAGGCGAAGACTATAGGCGTACCTCCACATCAGTCTGTATTTATGGCCGACACCAGCCAATCATATTACTGTGAGGGGGAACCCAGGTATATGCATATTCATTACATCACCTTCAAAATTTATCCGAGTGTTTCGACCATTTTTCAATATAGTCTACACAATCTTCGTTAAAGATCGCCATTAACTTTGTCGAGTTCTATTTCATATTTAATTCTGTCCATTGATTGATGTTTCCGTTTTGAACGGCAATTATGACGTTATGAAGAGCCAGAATCGGTATGAAATGAAATTTGCATCGTAGAATGGGGCTGGGTAGATATAGATGAGACGGCCTTTTACCAAAGAAATCTGTACGAGATACTGTCAATGCGATAGTCACACATTGCTAAAGTTCACTCACCAGCATTTCACTTCGGAGTTTAGGTTCGTTCATGCTCAGCAAGCTCTCTTGTGATTGGCTGTCAGGTTACCGTACAACACTTTCCCGGGATATGTATAATGGCTGCATACTTTCCGGACAGATTTCTTATCATTTTCAGGTCGCAAGAAAAAAAATTGAGTGTATCTCGATGTACTTATGAATAAACAGCTCTATCATTATGAAATGGCTTTCTGGCGAGATGCTTCAAAGTCCACACTACTTAACCCTATATTCTCTGCTATATTTGGCTCGCCAGAGTGAAATGGTACACACTTGTACAAAAGATAAACAAGTTCTTAGATAAGGAAAATTGTGAGCTATACGCACACACGCACACACACATTCGTGTGTGTATGTGTGTATAAACAAAGACTTGTACCTACAGAAATAGAAAATAAATTTAAACAAAATGAAAGGGTCCTAAAGGCTAAATAATGACGTCCATTTTGTTTAAATCTCTCTCTCTCTCTCTCTATATATATATATATATATATATATATATATATTTAATAATCAGACAAATTCTTTTACTTCATATGGGGAATAGGCTATTTCAGTCCCCATATGAGGTAAAATGATTTTTTATTAATTATCTTGCTCTGTATAAATAAAAAATACACCGAGCTCTTTGTGGATATGTTCAAAATAATTTTCTAATACTAGGATCAACTTGGATTGTATACCAACAGATTTTTTACCTTACTATATATATATATATATATATATATATATATATATATATATATAGATAGATAGATAGATATAGAGATAGATAGATAGATAGATAGATAGATAGATAGATAGATATAGACCACCAAATTAGAATATTTCTCCCCAAAGTAAATAACAACGATAGTGAACATACAGCCAAAAATTGTATAAGTATTTTCTACAAAAACCAAATGCACATTCACTACAAACAAGATGAACCTTCACTTAGAAATATTATAAAGAAATATATATTATCTCCAAAAGAAAAATACAATCTTACAATCTAAAAATATTTTCTGCCTTAAAATTACCTGCAAAGGGTCGATAAACCGTGAAAAACGAATCAGTCAATCAATCAACATTAGCTGTGGTTTAAATAGTAAACATTTACTCGTGTTTCAGTGCGCATTCATAGTTTGTTCATTTTTTTTTTTTTTTTTTTTACTTAATTTGTTTATTTATTTAAATATTTGTATATTTTATTTATCTATTTTGCGGGGGTGGTGTTTTTTTTATCTTATTTGTTTAGTTTAAAGTATTGGCTTGTCTCAAGTATGTTACGTTATCCACATTTTTCGGAATGGTATTTTAAAAGATATTCGTTTTTAGTTTTCGATTTTTAAGTAACATAAGCTGGGCAAAGTATTACGAGACAGAAGGATTTCTTTGGAAAAGAGTACTGAGCAGCTACCTGGCATCTGTCCTCCTTTATGGCAGCGAATATGTATAAAGTGAAGCAGGGAATGTTTTTATTTAGTTATATAGGTATATTCGTACATATCTACATACTTTCGTAAATGGATAGTTATATATATATATATATATATATATATATATATATATATATATATATATATATATATATATATATATATATATACACAGATAGATAGATAGCAACATATATATATATGTTCAGTTCAACAATGTGTGTGTACGTATATATATATTTATATATACACAGATAAATAGATAGCAACATATATATATGTTCAGTGCAACAATGTGTGTGTACGTATATATATATTTATATACACACAGATAGATAGTAAATATATATATATATATATATATATATATATATTCAGTTCAACAATATATTCAGTTCAACAATGTACGCGTGCACGAAGTGCGTAATATTTAGATGAGAATCCGAAGGGATGATAAATATATTTATATAAATATAGTTGACAGATATTTGCAAATATGTAAAACAAATTCTATTTAGTTCAAACAATAATATATATATATATATATATATATATATATATATATATATATATATATATATATATGGTTAGTATATATATATATGCATGCATGTATATATATATATACATATATATATATATATATATATATATATATATATATATATATATATACATGCATACATACATACATATATATATATATATATATATATATATAGTAACTCAAGGCTACAATATATATATATATATATATATATATATATATATATATATATATATACATTATTTGGTCAACGCACTCCTACAAAATGTAAATCTGCATTACTCTATTACGTGAATGTGCCTTATTTCTTCGGTTTCATGTGTACCTGTTACTTATGCTACCTATGTTAATGTTTTTCCCTCCCACGTCAACTTCCCCTCCTCAGACCACATTCAACGCTCAAAGAAATACCATCATATTCTACTGTCTCACCGATAAGACAACATTCCTTGGAATATAGATGGCAGATGAGAGAATCTAAAACAGCCAAGAGTACTTATTATCCACTCAACTCATCTTTATCCGTTAACTTAAAACTCCCGCCCATATCCCGACACAAGTTCTTACAATCTCGCCTGGCTGCCGCCTTCAATGACCAACTAACTCCCTACCGCGTAAATTTTGCATGCCGACCCTCACCAAGTATTTACTGACTGACCCGTGACTTTATCATGCTCTTTGTTATCTTAATCTTTTATCGGAGCGATCACCAGACTTTCTGAAGAATAAATAGATTGGATAAAAAGAAAAATTAATCGTGGAAGAGACTACCGTATTTTCCCGGCGTCCAAGTCGCACTTGCTTTCCGTACAACTCCAGGGATAATTATATCTTTTAATTAAATCCGAAGGTGTATTAAACTAGCGAAAGATGCTTTGCAAAATCTAAGCAAAAATTAAGTAAGAGAAAGAAGTTATGAGAAACTAAGGGAATTGGTGCTGAATGGAAACGACACCAGTAACTGTGAAATGGTGATGCTTCAAAAACTCACCAAAGGAACACCTACAGATGTGCAAAAATCCCTTAAGCCACACACACACACAAAAAAAAAAAGCAAACACTTTGATAATAGCTTATTAAAATCGAGAGCGCTCAGAATATATTGAAGAAGTTCTTCCTGGAAAACCAGACGAAGTTTCTCCCTGGAAACCAGACGAACTGGAGAAAAATAAAATGAAAAATGTCTTAAATAAAATCTTTCAACCAAACCCACCCGTCCTGGGTCTGACGATAAACTGCATCCCCTTCCTAGGTAAAACGATAAACTACAAACAAAAGCAAATCCCAGATCAGGAAGTTTTGTGGGACGTGGAACCACCTCTTAACTGCTGATGTTCCCAGATCCACGCTTACCCATTGTAGTAACACCTGTTAGAGTCCCAGTTCTGGCCAAATATTTAACCCCTAAACTTGGGTCAAAACACTATGAAAGTGTAAAAGTAGATTTTAATACCAGCAATAAATTTTTGAAGAAAAAACAATTAGTAGCAATAATTTTTTAAAAATAAAAAAATATATACCAGCAATAAATATCATGTCTACCAGCAATAATTTTTTGAAAGAAAATTTCCAGCTATACATTTTTCAAAAAATTATTACCTGCAATAAAAAAAAGTCGGCATTAAATAACCCATTGAGGTGTTGATATGCCGTAAAACAAAAGAAGCTAACAAACAAACCAAACCAGCATAAATGAAAACGTGCTTTTTTTTAATCATTTCACCCCAAGTAAGGCAATATAGCTACTAAAATCCAAGGGGTAACTGGGAGTAAAAGAGAATGAGAAGACTTGAGAAGAAGGAACCAATCCTAAACATGAAACAAATAGATAAAATTCTACACCTGTCAAAAGACGTGGAAGGAGTGTGAACCGGGTGATAGATGAAAATATCTACTCCTTCTCAAAAGTACCTGTTTGAGAAGTATTGAAAGTTTAGGGTCTGAAACATTTCCCTAATTCTACCCAAATGACTAAATGAGAATTTTTGGTGGGGAGAGCTTTCTGATTAAACTGAGAGTTTTTCAGCAGTCATTCGGATATATGAATGTGTGGGTTTGGTTGGGTTTATTTTGTTTTACGATATATCAACCTCAATGAGTTATTTAATGCCGGCAAGATTTTTATTGATGGTAATGTTTTTTTTTTTTTCAAATACATAGAGAGAGAGGGGGGAGAAATAGAAGTAGAGATATAGAGGGTGAGAGAGTGATAGAGGTAGAGGAAGATAGATAGATAGATAGATAGATAGATAGATAGATAGATAGATAGATAGATGATAGATAGATATTGGTTTGGTTTGTCTTACGACATATAAACCTCAATGGGTTTTTAATGCCGACAAGATTTTTATTGCTGACAATATTTTTTTTCAAATAGATAGATAGATAGAGAGAGAGAGAGAGAGAGAGAGAGGTAGGGAGAGAGATAGAGAAATAGAAGTAGAGATATAGAGGGTGAGAGAGTGACAGAGGTAGAGGAAGAGAGAGAGAGAGATCGGTAGAGAGAGATGTTGAGATAGATAGATAGATAGATAGATAGATAGATAGATAGATAGATAGATAGATATTGGTTTGGTTTGGTTTGTCTTATAACATATAAACCTCAATGGGTTATTTAATGCCGACAAGATTTCTATTGCTGGTAATATATTTTTCTTTCGAAAATTCATTGCTGGTAATAATTTTTACAAAATTGTATCGCTGGTACTAAAAACTATTTTTACACTTTCATAGTGAGTTGACCCCTGGTGAGGTTTAAGTATTTGCCCATAGCTAGGACCCTAACAGGTGTTACCACCCTAGTTCAGGGTGGGCCTGAGAACACCAGAAATTAAGAGGTGATTCCATGCTCCTCAAGACCTCCTGATCAGAGGCCTTGCTATTGGACGCAGTTAATCGTCTTACCCAGGACGCGGATGTAGTTTATCGTCTCACCCAGGATGGGAATGTGTGTGTGATAAATAGAGAGAGAATTGGGTAAGACAAATCTGCATTAATAGACATCATAAAATAAAAAATACCTTTCAGATAAGGCATTTAAAGGACACATTTACATAATAACTTTTTGTTTCCCCGGATGGAAAACTTAACCCTTTTTATACAATGCATGACATTTCAATAAAACAAGCCTGGATTTCTATTCTGGTCAGTCCTTCCTGTATGCTTAGCCCAAGTCGCTGACAAAATAAAACACAATAAACATTATCTTCCTGTTATAAATAAAGAACAATATATCGTATATCATGCAACCTTTGAAGACCTAATTTTGAAGCTAATTTGACTACAGTAGATGGATATATAGTTTGCTCAACGGCGTGGCCAGGTACAGCAGTAGCTACACTAATTTTATATCTCGTGTATGCTGCTACCCCCTTAAAATTAACTTCAAAATTAGTTCTTCAAAAGTCGCATGATAGGTGAGTATATACGGTATACTAATGTATATTTGAACAGGAACCTTTCCTTTAAATATTTTTCCTTTAAATATGACAGACAAGGAAAATGTTAAAGCGATCTGATATGTTAATGGCCGATTTCATAGCCATAGGTGCTGAGCTCAAATAAAAGTTCTCTAACACCAAGAAATTACTGTATATACTCGCGTATCGTGCGACCTTTGAAGACCTAATTTTGAAGCTAATTTAACTACAGTAGATGGATATATAGTTTGCTCAACGGCGTGGCCAGGTACAGCAGTAGCTACGCTAATTTTATATCTCGTGTATGATGCGATCCCCTTTTAAACCTTTCTTTTAAACATCTTTCGTTACATATGACAGAGAAGGAAAATGTTAAAGCGGTATGATATGTTAATGGCCGATTTCATAACCAAAGTTATGTTTGTATTTTATAATACGATACTAATATGTGAATATTAAATGCATTATTATTAGATACAGTTAAGTAAAACATCAGTTTTGTCAAAATCATGTTTATTTTAAATACAGCTGTACTTTTTGACTACAGTAAATGGATATATAGTTTAGTCAACGGTGTAGCCAGGGACATAAGTACCTACGCTACTTTCATATCTCGTATATGATGGGACCGCCTTAAAATTAGATTCAAAATTAGTTCTTCTAAAGTCACATGATATGTATATGAATGTATATTTGAGCAGCAACCTTTCTTTAAAACATCTTTCCTTAAATATGACAAACAAGGAAAATTTTTAAGCGGTCTGATATGTTAATGGCTGATTTTATAACCATAGGTGTTGAGCTCTAGTAAAAGTTCTCCAAGAAATTATAGTATGTAACTAAGAAAGTATTTCTGTTCTTTAAATAGATTTACTGTATATACTCGCGTATCATGCGACCTTTGACGACATAATTTTGAAACTAATTTGACTACTTGATGGATATATAGTTTAGACAATGGCGTAGTCAGGGCGAGTAGTCTATTGGCGAATTTTATATCTGGTGTGTGATGCGATGCCCTTAAAATTAATCTCAAAATTAGTTCTTCAAATGTCGTATGATAGGCGAGTATATACGATATAAAAGAAAAATGGTTGAGGAGAAATAACTTCAAATTGCAGACTGGAGCCTTTATTTAATCTACGGATGGAGATCGTTCTCATTCTACTGCTCATGTCTAGCGATTTTCATTTAGTTCTACACAGTTATTGCTCGCCTTCTTTGGCCAGAATTCGAACCTGCATCCCCCTTTTGAAGGAGGAACCACCATTTGATACACTGCGTTTTATTGTGAAGCTCTTCGTAGCTGAATGGTAAAAGCACGCCGGTTCAAACGGTAGTTCCTTCTGCAAGTTAAATCACACACACACACACACACACACACACACACACACACACACATATATATATATATATATATATATATATATATATATATATATCCATTGCAATTTTGTAACACTTACTCTTTGGAAATTTTAAGGAATATTTTGCCTTTAAGACTTCAAACGGCGTTAAAACAATGCGTTAAAATAAGGATTCAGACTGAAACTTATTAAGATATCAGAATAAACATTTTTGTCATATCGATTTTTCAGGAAAATAAAACTTCATTCAATCAAATAGTGCAAGCTACGCTGTCACAAATTCTGCATTATGTACAGTTTGGGGACAAAATACGTAGGTACACAAACGTATATATATATATATATATATATATATATATATATATATATGTATGTGTGTGTGTGTGTGTGTGTGTGTGTGTGTGTGTGTGTGTGTCAACCTTTTTGAGAAATGCAAGGTTGGTACCACCGAGACCTTCATAATGCAATCACAACTAAGTTGGACTGACGATGTGGCAAGAAAGAGTGATGATCGCATACCAAAAGTTCTTTTTTACAGTGAACTCCATAATGGTCATAGAAATGTTGGTAGACCTTGGCTCAGGTATAATGATAAACTGAAAAGCAACCTTTCTTGCGTCAACATTCCATTCAAAAACTTTGAAGAGATAGCTATGAAGAGATCAAAGTATCGTTCTAGCTGCCATTCAGGAATAATGCATCATCAAGAAGGAAGCATCAGTTGACTGCGTGAAACACGAAAGACAAATAAGACAGCTAACAGTGTTCCTGCTGCACTTGGATACAATACATTCTTCTGTACTGTTTGTGGTCTTTGGGCACTTCTCGAGCCGGTCTCAAAATATATGCCCATCATAGGCATGCAGATAATTAGTTCCTGGTCGTCGGAACGTACATATATATATATATATATATATATATATATATATATATATATATATATATATATATATATACTCTGGGTTTAACAGCAAAATTGTACAAATCATGTAACATTAATTTTAATATCTAAAAAAAACACTAAACTAGTTGAGTTTTCAGATAAGACGATTTGCCATCTTGATACCATTTGTCGTAAGAATCACTGAAAAATCCTTTGAGTTATTCAGCTAGAAAATAGAAAAGATTAAAATTTTTTGCTTTAGTCCCACTGTCTTTCAAAATGAGCGATCGTGAGACGAAAAAGTTCATTCAGGCTTTTACTAATGGTATCACTATTCATACACTGTCTTCCATCTTGTAATCCTATTTAAGAACCATTAAGAGAATGGTGAATAAGTTTTAAAAAGAGGGAACAGAAGAGAGGAAAACTGGATCAAGTTAGACAGTTTTGCTGTAAACCTGTATATATATATATATATATATATATATATATATATATATATATGTGTGTGTGTGTGTGTGTGTGTGTGTGTGTGTGTGTGTGTGTGTGTGTGTGTGTGTGTGCATATATATGTTCGTGTGTGTGTATCTCTCTCTCTCTCTCTCTCTCTATATATATATATATATATATATGCTGGACTCTCCTGTCGTATTCGACGTATGATGATCAAGCAGCTCAGTTCCTAGGAACTGGCCGCCAAACATCAGCACATATGATTTGATTATAGTGGGGAAGGGTGTGTGCAGAACCAACCTCACCTTTTGAAGGACCTGCTGCACTATGTGCCACAAGGTCTCCAAACGACCCTCCACAGGTTTTGAATTCAGAGTCTGCCCTGCTATTTATGCATAGCTGGAAAGAGAAGATGGGTATTAACGCGTCGTAATATTATTATTATAAATGTTATTACTGTAGGTATACATCTTTAAGTAGACACCAGTTTTTGTTTGTTTTTCCTAAAGCATGCTTTTATCGTATATATATATATATATATATATATATATATATATATATATATATGTTCAGGAATTGTTGATAATGAAAAAAAAAGAATCCATGAAAAAGAAAGAAATCCTTTTAAACAAGTGAAAGCATTCTAATCTTCTCGGACAAATCGCCTAAAAATTCCTGATAGAAATAATCTTTGAAGCGTGAAGCGTATCTTTATCGATTTCATGTGATATTTTTTTAGAGTTATTTAGAAGGCCACAAGTAGCATGTATCTTGCCAAGATTTAATCCCATGCCTCTCCTATTATTATCAGAAGGTTTTCTTAAGCGTGTTTTCAAATATATATTTTCCTATTATTAAAGTTTACCCACTTGTGCATCCATACTTCCAACGATCCTCTAATTTTCCTAGGATTTTCAAGCATCTCTGTCGTTTTTGATTGCATTTTCTCTAAAACATCATCATTGTTCACATGTTCGGCCTATGGTCTTCTCAGCATCATTCCGTAGTACCACATTTCTGTTGGTTGAAGTGTCTTCTTCACCTTTGGAGGCAGAAAACATACAAATGTACTTGGTTTTAAGATATGTGTGTTTATGCATTATAAATTCCTGTATATGCCTGTTATATAGTAATAAAGTGTCGCTGCCGAAATTTTGAACATAGATCGCCAGTGAGCAAATCCCATTATTGAATGAAGTAGATCACGTGACAATAGAGGAAACGCATAAATAGAAAGTTGCGTGACGTCTAAATGATCGCCATTTCTAGTCTATCCTCTATTACTATACGAACTACTATTCTCTATTCACTATACTATTTCTCTATTCAGATCACCATACGTTGGTTACTTTGCGAGCGAGTATGATCGAGCAAGTACTATTAATGCGAGTGTTATTCGAAGGCGTCTGACACTAGTATTGTTCAACGGCGTCACTACAGTTATATCTGCGATTACAAAGTCTCTACTACAATGAGCATTATGAAAGTGAAAACGAGTATTCATTGACATCACAGGAGTGACAACGAATGTTCGTTGACATCACAAAATATCCAAATCCGGATACGCAGATGACACAGTGCTGATAGCAGACACGGAAAAGAAACTACAAAACCTCCTACAGAAGGTAGCGAAGGAGAGCAAGAAGAAGGGACTAAGCATAAAGAACGAGAAGATAGAATGCCCGTTCATCAGTCAAAAGATGAACCCGAAATGCGATTTACAGGTTGAGGACACTAAAATCAAGCAGGGGCGGAAATTTAAATATCTGGGAATTGTTTTGACAGAGGACGGCATTGGAATGGCTGAAGACGCGTTCCAAAAGCTAGGCAGAGTATTACGAGACAAGAGGATCTCGTTAGTAACAAAGAAAAGAGTACTGAACTGTTACGTGATAATATCGTTCTCCTTTACGGCAGTGAATGTTGGACGGTCTCCTCAAAGATGAAGAAGAGACTCGAAGTACTATTAGTGCAAGTGTTATTCAAAAGTATCTGACACCAGTATTGTTACTATAGATGTATCTGCGATTACAAAGTCTCTACTACATCGAGCATTACGAAGGTGATAACGAGTATTCGTTGGCATCACAAAATACATATACTTATATTTGAATAGATACTCGATTTAATTATTAAATGGAATATTTATTTTCGTCTAATATTACCAGTAGCAGCCATGAGACGCCGACATAATTTAACATCATTTGATCACAGAATGATTTCTGTGGTACTCTATTTGCGACGTGAAACTATTCCATGCCTTTTACAATAGATGTATAGATCCGAAATAAAAGTTACTAACACCAGTTCTGTGTATCTCATTGCATATTAGAAGCAACCTTTCGCTTTGCACGTGAAAAATATTCAGCAATTACAGATATATATATATATATATGTGTGTGTGTGTGTGTGTGTGTGAAATGAAAGCGAAAAGAAAGGACTCACCATCAACGGTAAGAATACAGACTGTATGACCATTAGTAAGAGAAAAATCCCAAGGTGTGAGTTATGAATTGCAGACCTCAGATCAAGCAAGAACTGAATTCCGGGAAGTGTTAAAATAGACGACGAAAAAAGTGACACCGAAATCCGATGCCGATTTGGAATAACCAAAGATGCCTTGCAAATGCTAAACGTGTTAGGACATAGAAAAATTCGATAGGAAAAAAAAGAAAAAGATGAAGAACTACTGTATAATATCAGTTCTCCTATATGGCAGTATATGCCAGACAATTTCCCCACAAATGAAGATGTGACTTGAACCAAGAAAGATGAGCTTCTACAGAAGGATGCTGAGAATAGTATGGACTGAATATATGAAGAATGCGTAAGTTATAAGGAGAAAGGAAAGTAACGGCACAATTGTGCTTAGAATCAGAAAGAGACAGTTGAAATTTCTGGGACCATAATGAGGAAAGAAAGCTTGGAGAATCTGACACTCACGGGATATATTAAAGTAACAGATGTAGATGGAAACATCGAGTAAAGAATTTAACTATCTTGAGTAAATGGAAGGAAGATGAGGAAGTGACTAGGGGGAGACATATTATTTAGATATACAAAGAACAAGAGGCTTTGGAGAGCCATTAAGTTTTGAAGAAACACGGCACTTAGAGGAATTGTGACATAAGAATATTTTCACTGAATTTTGTCACGTCAAACAGTATAATTGCCGTTCGGTGTTTGGTCAATTTCAACCGGTATAAGGACGGGGTGGATAGCACTTGCAAAGGACATACCGTAAAAAACGATGAGGGGGGGAGTAGCTTAGTATACCAACGGATGTTGCATGCAAGCGCGGATGCAGGCAGACATTTCCAGACGGGAGTGCGGGTATACAGGGGGTGCGGGTATACAGTTGCAGCCAAGTACACCCGGACAACGCCAAGTACCTTGGCTAGTTAATGATATATATATATATATATATATATATATATATATATATATATATATATATATATATACAGGCCAGTAAACGATAATAAATATAGTGTTTAAAACAAAAACGGATCGTCTTTTCAAATATGGTCATAAAAATCTGTTGGATTAATAAACTAAAATCCATTACTTCTTTAGAAATATATATGTGTGTGTGTGTGTGTGTGTGGTATTATACACACACACATGTATATGTATATGTGTATGCACGTATAATTAACGGTTTGCACATATTTCATATCTATTTAATTAGGATATATTTTATTCTATATTTTGACCAAGAGTTTATGTCTACTTTGTGCCTGAAATAAAGTCTGGAGATTTATATCGTTCCACGTGTTATTTATTATAGAATGTTTTGAGTTCCTTTAATTTATCCAAAGTAGGCGGCTAATTTAGTCTGAAAAAGAAAAGTCCTAATCGTTATCCCACGTTATATATATATATATATATATATATATATATATATATATATATATATATATATATATATATATATATATATATAGAGAGAGAGAGAGAGAGAGAGAGAGAGATTTAATTTATTTGTTTAAATATTAAATGGATAATCATATTTGAGTTGATGTTTATATATTTATTTATTTACATCTACTGGCCTGAGTATTCGAGAAATCTTGTTAGAAAAATATGCATCTTGGGGTGATATGTGTTCTATTTATGATCCAATGTCTAACAAAGAATTTTAAACCTTAACCGAAAATTGCATTGGTTTAAGAAAGATTGGTCGTATAGTTGTTAAACACATTTTAGTCTTCTCCACTTCCCTCCTTGTCAAAGATCGACTTAATGACAGTTTTATCTCCGTTGTTTGCTTAAAAGATGTCTTCATCGTCTTTTGAATTTTCTTTTGATTTTCCTCAGGATATTAAACACGTTTTAGCTTGCACACCTGCTCTAGTGCCATGGATGAAAGCAGTTGATCGATAAATGGTCGAATGTTTTTCCGTTCCTTCTTATGCTGCGCGCGGACGTAGTAGATATTTCTACTTCCGTTTGACACCGCTACATATCTCCCATGTCCACTGGAATGTGTTTACTGCTTATATTCTTGTTTTTTAGCTTATTTTCGCTGCAAGCTTGTTGCATTATTTTTGAAATATCCATACGTTTAATCTACTGTATATATTTGAGATATGTTATGATAAGTATTTTTTTACGCCAAAAAATAGGGAGTCGGTCTATACACAGGTAATTTTTCTCAGAAAGGTTAAAAATCATACATTTTCGGTGACAGGTAATTCTGGGGGTCTAATTATACATATAACCAGCAACTACATCACGTTAAAACACCGATCACTGTACGGTCACAAAGTTAAGCAACGTCGAGTCTGATCAGTAGTTAGATGGGTGACCGCTTGGTGAATTTTATTATAGTTAGCACGAGACTCAGGTTATTCATGCATTTTCAGTAACTGTAACCTACTTGACACCATTACATATATCCCCAGAAGGATGCTACGGATAACTTGCGCAACGATGACGTTTTGTAGAGGATGTAAACAAGGAGGAAGTTTATACTTAACATCAGGAAGAGACAGCTGGATACCCCGTCTACTAGGGCAGCTAGCCGCCTAGTAGACGGAATCCTCGAATACGAGTGGCCATATATATATATATATATATATATATATATATATATATATATATATATATATATATATATATATTTAGGCAGCAATCCTTCTTCATGCACATTTCATTGAAAGCTGATTTTATTTAGTTTTTTATACAATTTCTTATGCAATCTAATATTTTTTTTCTTTTCAGATGATAAATTATATAAAAACTGTCCGAATGTTCTTTTTATCCGATCGCTTTCGGCTATACATTTAGCCATTTTCAAGGATTATATTTTAACTGTTAAAATAAGAAATAGTTTATTGTATATATGTTTTATAAAATGTTTTCATTTTTCAAAACACGGTCAATATATGGTATCCATGTTCAAATTTAATATTATTAAGTGTTTTGTTTTTTTTTATTAATAAGGCTTCCATTATTTTTAGCCCTTTTTTGTATGTAGATGATACTATTATATTAGTGTTGTCAACAAGTCTGTTACGAATAGTGTCTGGTAGGTCTCCATGAATTTTTAAATGAGATCTAATTGAGCTATGGCCAGAAAGGTGTAGAGTGGGTCTGCGTTTCAAACATATAAATTATATTTGCCCTATTTATTTTTGTTCTAGGAGTTGAATTACTATTTTTTAGAGGTTTTAAATTTTTTTAATAAATAATTAATCTAATTTTTTTGCTATTGTCAACTGGTACATATATATTTATTGCACAATACACGAGCTCGCGCGTTACATAGTATATATATATATATATATATATATATATATATATATATATATATATATATATAGATTAAAGATTTTTCTGTAGTTCCTTGCCAACAGCAAGCAGAAATATTTCCCTCGATGATGGCCATTTCGGTCGAAAACTAGTCGAGGAATCTAAATGGAATAATAATAATAATAATAAAACGAAAGAATATTAATCTACAACCCAGTGTGTCTAATGATTTTAATTTTTTTTTAATTTTAATTTTCTTATTGTTCAAAAATATATATATATATATATATATATATATATATATATATATATATATATATATATATATATATATATATGTCACGCACGACTCGCAACCCCAAAATTTTCACTTATAAAATTTTTTTTTCTCGTGTATCATGCAATTTCCTTTCTGGAGAGACCAAATTATAATAAACTAACCTATTTCCGTCCATCTCTTTATCTCATCTTCTAAATAAGTTAAAAAAGGTAAAAGAGAACAATAAAAGTAACGCTATACTCGTTGCGTAAACACGTACAATCATAAAAACTGAACAGCTAAACATGGTAAAGATGCATATTCGCTATGTTTGCATTTTATAATACGATACTAATATGTGAATATTACATGCTTTATTATTGGATACAGTTAAACAAAACAACAGTTATTTTTTCAAATTAATATTTGTTTTAAATACAGATGAACTTTTTGACTACTGTAAATGGATATATAGTTTTGGTCAACGGCGTAGACAAGGCCAACAATATATACGCTAATTTTATATCTCGTATATGATGCGACCCCCTTAAAATTAACTTCAAAATTAGTTCTTCAAAAGTCGCATGATAGGTGAGTATATACGGTATACTAATGTATATTTGAACAGGAACCTTTCCTTTAAATATGACAGACAATGAAAATGTTAAAGTGGTCTGATATGTTAATGGCCGATTTCATAGCCATAGGTGCTGAGCTCAAATAAAAGTTCTCTAACACCAAGAAATTACTGTATATACTCGCGTATCGTGCGACCTTTGAAGACCTAATTTTGAAGCTAATTTGACTACAGTAGATGGATATATGGTTTGCTCAACGGCGTGGACAGGTACAGCAGTAGCTACGCTAATTTTATATCTCGTGTATGATGCGACCCCCCTTAAAATTAGATTCAAAATTAGGTCTTCAAAAGTCGGATGATACGCGAGTATATACTGTATATGTTTGTACGAGTATGTTGTGTGTGTGTGTGTGTGTGTGTGTGTGTGTGTGTGTGTGTGTGTGTGTGTGTGTGTGTGTGTGATATAAAATTGAACACAGAGGTCAAAGTTAGAGGTGCATATTATCGATGAATAAATGATTTCACGTTTCTATTTGTTCTCGTTTTTCTTTCTTTTGGGGGGAGGATACTACCCAAGAATATTAAGGTAGAAATGCAATATTTATGACTGGAAAAATACAGAAAATGGCACTTGATTTCAGGAATTCTTTTTGACTCTTTGTGACTTAATTGAGCACTTCTCCAAGATTCGTCGGAAGATTCTATCCATTATTTTGTGATATTTCATCAAGTTACAGCCCTTCCGTCTTGCTTACTTTCTCTCTTCGAAAAACCGCTCGTTTTCCGTATTTTCGGAATATAACACGCACCAGTGTATAAAACGGAGCCAAATTTTAAAGATAAAGTTTTGGAGAAAAAACAGTCTTATATGAAAAATTCTTATTGTATACAAATTTCAACCTAAATGAAGAAGAGCTTAAAAGATGAAACTATTTTATTTATTTAGCATCAGAAACGATGCTTTAGTTCTCTGGGACGCATCCAAGTTGACAGTAAGCATATGCCGGACTGTCGAGTAAGCAGTGGAAATTGAAATACTGATTAAGCGATTACCGACACTAATTGTATTAAGCATTCTGACTGGTCAATATTACTATCAATAATTCATTCAAACTAACAATGCATGCCTATTTAAATATATTTACACATAGATTGTGGATATCACGCACACATGCATATATATATATATATATATATATATATATATATATATATATATATATATATATATATATATATATATATATATACCAGGGTGTCCGTAAAGTTCGTGTGCACTTTTTTAAAAATTTATAACTTTATTTGTATTTGTGATAGAAATAATTTCTAAAAAGGATTAGAAAGAAGTAAATCTATATTTTTTAAGGTTTTATTGAAATTTTATTTAAGTTTCCACATGTCCTCCATCATTAGCAATACAAAGGGTAATACGATTTTGAAGTTCACGGAAAACATTTGCCAACTGATTTACAATAATGCCTGAAATCACATTAGTTATTTTAGCTATACTTAAAACTAGATACATTAAACTTTATAACATTTTTTACAGAATATTTCTATCGCAAATACAAATAAAGTTATAATTTTTTAAGTGCACACGAACTTTATGGACACCCTGTAAAAATCGGTTGTAATAGCATAATTGTCCATACCACAAAATGTTTAATATCTAAAAAAAAAAATTAAACGAATTGAGTTTCTTATTTTCAGATCTTCTAATAAGACCTTTAACCATCTTGACACCATTTATAGTAAGAATCAAAGAAAAACCCTTTGAGTTATATAGATATATATATATAGGTAAAATGAGAATAATATATATATATATTGCGTCTAGCATGAAACAGCCTGTCACCTCTAAGCGTTGACTTCAATATTCTATTATATATATATATATATATATATATATATATATATATATATATATATATATATATATATATATATATATATATATATATATATATATATATATATATATATATATATATATATATATAGCTATGAACCTTATTCCTTATTTTTCCTTGGGTATTGGTTTGTTTATTTACAAGCCAAAACACCTAAGGTTTTTCCAGACGAGTATACTTACTTATATTTAAAAGATTATTTCATGTATATATATATATATATATATATATATATATATATATATATATATATATGTGTGTGTGTGTGTGTGTGTGTGTGTGTGCGTGTGTTCATAAAAGTCTTAATTCTATGTATAGGAGGTACGAAGATTTTGAGATTAATTTTTTTTGGCAGGAGAGGCATTTTTATACACCGAAAAATGTCTTTAAATATCTGTTGGAATTCTGAGGCATCTACGTGTCTCTGTGTACTTATATAAAGAATTGGTGTTAAGTTCCTTGATTCGCGACTAAAACAAGAAAATAAACGTTAATGGAATTCCTGCTACGATTTATTTACCAAAACGAAAATATTTGAACCTATTCACGAGTGACTCGCCTGAGGATGATGTATTGAAAATCTAAACATGGTGAGGAACGGTAATGTTGGCAGGAAGCGAATAGAAAAGCTGAAACTAAATTCGTATGCCGAGTAAAATATTAATATTAGATTAGAATTGTTTTAATTTCTCTAGAATTTCCTCTATAAATAAATTGGTAGACTTAACACCGATACCATATATACGATCGCGATGGTGAAAAAGTTTGTCAGCAATATGAAAGAAGTCCTCCTCTTTGTGAACTAAGTCGAATCGTGAACTTTTCAGCATCGCCAAATATATACACAGGATGGCAATAAAGTCACTATACACTATACTCTATACTTATAATAACAATTAAGACAAAGCAATTAATCAACAGTCCAGAACTTTATTATTAAAAGGGTTCTGGTTAATAACAATGGTAAACAATAGTAAATTAATTACCAATACTATTTTGCAAATCACCTTCTTCAGTAATTTCAATGCTTTGCTTGTCATTACAAGTAACTGTCACGTGACGTTATTGCCACCTTGTATATAAACATGATAAGAATATAGGTTTAAGTTATGCTATATTTATGTGTTAATGTGCTCACTATCAAGGAATGAAGCGTATGTAAATATAAATGTGGACATTGAAATCAACACTGAATGGCTACAGTTTGTTTCATACTCAATCTTCAAGCTATCATATCACTGTTCGTTGTTGACTTCAGTGTCCACTTTTATGTGTTTTTTTTTTCGATATAGTTTTGATGACTTTCACTGATAATTGTAGTACATTTTTATTTCTTAAATTGAATTTTAAAAAAAACGAATACGGCGGTGACAATGTTAGCTTTTGAAAAATCTACTTTGCAGGAATTGAACACTTTGAACCATGAGCCCCTGATGAGTACGATAGATGCAAGTTCACAGTGCGGTCGGTATACGGATCACTCGGATTAAAATTCAAAATATGATTATTTCTCAAACAACAATATAAACAATGCGAAGCTGTGATCTGAATGGCAAAAAACCATTGAATTGATGACAAAAGTGGGGTCTGCAGAACACCCTAAATATTTGCCTTCTAAAAATTGACTCTTAGCGAGTTTGGAATACGTGGGATTTCCAACTTACTGGCATACACCTACATATACTGGCACCTACAGAGTGCGATGGATAAATTGTGGTCTATATATACATAAATATATATATGAAGAAATATACTCTTAAGGTGTGCTATATTTATGGGATAAAGTGCTCAATATCAGGGGTAGAGCGTGTGTAAATATTAAAAGTGAACATAGAAGTCAACACTTAGAGGCGACAGGCTGTTTTCATACTGTTTCGCATCTAAGTGTTGACTTTAACGTTCGTTTTTATATTTACATATATATATATATATATATATATATATATATATATATATATATATATATATATATATGTAAAGAAAGAAAGAACAGTAAGATATATAATCCGGTGTTCTTATAGATATATATTTTTTTACAAAATAGTGCTTAATGTAAATTTACAGAGCATTAATATTATAAATTAATTGATTTAAAATATGTTTTTTTTCGCTACACAGTTCTAACCATGTTTCCAAAATGGAAGCTAAAAGCTTCGAATTTAATTTTGTAATTAAATTAGACATTAGTTCTATTTCATCCTCAAGTGAATTTTGGAGTAACTTTTAAAATTACTGGGTTTTAAAGGCACAGCAAAAAATCATAATTCACGTTTCCAAGGATACAGAGAAATCAATTCATCCAGACAAGGTGTGTTTCGGAGTTCATTATCGCTGTATTTTGATGTATCAGTTATTAGTTACGTTTTGGTAGGGGTAGGGATGTATTTTTCAATGAATTCTGACATTCGTTAAATGCATGTCGTCTGGATTGCTTTTTTAAATTTGTTGAGGTTAGAATACGTTTTATTTAACTACGATTAAAAAAAATTTCACTTTTAATTTTTAATATACTATATTACTTTTTAAAACAAGTAAATGTATTAGAATCACTTACAGTATGTAAAATTATTTTCACGTCAAGCATAAGTATGTATATTACTGGGTCACAATTTTTTTTAAATTTATATTTAAATATTATTTAAGTAAAATTTTTGACAATGACAGCAAAAATAGCTAATTAATTTCTCTGATTTAGTAAACTTTTATTTTTTATGGTTAGAACTATGTAGCGAAAAACCATATTTTAAATCAATTAATTTATATATATATATATATATATATATATATATATATATATATATATATATATATATATATATATATATTTGGATATTGATGTCAACACCCTGCGGTGACAGTCTTAAATGCAATCTTCAAACCTGACGCTGCTGGGTACTGACATTTTGACATTTATCGTAATTATTCCTTTATGCATACAGTTTGCGATGGATAAATTGTCGCCTAAATTACGCAAAAATGAAAATAACACTGACACGTTGTTAGAGGTGATATACCATTCGGTAAGGATCGGATCCCTAGCATATTCGATAGAGTAGCGAAAAGCTAGCAATGTTTCATCTGTGGCAAAAGGAGGTTGCAGGGTGTAAAATAATTAATCTTCCAAAATGGCGTCTTATCCTTACCGAATAGTATATCACCTGTAACAACGTGTCAGTGTTATTTTCATTTTTGCGTAATTTAGACAACAATTTTTCCATCGTACACACACACACACACACATATATATATATATATATATATATATATATATATATATATATATATATATATTATATTATATTATATATATATATATATATATATATATATATATATATATATATATATATATATATATATATATGTGTGTGTGTATTTATTTAATTATAAGATACATATATATTATAATGATTATTTTTTTAAAAATATGAGTCCTTCGCAAAGGAAAAAAAATTAATAAGAAAATAATTATAATTTAGGCTCAATTTTTGTACTGAGCATTGTTTTTTTAAAATAAAAACAAAAATACGAAAAGAACTTCAGATTATTAACCTAACGTGTTCTTTCTTATTTTTCTATATATCTACACACACACACACACACACACACACACACATATATATATATATATATATATATATATATATATATATATATATATATATATATATATATATATATATATATAGGTGCGATGGGTAAATTGTCATTTATTTACATATATAATATATATGTATAAATTGTCGTATATACATATATATACGAGTGTGTGTGTGTTTGTGTTTGCATGAGTCCTGCGCAAAAAGTGTTTAAGTAATTCTTTTTTTTTCTTGCTTTTTTCTTCCACGTTTTGTTAGCTTGCATTTTTCGAAAAACAGATTCTGTTTCTAGGGGCGTCAAGTGGCTGTTGAAATTTACACAGACAATTTGCTTGTATAAAAGATATCATGTCCGTAAAATAAGGTTCCTTACTACTCAGAGAACAGGATATTTCCAGATACACCAAAAACTTAAAATTCCAATTATTCAATGGGCCCTGATTGCATAATAACCCTTATGATACGTGGTAATGGCCCATATATTAGCCATTTATGGTCCACGTTTGAAAAACAATCGGCCTAACAGATTATACTAATTAATTTCAAGAAACAATATACCGTCCAACACACACTCTTACATATGTATATATGCCTATATATATATATATATATATATATATATATATATATATATATAAGTGAACATTGAAGTCAAGACTCAGAGGCCACAGATTGTTTCATACTGAACACAATCTTCAGGCTACATGTGTTGTGATTTGTTTTTTGTTTTTTTTTTTTTTCCGACTATTTATACATACGGGTTAGTGGTGAATTTTTGTTAGTCTATGTTAACGGTTATTTGGGCGGGAGTGGTTTGTTTATTATTTATTTATTTATTTATAAATTGGCGTGTGTAAAGGTTGCCGGCGTTTTCTTTCTTTAATTAAAATTTGCCCATTTCTGGGATTTGAGAAGGATATTTATGCGAAAGTGAATGCAAAGGCTCCGGGATCAGAATTCACCGAGCTCACGTTCTACTTTAATAACCGATACTGCTGCAATTATATATATATATATATATATATATATATATATATATATATATATATATATATAAACACACATATACGTGACCGAGTGATTAGAACATTCGCTTTTTGACCATGAGACCCGGGTTCGAATCTCACCACTCCTTATTTGTCAGGAAGGAGTCTTCCTGATATTATCGGTCTGGAGGGGGGGGAGATACCATCGTACCTTTGGAAAATGCCTGGGAACCATACCACGGGTTGACCCAAGCCTTTTGAGTGAAATTGGTGGCCGCCGATAGCTGTGCTAGCACAAAGTCACAAGTCATCGTGACCGAGGGTTTGAGTGTGCTGGTGTTGTTCAGATTGTTGATCATGCTAGATAACACGCTCTCTCCCAGAAACTGTAACTAAGGTCTTCTCAGCATAGTTACAGTATAAACCACAGGTTGGCTCCGTGGATATCAAACAAACACAAATGCGAGAAACTGCAATAGGGATTGGCTAGACGCCCTAGTTTACGGGTATCTTCGAATACGAGTGGCTAGCTATTATATATATATATATATATATATATATATATATATATATATATATATATATATATATATTAACCGACTACATCTCAAAAGATTGAGGCCATACCTGGTAATTATTTAAACTGGCCCAAAATATAGTTGTTTCGTACTTCAAATAAGAGAAAATTATTTTCTATGGTTAAAAAGAAGTAGGAGATTATTATTATTATATATATATATATATATATATATATATATATATATATATATATATATATATATATAGATAGATAGATAGATAGATAGATTTTATTATGACAAAAAGAAAAAAAGCATTTTATGATTAAATGTTGGTCTCGTTACAATATCCTCCTTTAGCCTTGATTACTGCAGCACAAACTTTGATATCCCATCCTTTTTTCAATGACCCATTTCATTTTCTTTTTTCACTCTTCTCTCAAGTTCATCTTATGCTAATTCTAGGGGTGGCTATAAACTTTTGAACTGTAGCGTATATATCGTGGACTCTCCCGTTGATCCGCACCTACCATGCACCCTTTTACGACGTATGAAGGTCAGGCAACTCAGTTCCTAGGAACCAACAGCCAGTCAGATTTGATTTTAGAGGTAAAGGTTTTTTGCAGAACCAACCATCCACACTTTTTAAAGAGCCGAACACAGAGACCTGGTGCACCGTGCCACGAGGTCCCTAAACGACCCTCAGAGATATCTTTCTCCAAGACCAGTTGCCATCAAACATTATAGACCTGATATTTACCCATAACTGGAGGAGAAGAAGAGAATTCATACCTTTCCCAAGGGTATTAGCACGTAAGTGAATATAATGGATTCAAATGAAATTCGAACTCAGATCTCTGATTTCTCTGTCCGAGCCGCTATCCATTACTCCACCGGGCCTCCCCGAGAGAGAGAGAGAAAGAGAGAGAGGTAGGGAGAGTGAGTGAGTGAGTAAGTGAGTAAGTGAGTAAGAGTATATATTATTGATAACAGATACAAACCTGTACAGCGTGCAGTCGCAACGCTAAGGTTGAATTTTTTAAAATTAGGTGAGAGAGTTTTTTTATTAATATGGCAATTTAAATTTTTGTTGTTGTAGGTGTTTATCAGTCAACATGGCATGAACTAAATTGTTCAATAAATTGTTTTCCCGAAAGCTTGCACATCGGATCAGTTCTTTGAATCAATTATGTGGTGCAGTTTAATTTATATTACAATGAATCATTCGTACAAAAAGTAAATTAGTATTGTTATATATATATATATATATATATATATATATATATATATATATATATATATATATATAAAGTGAACATAGAAGTCAACAATTAGAGGCGACAGTCTATTTCATGCTAGATGCAATCTTCGTGGCCTGACGATTGCGTCGCCTCTAAGTGTTGACTTCAATGTTCAGTTTTATATTTGCACACGCTCTATCTCTGATATTGAGCACTTTATCCCATAAATATAGAATATCTTAAGACTATATTCCTTCATAAATATATGTGTGTGTGTGTGTGTGTATTTTGTGTGTGTGTGTACACACTTGCACGTGCGTGTTTGTGTGTGTGCACGAAGGGTTTCCAAAATGATCTTAGTCCGATTTACTTCTTAAAAGATGAATAAATAACCAAATACCAAAATTTACTTCGAAAGAGCTTCTTCGACAGTTAGAGAACCTTTCATTACCACTGCTGCACCATTTTCAGCACCGGCTCACTTTTCAATTTCCATAGGGTGACGTCTTTATGCAACGCCCAATAACTGGCAGCAATATTACGCGTAACATAGAAGTTATTGAGGCGGAACGTGGGCTCAGCGAACCGAGTTCGAATTCTACCCCCGAAGCCTTTGCATTCACTTTCGCATAAGTATCCTTCTCAAATCCCAGAATTGAACAAATTTTAATTAAAGAAAGAAAACGCCGGCAACTTTTGCACAGGCCAGAAAGTAAGATAGATATAAAATATGATGCCGTACATCAAGCAATTATGTCAAGAGAATATATTTGGTACTGCCCTCTTTCTTGCATTGTACAGGAATCAGTTAAACATTACAATCACGAAGAATTCTCTAAATCCTGCAAAGAATGTTTTATAAATACGTTAGAAAAAGAAAGAAATTTTCTACGTGTTTCTGAAAGAAATTCTAAGCAAAACTCGACAGATGCCTTTTTAACTATATTATTTTTTCAAATTGTTTCCAAAAATTCTAAAATCTCTTTTAACCAACTCCCCACCCAATCTTGACAGCATAATCCGCTCCTTTTATGTTCTTCCAACACACTTCCACATCCCATGACTAATCCTCGACTTAACAGTTATTTCATCTTTGCTAAATTCACAGATTTTATTTATCAACCTATCGAAGCAGAAAAATCCAAATCCTTGGATCTTTCTTGTTAACCTTCCGGTTTGTTCTTTCGACTTTGACAAACGAATAAGGTTTTCGCGAGAAAATTTGGGCTTGTCTTTTCTTTATCTCATTGTTGCATTATTTTTTATTACAGACCTTTATGCCGCTCTGCATTTTTCTTGTTTATGTTCGGTATCTTCCTTTTTATTAAATTAAACTAAAAGTCAGATTAACGCGAACACGACAAAACCATTAACAACCGATCCATTGAAAATGGCTAATGGATTGGGCGAAATCGTTTGGGTCAGTAAACATTATGGACAATTTAGAAAATCTTTTAGTCCTTCCAGAAAGAGAAATGCAAGAACTTTAGAGAAAAAATTAATATAAAATTGTCCTTGTTTGTCACATTCAAAGAAACATTTTTAAGTAAAATTAAATGAACGTAACAATTGTTCCTCCCCCCTCTCTCTCTCTCTCTCTCTCTCTCTATATATATACATATATATATATATATATATATATATATATATATATATATATATATATATATATAATTAATGAAAAAAAGCAGACCACTTTAAGGTACCATTACAATAATTTATTTCACCAAAATCCTTTGGAAAGACTCCGGATCATCAGGTAACAATTCCAACAACGAAATGAAAGGAAAAATGGGATTAGAAATTGATGGGTAGTGTAATTTTTGTAATTTAACAGGGAGGGTGAGAGTTGTAGTTATAGAGACAAGGTAGAGTATAGGGAGGGGTTAATTTCATATCTCTCTTAAGCATGCTTTATATTGGGGTAGGAGGAGTGACCTAATCGTGACCTATTTAGATGGTTAACTTAACGGAAATGATATATAAGAATGGGAGGGGAGTGGGGTGAAAAAGCCAAGAAAAAATTGAAAGGAGAGACGAGATAGACAACAGTAATACAGATATATCTAAATGAGTTTTACGGCAAAGAGAGAGGAGGAGAGGGAAGTGAATCGAAAAGGCTGTAATTTTGTTTTAACAAAATTATGTAAAAGATAGATTTCAGTGCTTGATAGAAATTTAGATGTCTAAAAATGATGAATGTTATCAATTTAAACATTTAGTTTTTTAAGTAAATAGTTTAGGGACTTAATATAAGTTAACTACTATTTTTATTAGCACATTTATCGAGAACATTAAAGAAATATTTAAAATTATAATAGTTTATTTATTAGCTCTGTATTCACATTGAGCTCTCAGGATTTCATCCTCCTTGGAATTACCCATTCGGTTTACCAAGTTCTTCGTAACTTAAATATATATATATATATATATATATATATATATATATATATATATATATATATATATATATTAGTATATACTACCACCTACGTGTTGGTATGTGACTTAAGTTTCGCAGAATTACAGCTCGACAGGCACAAGGTCTGACACCAATACGTATGTACTAATTAATATATATTTTGCGGCATATAACCATATCGAGCACTATTATGTCTACCTCATGTATAAATTTGAGGACTATTTATCTGCTTGACCGCGTATGCACACCAATACGCTTGTTGATATCTGGTCAATTGATTTATCTATACTTATAACTATACATATATATATATATATATATATATATATATATATATATATATATATATATATATATATATATATGTAAGCAAATATATGGATATGATAGTATGAAGAAAAAATATACGGAAAAAACAAACAAAAATCTTTATATACAATTATGCTGTTTTAATGTTAATATGTCAACGTCTTTGTCATGTTGTATTGATAATGTTATAATTTATGAATATGTCCTGAAGATGGTTTATTAGACCGAAACGTCCGACGTTGACATATTAACATTAAAACAGCATAATTGTATATAAGGATTTTTGTTTGTTTTTTCCGTATATATTTTTCTTCATATATATATATATTTATATATGTGTGTATGTGTGTGTGTGTGTGTGTGTGTGTGTGTGTGTGTGTGATAACGATATATATTTTTATATATCAAGAACAGTCTATTGTTGAAACAATACTTTAATCGACTAGGCTATGTGCGCCAGACAGTATCAACTCAAAAAGGAAACAGTTAAAATTAGATAAAAATTTTGGATCAGGCTTGCACAAAATACGACCCGCAGCCTTTTGAACAGAAGTAGGGGTTTATCCCTTGTTTCCTGTTTAGGATTAGGTTTCCGGTTCCTTCTAAAGTCTACTTCGGTTCTATACTCCCAACATCCGCGCCTGAACTTTTAAATTTTATCCTCTGACCATTTATTTCATATTATTTTATTTTTCTCTCCTCAACCATTAAGAGTAGACAGATTCGCCCGGTTCATACTCCTCCTCGTTCTTTTGAAAATGATTAGAGGTTTATCGCTTCTATCCCATTTAGGACTGAGTTTCCGGTTCCTTCTAAAATCTGCTTCGGCTCTGTACTCATAACATCTGCGCCTGAACACTGAAATTTATTCCCTAACTATTTATTTTCATTTATTTTTTTCTTTCCTCCACGAATATTTCTGAACAAAACCTTTTATTTACTCACCTCCCTTGTTGTAATTTTGAATATAACAAAAACTCTTTCATTTTACAACTGTTAACATTTTATTTCCTGGAGAGATTTATTCTTTGTTTCCTGTTTAAGATTGGTCCCTTCTAAAAGTCTACTTCAGCTCTATATTCCTAACTCTTGTTCTTTCCTACGCTAATATAACTACAAACATTAACTCTCTACCTTGAGTGGATCGTGAGCGCCTTGTATTGAGTGAATATTAGTAAAACTATTAGTTTTAAACGTTTTATTATATTTATAAGCACTCTCGGCTTAATTCGCTGTAATTTATTTATTAATTTTAATGGCCGTATTTTTTTTTATCTCTGTAAATAGTAATTATTAGCTGGTGAAATGAAACTTGATAGGAAGTGGGTAAAAACGGAAAACATAATTACCTTCTAAGTACCCGATGAAGGGGTGTCCATTGAAAAATGAAAAAAAGTAAAAAAATTACCCGTAAACGGCTTAAATAGATTTCGCACCGTTATGATTGGCTGTTGGTCAATCTCCAATCAAATGTGTGATAACGGGGTATATTTATAGAAGTCAGTGTCTACAAGCATTTTTAAGAGGGCGTTTCAGAGTCTGATCAGCTCTGATGGGGTCAACTTGGTGAGGTCAGTATGAGGTTTGAAAGACCCGAATCTGCCCAATGATCCATTTCCAGATCATCGCTGACGACACCCTCTAGCGCTAAAGAGCGTATATTCAAAGCAGTAAAAAGCAAGCCGCATCTGATACGCAGACTACAAAGTTTGACTTGCAAGGTTTTTCAGAATATTAATTGTTTGTGTAATTCAGAATAAATTCGGCAGTTGATTGTATAGACACAATTCAGTTTTGTAGAAGCATGGCTTTATGCAATCAATATCGTCTTATAATAAATATTTTAAGAAATATCAAACATTGGATTATGAAAAAAATAAGATGAAACCAAACTAGAAGCGAAAACAAAGAACGGACGTGTCAAAGTGTCAAGAACTAATTCTGAACCCCAAAATAACAAAAAACAGTCGATACTTGCTTAAGCATTAGCGAAAACGATGCAAAATCTTTGTTTTGGAATAAGACATTCCTCCTTCGGGGAGCATTAGTTCATCTGTGTCATTTTATTCATTCTAAAAATTTACTCTTGTGGATAATTCTTTGTGAACAACAGCAAGGTCTCTGATCAGGAGGTTTTGAAGAGTATGGAAACAACTCTTAATTGCTGGTGTTCCCACGTCCAGTCTAACCTGGCGTGGTAGCACCTGTCAGGGTCCTAGCTATGGGCAAATAGTTAACCTCCTAAAAGGGGTGAAAACACTATGAAAGTATAAAAATAGGTTTTAATACTTTTTGGGAAATATTATTACCAGCAGTACATTTTTGAAAAAGAAAAAAAAATGTCAGCAATACATTTTAGGGGAAAAAAAATTAGCAGCAATACATTTTCGAGAAAAAAATTACCAGCAATAAATTTTTGAAAATATATATTACTAGCAATACATTTTTCGAAATATTGACCTCATCCTTGTCGACATAATTATTACGACGTTTCGGCCGTTGTACGCTCTGGTCTTCTTCAGGTAGTTAGAATGTCGAACTGAACCCTTTATTTCGCTCACTGGGGTAGACTGTTCTAATTCCACGTTTGATGGATGCCAGTTATCAGTTATCTCCTGTTAATTTCCCTCTGAAAGTTCTCCACTTTGGGTCCTGTCACTGGATCTAACCAAGGCCTTTATCCACTGCGCCATGTGTCCTTGTGTATGAATTTCTGATATTATAAACCTAATATCTTCAGCATGATTTTTTACTAGTGCTTATATTGCAATTTTTTGCTGTTTTCAATCCATGTTTTTACCAGAGCTCATATTGCAATTTTTGTTGTTCAGCTTGACATTCCAACCACCTGAAGAAGGCCGGAGTGTACAACGGCCGAAACGTTGTAATAAATATGGCGACAAATATGAGGACAATAGTCCGAATAATGTAAATAGTATACATAATACCTCATCTCAGAAATATAGACAGTTACAATACATTTTTGGAAAAAAATATTACTAAAAAATAATACATTTTTTTGCAAACAAATATCACAATAAAAACCTTGTCGGCATTAAATAATCCATTGAGGTTGCTATGTCGTAAAACAAAACAAGTCAAACTAAACCTGTTATGGTCTGAGCTATGGTCAAATAGTTAGCCTCCAAACTTAGGTCAAAACTCTATGTAATTGTCAAAATAGGTTTTAATACCAGCAATACATTTTTGTAAACGGTTAACAGCAATGAATTTTTTAAGAAAAAAGTATTACCAGCAATAATTTTTTGGGAAAAGATATCACCAGCAATAAAAATCTTGTCGGCATTAAATAAACCATTGAGGTTGATATGCCGTAAAACAAAACAAACCAAACCATCTCTGTAAACAGTACTGCTCTTCGTAATTTTTAATTGTGTATGCCTGTTATAGATGCTAAAAACAATAAGATCAGCTAGCAATCAAATCACCCTAAATGCATCTGTTCTTGTCGGTTCACAGAAGGTAAATAGCATCAAACTAGGTAAATATCTACTGTGGGATATACTCTTAGAGACACCATACTCTGTAAGCCTCATGTAGCCTTGTGCCAGTTTAGTAATAGTAACTAAGCAAAGTTTAGTAATAAAGATTAGTAAGGTCAATAAATGGTCATTCCAACCAGATTCTGAAGCAGCACATATTTCATCCAAATTTGTTAACATTCATGAAAGGGGATTGATCCCGAAAATTTTAGCATGTTATCTTATTTCAAACAGATGTTACGCCATTTTGAAAGTTCTGAAGATATTAAAAAAAATGTTCAAACATTGAATTTTCTTGTTTTTTAGAGACGTTTCACTGAAAACATCTTTTATTGCTTGCCTTTGAAACTCTTTCTCCTGCATCATAACCATTAAGACTCTCTCAAATCCGATCAACTAATCACACTCTTCCGAAAAATATTTGTTATAGTCTTTTTAGGAAAACTAGTAAATACATCCTGTCAGTCCACGGGGACTCGGGAATTGGGGAAAAAAAACGGGTGACGATACCTATATCTCCATAGCCCACCTCTTACCTAAATACTTGTTAAGAGTTGGTACCATGCGGGTATGACAGTGTGCTGTTTGGGGATTGCAAAAAGATGAGTTTCTGGCATTGCTTACGGAGAGAGGGAAAACATTTTTTAAGAGCCAAAGGCGGGAAGATGCTATTTAATCTCTGGAACAGAAAAATGTTTTTTTGCCTACGTGAAGAAGGTGAAGTGGATTTGGCTTTTTGTGTAGGAGTGGTGTTTTAGAGATAAAAGCATTTTCGAGAAACCTGGTTTAGAGATGCCGCCTCTGTGTTTGTTTAAAGGACATAGCTGTGTAGCGTGTCTATGTCACTTACTTGCAATCTGTGTCCCAGGTACGTCTCTTGGTTACTTAAAACACTTTAACACATAAATGCAATAATAAAAACAAAAAGAAGTGCCCGTAAAAATTTCACAATATTCCTATTTTTACTTTTTTTCCACTATCGCCTCATTAAATATTTGAGCTTAAGAAATAATACGCAAGTACATTTAACTGTACATTCAGTCATCTTCAGACATGAAAATTATTTTGTTTTTAGTAAAATATTAAAGAAAGACCTTATAGAAATTATAATTTTTAAAAACAAGGTTCATAACCTTCATCGAGTGATTTGTGGGATAATAAACATTTAAAATTTTGTTTGCGAAGGGATTTCGTCATTTTATATCATTAACATTACTAATCTACCTTTTTGTATGAATGATTCATTTGTAATATAAATTGAACTGCACCACATATTTGATACACACACACACACACACATATATATATATAGATAGATATATAGATAGATATAGATATAGATATATGTTGATTGGCTCATATCAATAAATTAAATTTAAAAATGATCATGGCGTATAAAGCACTTTCAATATGTGCTGCACATATAAAATAATATATATATATATATATATATATATATATATATATATATATATTTGATGTTAAAATGAACATTGCGGATGAAGCAATTTCCAATAAGTATTGCACATATAAAAAAATATATATATATATATATATATATATATATATATATATAGTGTTCTTTTCTCGTTTTTTTTTTTTTTTTTGTTTTTCTTTTAGCTGATGAGGCATTGTCCAAAATTTGGTAAATGTCGTCACTACTCTTTGCAAATATGTCATTAAAAAGAAATGTGCGGTAATGTCGATGTTGAACACCACCTTCATTTAATGATTCCTGATCCTAAAACATTTAGAACTCCTTTTGTTCTTAATGCCAAGCCTTCGGAGACTTCTGCTACATAATCTTCCTTTTCTTTTATCTCAATTTGCATTTGTGAACTTGTAAAATATATGCTACAACAAGGGAAATATTTATCGTTTTAGTGATGTCGACAAGCAGCCGGTTTCGTCACCACAGGTGGCATTCTTAAATTGCACTGTCAAATTGAAGTGTTAAACTAATAATGACAGTCAGAGGCAAAGAGATGCTATGTAAATGTCAGTTCTGAGAGAGTTAAAAAAACAGTAGGTCAACAGAGAGATAGATACTGTCTTTTCACTGTTTGCTATTATGATTCTCGCGAAATTCTTATGGGTCAGCTCTAACTAGGCCAAAATAAGGCCTTCTCTCCCGATCGGCTATCTTCTACGTGTTGTGTCTTCATATTTTATTTATTTTGAACTGAAACAGTCTTGAATTTGTTCTACAAATAAAACCGATTTTTTGTCTATCATGTACTCAATTAAAAAAAAAAAACGATTTGGAGCACTCTTGAAGTGTTTAGTAAATACTAAACTTTCAAATTACTTCCATTTGAATTTAGATTTTGAATTTTTTTACTAATGTCCACCCAATACAAGGCCCAAGAGCCACTCAAGGTAAAGGGTTACTGTTGAGTTATATTAGCGTAGGAAAATACGAGCGTTAAGAGTATAGAGTTGAAGTAGACTTTTAGAAAGACCCGGAAACCCAATCCTAAACAGGAAACGAGGGATAAACCTCTACTCCTATACTAAAGATCGGGAAGGAGTGTAAACCGGACGATAAGCGAATCTATCTACTCCTATTGGTGCTGGAGAGTGAAAAATAAAATAAAATAATATAAATATAAAATAAAATTTCAGAGTTCAGGTGCAGACGTTAGGAGTAGCGAGTTGAAGCAGACTTTAAGAAGGAACCGGAAACCCAATCCTAACCAAGAAAGGATAAAACTCTACCCCAATGCTAAAGACAGTCACGGAAAGGAAACTAAAAGAACTCCAATAGAAGATAGTGGGGGAAAGCGAGAAGAAAGGACTAATCATCAATTGCAAGAAGACAGAATCAATGGTTGTTAGCAAATGTCGACAGCCTAACATGCAAATTGCAAATTGGGGATACTCAAATCAAACAAGTACAACAAATTAAATATCTGTGAAGTGTTTAAACAGAGGACGGAAAGTACGACAGTGAAATCCGAAAGCGCATTGGGACAACGAAAATGCCTTCTAAAAGCTAAGCAAAGTATTAAGAAACAGGAAAATCTCGTTAAAAACAATGAAAACAGTACGGAACTGTTACGTAATCTTATTTGGCAGTGAAGAAAGAAATGAAGCAAAAAAAATGTGGTTCTACAGAAGGATGCTGAGAATACCATGGACTAAACAGATGAGGTTTTAGAGAAAATGGAAACAAAAAGGACTTTTACACTTAACATCAGAAAAAACAGTTGTAACTTCTAGGGCACATAATGAGGAAAACGGGCTTGGAAAATTTAAGACTCACATGACTGATAAAAACAATGCGTAACTTGATTAAACAGATGGCAGAACAAGGTTTACAACAGATAACAAAAAGATAAAATTTATGGAAATCTACAAATTATAGGAAATTGTGGAGAGCCATAGTCACCAATATCCTGAAGGTACATAGGGGAAGAAGCGTTTTGATGACCGAATAATGATCCCATGAATTTATATTTATAAAATTTTGTCCAAAAATGCTGGAAATTTTTGCATCAATGATATATATATATATATATATATATATATATATATATATAATGTTCAGCACAAACAAGGCAATAAAGCTACTAAGTTACAAGGGGTTACTGGGTGTGGAAGAATTAGAAACATTAACATTAGTAAGGAGCGAGAACAAAAGAAGCGTAACCAAGAGGGCAATAGGTAGCGATTGACATTTCATTTAAATATTTAAAGATTAAAGTTGGTTTAAAAGCCTGAAACCGGAAGGGAATTCCACAAGTGTAAAGTGCGAGAAAAGAAACTGTTAGCATAGAACTTACGGTTACACCTAACCAACTCAACTGTAAATTTATGAGATCTTGACGCCTGTCTAGCCCTGCGCTTAAATTTAAAAGGTTTAGCAAATACCTCATCCAAACAATTACCATGAAAGTATTTATAGAAAAGGTACGGGGAGGCAACCTTACGGCGGTGGGAAAGCCGAGATACCAGATCAGGACGAATAATATTACTGATTCTTATCGGGATTTTATCAAGAATCTCTAAATATATAGCAGGAGCAACGGACCATATGTGACAGTAATATTCTAAGATTGGACGAATGGTAGACTTATAGATATGTAAGATAGATTCTGGAGAGAAAAATTGTCTCGCACGACACAGTGAATCACAGTGAATATATTGAATCCATTGCTGATCTAGCAATGGATTCAATATAATCTTTCCACTTCATATTAGCCGAGAATGTTAGCCCGAGAAGGCGTAACGAGTCAGTTTCCTTGAAGTTAGCATCAGCCATGCTGATGAAAGGTAGAAAAGGCTCTCTCAAATGATTAATGAAGAATAGTTTGGTTGTGGAGGCGTTAAAATTAACAATCTATCCTTTGCCCCATTTAACAACAGACTAGAGGTCGTTTCTGACATCAGCTTCCAATTTGACCCTATCGAACTCTCTCTATAAATATATCCTTTTTTTTTTTAAGTGCCGTAACCCTTTAAGGCCTCTTCACAATTCCTATACTCTGTAGCTCTGAGTAATGCGTATCACTTGCGGTCCCTCGTTATTCCTCTTCCGTCATCCATTTACAAGACAGATTACTGAAAAAATATCTCCTGTTCCTATTACCTTAGATGTGACCAATACTCGTTTCTCTACGTCCATGAGAACATCTGAACACTTTTAATGACGTCATACAGCTGACTAATTTGCATAAACAATAAGAAGCCGAGCAATACACTTCCGAGATTTTTCTAACATTGTGCGCTGGAAACATTTGCATCAACTTAATAGAGCAAATATGCTAAGGAGAAAGTATTTATCGCAAATAAAATCAAAACATCACGAAAATGAAGCGCTCAAGAATTAAAGGATAAAACTAAAGATTTAACTCCTAGCGACAGCCATCTCTCACTTCCTTTCACCGCCATCTTGATATCGTGACGTTCCCCGCCACGACTACCTCCGCCAAAGTTTCGATTCTCATAGCCTGTCATCATCTGTCATTTCAAATAAAATTTAAACAGAAAAAAAAGTTTTCTTAAATTAACTAAAAATGTGTCAAGAATTTTGTTTTGTATGTGAAATAAGGAAAATAGACCACAGAAAGATTACTTGTTACTTTGGTTAGTATCATGTCTCTTGAAAATTAGCATTTCTCCTGCTTAATGGTATAAATGTTTAAGACTATTTACATTGGTGCATGAAATCACATCTGACAAAGCATGACAACTTGTATAACTCTACGAATATAAAAAATAGTCCACTTTTAAAATAAATAAATATATATAAAAACAAATATCCCATTTAATATTATTATTGTTGCTATTATTCTTATTATTATTTCTGAATAGCATTAAGAGCGTAGAAATAATATTAAGTTTCATTCATTCATAAAATAGAAGGGCTTTGTAGCAAGGACGAGAGTTTTAGCAATGGAGAATAATGGCCGGCCTGGCGACGTTTACTTCCGGTAAGAACGTATTCGCTTTGGTTCTTCAAAAAATAATGGCGCACTTCGTCTCTCTCTCTCTCTCTCTCTCTCTCTCTCTCTTTCTTTGTGTCTCCACTGTGCATGCGTGCGTATGTATGTATGTATGTATGTATGTATGTAGTGACACTTCAGTGTGAGCGATCACGTTTCTCCACAGCTTCCTGTCTTTTGTTGCTCGCAGTAAGCACCGTACCGTTGCAAACCTTTGTTTCTGTAATACTTTAAACACAATAAGAGCTAAAGTAACTAAACAATACAATAAAAAACGCATTATTAGTGAAAAAAATTACATTGAAATACTACCATTCTTTAATCTTTTGTTCTTTTTTATTCTTGTAAGAAGAATAAAGGATTTTAGAAGAAAATAATTCAGTACATACTGAATTAATAAATTCTCTATTTATTTAAAGATTTGTGTATAGTCATGATTTGTTTTGGGAATAATATCCCTTGCTTTCTCCACATTGACTTTATCGAACCACCACCTCTCGTCCGCTGACGCTTACATTTACGGAATAAAAAGACATAAGACATGTAATGGAGAAAGAGAAGAATTGAGCACTTACAGGATATGTTAAGAAGAAGTGGATTAGGGGGAAACAGCGAATAACCTACCGAACGAGTTTATGTAAATAGATGGGTGAGAGTGGGGAGCCATGATCATGCATGTCCTAAATGAACATAGCATATAGATTAGATTCAGTTCAGTATATGCTGCAAACTATTACAATCTAAAACTCTGTCACTTTAGTTTAGTTTACAGTGTATGGACTTGTATTGTCATTGTGAACACTTTCTGTTGACCGTAGTTGAAGATTTGAGGCATGAATTTATTTCATCGCCCGTTAAAATTTCAACATTTCATATTTAGTGATTATTCTTTTTTTTAAGCGTTTCACCCCAAGCAATGCGGGAAGCTACTAGCACTCAAGGGGTTACAGAGAGTTGGAGCGAGAGTAAATAGGAGTGATAGAGGAAAGGATGAAGAGAAGGATAGGAGATAGATCAAGGCATCTGGAGACGTCGATTGACATTACATTTGTATAGTTGGAGGTTATAGCTATCAGGGAAGCAGGAAAAGGGGAGGGAGTTCCACAGGCTAGAAATGCGAGACATGAAGCTATTAGAGTAGATTATTATAAATTATTCCCAGAGTTTGCAATAGACGGCGTTTACCAAATTCCACTGACTGCTCACCAACATCTTACGAGAGTGGAACTATGGATTATTTATTGAAATAGGTTTCCAGCCTAACTCTTTCGTTCTTTCATGAAAATATTACTTACTTAGTAGATCGTTATTATGACTTTACTTACTTGGTGGGTCTTTATTATGACTTTACTTATTTAGTGGGTCTTTATTAGGACTAATCCTGATGAGTATATTCTTAATAAATTAATTTCATTTTTATAACTTTTAAAACGACAATCTATTCTGTCTCTGAAGATGACATGTTATTTGAGTCCTTTTTCTCTTTTTTGTCTTTCTTTTTTTGTTTCCCCTTCGTCCACTCTTCTTTATTTTATTTCTTTCTCTCTTTCTTTTCATTTGATTATTCTTTCCCTCTCTCTATCTATATCTATATCTATATCTATCTATCTATCTCTCTCTCTCTCTCTATCTCTCTCTATATATATATATATATATATATATATATATATATATATATGTGAAAAGTGTATATAAATATAAATAAATATATATGTATAATTATTTATATATTATATGTGGTACTTATTAACTCAAGCGCTAACATATTTGGTTGGATAGATGTGAGTTTGTGACCCCTGGGTTGCTTTAGCGATCGTCAGACAGTGTCTGACGATCGCTAAAGCGTGAAACTCAGGTCAAATCACATCTATCCAAATCAATATATATATATATATATATATATATATATCATTCTCTCACTGATTAATTACCTTCATCTCTCTTCTCTTTTATTGCTTTTTCTTCTTTTGTTTCTCTTTTATTTATTTATTTATTTATTTATTTTTATTTGAATCTCTATTCCTTTTTTTCCTTTTTATTCTGTTATTCGTTATTTCCCATTTTCTTTAATTTTCTTCCTCTCTCTCTCTCTCTCTCTCTCTCTCTATATATATATATATATATATATATATATATATCTTTTTATTTCCTTCTTATCTCTTTCTTTTCATCTTTATTTCCTTCTTCTTTTTCCACTGTTTACCGTTTTGTTCTATTTTATTTCCTTCTCTTCTCTTTAATTTCAATTTTCTTTCTTCTCTTTCTTTCTTTTCTTCTTTACTTTCTTTTACTACTTTTTTCTTTCTTTCTTCTCATTCTTTTCTTCTTATTTATTACACTTTCTTATTCCCTTATACTCTGTTCTTTTATTCTTTTATTCCTTTTGCTTCTCACTCTTTCTTTTATCCCCTCCTTTTTATTTACTATCACTGTTCTTTATTACGTTTTCTCACCTTTCTTATTACCATTGTTCTTTTATTTCCTTTGCTCTCTTTCTCTTACTTATTCCTCTTTCTTTCATTCTTGCTTTCTACTCTCTCTTTTCTCTCAAATTACCCCCTCTCTCTCTCCCTCACCCTCTCTCTCTCTTTATCTCTCTCTCTCTCTCTCTCTCTCTCTCTCTCTCTCTCGATTACTCACTTTCTTTTACTTTTTATTTATTTATGTTCTTGATATCTCTTTTCTTAATCTCATTTTTATCTGACAAAATAAACCGCATCTTTTCGAGATTAGTTTAATAAAGGCGAATTTCTGTTCGTATTCTTTCTTATTCTTCATCGTCAATGGAATTGATTTCAAAATTGATTATATTTTTCTTTTAAATTGTATCATTCTTTTTAATAAGTATTTTATCGTTATTGCTTCAGTGGGTTTCAAAAGATAAATAACAAAACCACGTTACCTTGAAAAGAAAACGGAGAAAATGAAATTGATTAAATCTCCTAAAATCCACTATTTTTTATATATTTAATATAATCAAAAAGTCTTCTTTTTCTTCTATTTCTCTGTTGTTTTTTTCCTTGTTCTTCCTCCCAAAATTCTTCCTTACATTATCAGTGGATTATTTTAATTTCATTCTTTCTATTTTATTTATCACACTAATCCAATTTACTAGACTTGAGTAATATCGCTTTGTTTACTTGTTTTGTTTTTCGTTTTCGTCGCTTTTTTTTAAAAAAAAATGTTTAGGAAGTTTCACAGTTGTCCTTTTAAAGGATTATATTGCCCACAAATTTAATTCTTTTTCCCCTTCTTTTCTGTGACACAATGGGTCGGTAAGGAGAAGAAACAAGAAGAAAAGGTTTGTAAATGTCCCAGAATTAATTGCAAACGCTAACCTGATCTACAAGTGTCCTCAAAAAATTGTTTTTCAGCTTCACACATAGTTTTACAATTTGTTTCTCCTTTCTCTCGCACTCTTTCTCCCGGTTTACGAAACACACATTCAGACACATGCACGCACAGACTCTGTAAGCGTATGTGTGTGTGTATGTGTGTGTGTATGTGTGAGTGCGCGCGCGGGCGTGTAGAAAAGTTCCTTGCGTTAATTTCAGGAAAACGAGGGAGTGAATAAGCAATAAATAAATAAATAAATAACACTTTTTAAAAAATAAAAACACAGATTTCTGCCGAGGGAGGAAGAGAGAGAGAGGGAGAGAGAGAGAGAGCGTACAGAGAGAGAGGGGGGAATGGGAGAGATAGTAGATATCGGTTAATTGGTTTGCCGGTTAATTGGGGCATCTGTTTATTTGAGCGAACTGATGAAAAGAAAACAACACCAGATCATATATGCACACACGTATCTATCTATCTATCTATAGATAGATAGATAGATAGATAGATAGATAGATAGATAGATAGATAGATAGATACGAACCGACTGAGATAGATAGATAGATAGATAGATACGAACAGACTGAGATAGATAGATAGATAGATAGATAGATAGATAGATAGATAGATAGATACGAACAGACTGAGATAGATAGATAGATAGATAGATAGATAGATAGATAGATAGATAGATACGAATAGACTGAGATAGATACATAGATAGATAAATAGAGAGAAAGAGAGAGTGAGAGATGGAGGGGATCTGCGTGAATTTAAAGTTGCATAATTTATTCTGAACATCTGTATTAGAGGCATTTGAAAGAATTACATCTGACAAAGTATGCTTCCTTCGAAATCCATTTATTTTGCTGATGATTTCTGCTTTCGTGGCATCTCTATACGTCTTCTTCTATGTGCCACCTCCATTCAGGACGTGGGCGATCATGGCTCTCCATAATTTCCCTTCGTTGTAGCCCTTAGTAAAATTTAACTTCCTGCTATATCTTCTTCCCTGTTCTGACAATCATTTACACAAGATATTTAGGGCCTCACCGTCGTGAGTTACCTTGTCTTTTCTACAAATATTTTCATAGCATCTGTTGTGATGATCATTTTAACTAATGGCCTCGACTTCATGAACTAGATTTACAACTAGTCTTACTATTAAAATAGCTGGATGCAACCGTCTCTTCTATTGTAACAGCTTCTTTTTCCGTACTTCTCGCCTGTGGAACACCTTTCCGATTTCTTGCTTCCCTGACAGCTGCAATCTTCAAAAATTTAAATGCAACGTCAATCGCCATCTTCTGTCTTCCTGGATCCTGTTTCTTTATTGATTTTTTCCTTACTTCTTTTCATTAAAATTCTCATTCTCGTTCACCCCTTGTAAGCTCCTAGTGGCATTATCGACTTGATTGAGGCGAAATGATTAAAAATAACTCATGCATACAACTTATATATATATATATATATATAATACAAGCCAAAGGTCTGTCACTTAGTTGGTTGTTGTTACCTTCAGCATCCCGACTTAAGAGTTTCGTAGACGACCCACCACATACGCATCTGATCATATGTATGACGTATGACTGTAAAATAATAAAACAGATATATAGAGAGAAATAGATTTACACTTATATGTACTATGCCATTGGGTACCCTATACTTAAAGCCTCATGCCACATCTAAGCTACGGTTAGTGTTGTGGATTCCGAGATGAAATTCGGTCTCCAATGAATGACAAACGCAAGAAATAAAGATAAGAAATTAAATGTATTTACACAAAAATACAATGAGTAATTCTGTTAGTAAATCCAGAAGGCGGTTAGTAGCAATAATATATATATATATATATATATATATATATATATATATATATAGTCTCGAAGTAGGACTTCCTCAGAGTCTACGTGCTTGTAACTGACGATATTCAGTCACCCCTTCCACGAGGGTATCATTTGGCACAAGGCCTTTTTAACGTGGGCATTCCGAGCCCGTGGGCTTGGCCAAAAATATGCCCATTGAACCTGTATAAACGAGTTCAGGGCCGGTCTACCTCCCCGAAGGAGACTCCGCCGTTCGGCGTAGCCTCCTTCGGGTTCCTCCCGTCCGTAGGAAGAGAGTACAACCGAACAGTCGGTTCAGACTTGAACGACTGACGTGCTTGTAACTGACTTCTACAAGCGGTTACCTCACACTATTACTCTACCTCCAACTCAATCACAATCTCTGCTCTCACTCTCCCTCTCTATATTCTGACTGACTCTGGGTATTTAACGGCAGCAGTCCAAGTACACACTGGTCGAGTCCACTTATATGAAAAGGGGGTGGACCCCATAACAGTTAGTAAATTGCTATATACGCTATGCCAGATTTTATTATGAATGTCAATGTTTTCACAATATTACTGGTATTAACTAACTAATGTTAGCAAAATAATATGAAGATGCTTATATTTACATAATAAATATAAGCATCGGATTTCAGTTTATAATCTGTTTTTACTATAAATATTTGCAATAAGTTTTTGGTGTGAGATTTTATTATGCAAGTCGAGATTTATTCGTGTTTGTGTGCGAGTGAGTGTGCAAGTGAGTGAGTGTGCGAGTGAGTGAGTGAGTGAGTGAGTGAGTGAGTGAGTGAGTGAGTGAGTGAGTGAGTGAAAAATAAGTCTAAAACCATAATGCCCCACACGTGCTTTTCCTTTTTACTGTTGCAGTTGACGTCACCTTTAATTCCAACAAACTAAAATCACCGGTATTTAGTCAAATACATCTCGCCTAACGGACTGATCATTTGACTATAACCGTACATGAATGTAACAAAAAAAAAAAGAAAAAAAAAGAAAGAAAAACTTTGGACAGTTTATAAATAATTTTATTCCGGATGTAAAATACTTCGGTCGGAAACATATTTCGATGAAAACATGTGGCACATATATATATATATATATATATATATATATAGTGTAACCCGGATATAAGAGAGTTGTCGGGACCGGAGAAGAAGTATCTTATATCCGGGTTTCTCTTATATCCGGGTTTGGTCTATTTTGTTTAGGTCAGACAGGCTTTAATTTGGGACCAGAAAATCTCTCTCTCTCTCTCTCTCTCTCTCTCTCTCTCTCTCTACATATATATATATATATATATATATATAAATATATTATCCCTCACGGATATCGGTGAGGAATAATAAGTATATTTATTAATATCTACTTAACAGCTCTGTTGCATTACATCGAGCACTGCTTTATTAACACTAGGTACGATATATTACGATATATTATAATTACACACACATACATACATGTGTGTGTGTGTGTGTGTGTGTGTGTGTGTGTGTGTGTGTGTGTGTGCTGGACTCTCCCGTCGTATTCAACGTATGAAGGTCAAGCAGCTCGATTCCAAGGAACCGACAACCAAACATATGCACATATGATTTGCTTATAGTAGTGAAGGCTTTGTGCAGAACCCACCACACTTTCTGAAGGGCCGAATACAATCCTAACCCTAACCCTAACCTGGTGGACTACGCGCCACAAGATCCCCAAACGACCCTCCGCAGTTTTATAATTTATTTCGTCGACATCACGTTCATCTCTTTAGACCAGATTTCAGTCACAAATAATATATATATATATATATATATATATATATATATATATATATATGCCACACGTGTTTATCGAAATATGTTTTATTAAATAACATACAAGCTCTGTCTATAACAAGTTTTATGCTGTCTTCCCAATTTCCGACCGCAGGTTTTGAATTCAGAGTTGTCCTTCTCCAAGACCAGTTGGCATCCAAGGCTATCGAACCCAGTCTGTCTTCTCCTCTCCCCCACACCACCACCACTACGAGTTATGGGAAAAGAAGAGGATTCATACTTTTTCAAGTGTATTAGCATGTAAATGAATGTAATGGAATTCGAAGTCTGCTCTCCGGTTCCTCAATCTTAACCGCTATCCATTATTCCAACGTGCCGATGTATATGTGCGATTCTAGGTGGTGTAATGGTTAGCATATTTACACCCCAGGTAACTTTTGAAAATCATGGATCTGTGAAACCGGTAAAGTTATTTTAAAAGAATATCCTTAAAGGCACCAGTTGCATTTTCGACTTCATTTTCTGATACTCCCATTCTGCGAATGACAAAATTTAGCTCTTGAAAAAATATTTTCAATTGAGCACTGTTGAATAACAAGCAAATTCTAAAAAAAACAACAAGCACCTGCGTTAATGCGAAGCTCTTCAGTAAAATGAATGGAGCACTCCGGTTGTTGGGCATTTGTTTACATTTGTAAAAACAATACGCTAGATTTGGCTGGTTCATTCCGCCGAGTGAAGATAGATTAGTGGTAAGATCTCTGAATGGCACCAAATCGGTTGGGTTTCAATCCTGGCTTGACGCATTCGGATATCTAGTCGCACGGAAGAGCTGTGATACAGCACTATCATGAACGACATATATATATATATATATATATATATATATATATATATATATATATATATATATATATAATGAAAATATTTCTAAGGTATGCTGATTAATAAAAAGGAAATTTATTAATAAAATGAAGTTTATGATTGAAAAACTGGTCTAAAGAGATGAACGTGAGGTCCACGAAATAAATTACAACCTGACCAAGTGGATTTTTAAGGATTCTGTATTCATTATCATATTACTCTGTTCTTACATTGAGGTCTCTTTGGATTTATATCCCCTTTGGTTTATCCCTGCTAATCATCAAGTGACATTATATAAAATTCATCCTTGATAATGGCTAAGAGTATAGCCGAAAGGTATTGGAAGACATCCGGACAATTTTTATATAATTTATGCCATGAAAAGAAGAAATCATACTAGAAATTATATAAAAAACTCAACTCAACCACCACACTGTCGTTTTCCAGGAAACTTGCATTATATATATATATATATATATATATATATATATATATATATATATAATTTCATATTTAATAATTTTTGGCATGGGTTGTAAAATTGTTAAAAACCTCAGACGCAAATAAAATATTGTAATGTTATTCAGCAATGTGAATATATTAGTGCGTCGCTGAGTGGCTACAACGTTAGCGTCTCATTTGGGCTTGGTTCGAATCTTATCAGGGGAGATCTGTCCAGGTGATGACTTCTTGATAATATTGGTGTATGCAACATGATTCTAGTGTGTGGCACTGTTTTCTGACAATTATAGCAGGTAGTCACATGGTAGTCACAAGTCATTGAGATAGAGTGTTTGATAGCCTTGTTCAACTGCTGATCACGGCGGATTATGCGCTCTGTCCCAGAAACTTAAACAAAGGTCTACTCTGTATAGTTGCAGAAGAAGAAACAGACGCCTGCAAACATGGATCAGTTGGTCTTTGGAAGACGCGTATACACTGAAATGAACGGCCAACCATTTTTAGCCCAAAGACCACAATCAAAATGGTGAAAATGCTGAGCAGGGATCACTAAAAATCGCAAATATTGTTAAGATATGAAAATATCATCAATTCTATGACCAAGTATGGTCATAGGATCACTGCGCAGCTAAGCTCCAGTCCAGCTATCGCCATCTATCTCGGTTGTATGCCAAGTATGGTCATAGGATCACTGCGCAGATATGCTGCAAACCGACTATCGCCATCTATCTCGGTTGCACGCCAATGTGGGAATCTCTGTAAATGATCTTCTAGTCACTTCAGTGACGTTATCAACCTGATTTTTTCTCTGTCTGTCTTTTAGTCTTTTGCCTAATGTCGTACTTCGTAGGATGGTAGTGAAAAGACTGTTGGATCTTATAATGCGTCCTTACCATTCCAGCTTTCTCTTCTTGACGGTGGATATGAGGTATTTCAGTGAGCCTGTTTCTTGTCTAATGGTGTCTCCAACTGTGTCATTTGCTATGCAGTTTTTGTATGAGAAGCCTGAGTTGGTTCTGCTTTTTCGAATGCTTCGCTTCTCAGCTGTTGTTCTGCTGTCAATGCCAAAGATTCACAAACATAGAGAAAGATCGAGAAGGCTTTTAGAACGTCACCAGAAAATTCTTTATTTAGAAACTTCTGAATTTTTCTCATATCCTAACTTTGAAAAGTACACATCTTCAATGTGCCGTGCCTCTTCAGGACGTGGGCAATGATGGCTCTCCACAACTTCCTGACCTATGTAGCCCTTAGTAATGTTTGTCTTTCTGCTGTATCTCCTAATCCCTGTTCTGCCAACCATTTACGCATTATCGTTATGTAAAGGGGATCTAGGTAAATTGCTTGAAATCATTTACTCGACAGTAAATTCCTCTAAATCAATTGCTCGACAGTAAATTGCTCGAAATCATTTACTCGACAGTAAATTTCTCGAAATTAATTGCTCGAAAAATAATTTCTCGAACTATCAATTGCTCGAAAGGCAGATTGCTCGAAGTAATTTCGAAGCTCAAAGCATTAGTATTGAAGTAACCTACTACTGACTATTTTTCTGATTTTTTTTTCTATATTTTTTTATATTTCTATTTCGGTAATTTTGGAGATCTTGAACCCTAGTGATGGACATAACTTTTGTTGAAAGTGAAAAAAGGAAAGAAGATGTGTTTGGATGGATATATCTATATATTAAGAACAAAACAGTGAACAATAAGATTTACTGGAAATGTGAAATGTGCAAAAAAAAAATTGCTTAGCACGCGTTATCACTGTCAATGATAGTATCCAGAAACGAAGCGGGAATCACAACCATGTTGAAGAATATTTAAAAAGTGTTGTGTATAACATTTCATAATAATAGAGTAAATATTAGCAACAATAGTTATATTTTTAATCTTTTTAAATCACGAAGAATAACAGTAATAATAAAAATGTAAATGTATTTTATTTTAAACTGACAAAAAAAGCAATGTAGAAAAAAATAAGACTTGCTATATAAATGTACTCGTTCTTTAATTTTAACTGTTCAGTTAACAACAATAATGTTGTATTATTTTATCTTACAGTAAATATTAGAAACAATGTAATTTTATTTTTTTTTAACCACGGGTTTCAAGCAAACTGCCTTTTCAAGCAATTGATAGTTTAAGCAATTATTTTTTGAGCAATTGATTTCAATCAATTTACTGTTGAGCAATTAATTTCAAGCAATTTACCAGATACAGATAAAAATAAAGTCAAATTTATCCTTACTGATAAACTTTGCTTGAATTAAAACTGAGTTTCAGTAAACATTTTTTTAAAAAATTGGTCACAAGTGAAAAGATATGTGTGATAAAGCTCGTCTTTGTCTTTGTTTTATTCTTAATTTTTGTTGGAATTGTATCATTGACCCTGCGATTAGAAATAATAATTTTTCCAAATATTTTTCTTATTATTTTCTTAACCACAGGTTTCGAGCAAACTGCCTTTCGAGCAAATGATAGTTTGAGAAATTATTTTTCGAGCAATTTACTGTCGAGCAATTTACCCTAGATCCCCTTTACATAACGCAATTGATTTCGAGTAATTCACCGGATACTATGTAAAAGTTATGCGCTGCTTTCGTCTGCACCTTTTGCCTTAAATATGCCCTGTGAGTGTCAAAATTTCCAAGCCCTCTTTCCTCATTATGTGCTTTAGACATTTCAACTGTCTCTTTATGATGCTACGAACGTGTCCATTTTGTTTCCATTTTCTCTAAGGCTTCATCTTTGTTCAAATCTTCAATCCATGGCATTCTCAGTATCCTTCTGTATAACTATATTTCTATTGACTAAAGACTCTTTATCTGTCAGGAGATCGCTCAGCATTCACTTTCATATAGGAGGATCGATATTACATAACAGTCCGGTACTTTCAAGTGGGATTTGATTTTTCCAAAGAGGAAAAGTCGCAAGAGGCAAGATCGGGGGAATACAGTGTTTGTCGGATCTGGGGAATGTTGTCCTTGGCCAAAAATTGCTGTACAAGCTATGGTCACTGTTTGAACATCTATCATTTGGTGAGACGACCACACTCTACACACTTTCCTTCCAAATACTACTACAAACAACAGTTGTTGAAGGCCCATCTGTGCCAAGTGGATTCCCTCTGCGTACTTTAGATCCGTTAAAATAGCAACAGTCCCGATAATTTTAGATCAAGCATTGTACATCAGAACGCAGACCCACCGGCATGCAAATGTGTGGGTTTAATATTTTAAGATAACATTTAATAAGACGCCAATGAATTGCAAAAAGAGTTAAGATTTTTTTTTTCTTTTTGAAGAAGAAAAATGCTTCCTTCCGGCTCAATACAAAATCAACAATCAGTTACAACTAAGTAAACCTGATCGTGAAAAGTGGAAAGAATTCTCTGTTATTTAACAAAACAGACTTTGCTTTTTGTTAGAGTTCCCAAGAATTATAGTGTTCTTTATTATGAATCTTTGTCCACACACATACACAACGACATAAAAGCACACGGGTATAATAATTATGAAAATACACAAAAAATAATATATAATAATTAAAAAATACATAATGAAAAATTATACAATAGAAAATTAATTATATTAGAAAGAAAGCGTTTATGAGCGGCTCTTGAGCTTGCGTAGGAGCCTGAAAATACACTCGACTGTTCCGTTCGTGGATTGGAAGTATACTCTTGTGGAGAACTTGTATTTATGAATGGACTGATAGGCATGCGAGCGAAAGTCGACATGCGCGCTTCTCTAACAAAGTAAAAAAACACGCAAACAAAATAACGGGCATTTATATATATATATATATATATATATATATATATATATATATAAACTTGGAGAAAAAAACTTGAAAAATGGACGTGACCCACGAAACTATGCAGTCGGGAGGATAATAATAATAATTCAAATATGGGTATATTAATTTACAGTAAATTTTTCAATTTAAAAAAAATAAATATAATACACTGACACACAGACACAGACACACACACATATATATATATACACACACACACATATATATATATATATATATATATATATATATATATATATATATATATATATATATATATATATATATATATATATATATATATATATATATATATATATATATATTATTTCACCTGAGGGAAGGCGGGGGTGTCACCAGTACTCAAGGGGTTACAGAGAGTGAAAGTGAGAGAAAAGACCGGGTATAGGAGGGGGGATTGAGGAAAGGATAAAAGACGAACAGGTTTCAAGACAGCAGAAGATTTGCGATTGACGCTGGATCTAAATTTTTGTAGTTATGATGGGAGCAAGTATGCGGAAGGGAGTGAGAGAAACTGTTGGAGTAGAAGTGGCGGTTACATCAACAGCAAACGTGTAGGACCTATATACCAATCTAGCAGCTTAAATTCATGCAGCCGAGGCACCAGGAGAAAAAATCTCGTCAGAAGAGTTGCCATGAAAATATTTGTAGATAAAACAGAGGAAGTCACGCTACGTCGATAGGAAAGTAACTGAAGTCGAGATGCCAAGTCAGGATCGATTACATTGCAGATCTTATTTTGGATTTTGTCAAGAACCACGAGATAAACAGCAGGGACACCAGACCAGATATGGCCACAGTATTCAATGCACGGATGAATGGTAGATTTGTAAATGTACAAGATGGAGTCTGACACAATGAACCAACTTTCCTTGCAGGAGATATTGATTCAGTATAGTTTTAGAACCTTCAAGTCAGTTGAAAACGTGAGGCCAAGAAGATGCAGTGATCGGGGACAGGGAAGTTTCTCTATGGTGGTTAAATGAGAGCAGTTTAGTTTTGGAGGCATAAATATTAACAAGCCATTTCCTGCCCCAGTTAACAACTGATAGGTTTTTTCATGAGCAGCGGTCAGGTTAACTTTGTCAGCTCCGACGGATTTGCTATTGAGACAATTATTATTTGCTATTATGTGTGTGTACACACACACACACACACACACACACACACACATATATATATATAATATCGAAGTCTCAAACACTAATATTCTATGGTTATAATTTATTACATTGGAATCGTAATCACGATGCAATACATCAGACCTACAAATTCAAAAAGAAATCGGAAATATAACTATATAAATATAACCATGCAATATTAGTGTTTGAGACATATATATATATATATATATATATATTTACACTAATATTATCAATCTATATATATATATATGTGTGTGTGTGTGTGTGTGTATAATGTCCGTACACATACTCACATATATATATATATGTATATGTTTATATGCATATATTTCTGTTTAATGGATATCAGTTATCTCCTGCTAATTTTCCCTCTAAAAGTTCTCCATTGCCTTAACCGGGTATTGAACTCACACTCTTTGGGCCCTGCCACTGGATCTAACCAACGCCTTTATCCACTGTGCCATGTGTCCTTGAGGATATGGCGACAAAGATGAGGACAATAGTCCGAATAATGTAAATAATGTACATAGTACCTCATCTCAGAAATATAGACATAACAAGCCTCGTCTAATATTAAAATTATTATAATTAGTATTGTTACTAGTAATTAGTTATATTGTAATTAGTATGCAAAAGCGTAATATTCTTCTGCACTGCTTTCAGTAATCTATGTCTGAGCTGTGCTTTAACCAAGGATATTAAATTCTCCAGATTTTAAATAAGCATGTCTTTGAATTCGAACACCGACCTTCGATCCCAGTAAGATTAGCTGTTTTTTATTCACTAAATAGTCTGTTTGGACCATTGTCTTAGCTTAGTATGGCACAAGGCAAAATTCTAAGAGCAGGGAGGAAAAAAAAAGACTGCTTTACGTCACTTTTCCGACAAGAATGGCTTGACTGCTTTCCTGCCTAAAAAATCTACATAAGAATATAATAGCTTTTACCTGGGATCGAACATCGGACACCGGAAGGAAATGTGTAACTCTCTCAACCAAGAAACCGGATGAGTTGTACACCAAAAAAAACAAAAAAAAAACCCGATCGTGTAATGAATCAATTCTTATTGGAATGTGAATACTTGGATGAAATGACAAACGAAATTCTTCTCTCGGTTCTTAAGTTACTCGTTCCGGAAATCTTCATTAAAAGAAGATAAAAAAAAACAACAACACAAAGCAAGTATCAGTCAACATTATTGAAATAATGATCTTTTTATCAAACCTAAAATAGCCATCATGACATGAAACTAAGTCGACAATTATCGTCATCGTCCTTACGTCGACTGAATAATAAAGAAATTATTTCAATTTCTAAAGCTCTTTATTCACATTATACTATTTTTAAAGTGAAAATAAACGTGGCTTTCTTGAAATTTCTATTCCAACTGTTATACATTCCCGCATATAATGTTGAGACTTTAATCAAACAAAATGCATGTATGAATCTATTTGATAATTTTAAAATAAATAGAATCTATCAAAATAGAACATCGTTTTAATTTCTCATAATGTTGCGACTACACAATCGTTTGAAGTATGGCTTGTTTACAGAATATAATTATAGCCGAATAATTAAAAACGGAAGTCTTGCTATGGACTCGTAAACGTAACGTAATAGCCGAATATAAAATTGCTGTTTAATTGTTCAAACACAAAAAAATCTGGCTAGCGAGATTTAAGAAGAAAAGAAATATAATTTTGCAGTTAGAAATTGGGATTTTTTAGTCATTATAAATTCGGCCTTTTGCAAGAATATGACAAAAATGCGACTTATACCTATAAACATGGCGTTTAAAACAATCGTCACTGAGCAGTCGTTAAAAATAAAATATATGTATACCTCATCATAGCTGTTGCTACCACAGTGTTTTAAGCCGATATACTAATACGGGTCTATGTTGAACAGAAGAGACGTAAATTATCTTTTAAAATTTTTTCCAACGTATATATATATATATATATATATATATATATATATATATATATATATATATATATATATATAAGTGAACATTGAAGTCAATACTTAGAGGCGACTGTCTGTTTCATGCTAGACGCATTCGTCAGGTCACGAGGCCTGACGATTACTATATATATATATAAAGATTACTATATTTTGAACAATAAGAAAATAAAAAAATTAAAAAAATTAAAATCATTAGACACACTGGGTTGTAGATTAATATTCTTTCGTTTTTTATTATTATTATTCCATTTAGATTCCTCGACTAGTTTCGACCGAAATGGCCATCATCAGGAGGAGAAATTAAATATTTCTGCTTGCTGTTAGCAATGAACTACAGAAATGAAGATCTTTTGTTGGAGAAAATGAACTTTTTTGTCTGTAGTTTTCATTTTTTTTTTATTTTTTTATCTTTTTCACATGAATCTCTTTTAACATTCCTTGTGTTGGTCAAACAGTCTCTTTTAAGTTGTTATTTGAGATAAGAACTGGATAGATACATTTTATCCTGAATTCTCTGGTCAGTTTGACAGTTTTATTGGACCTGGTGAGGGGATGTGTCTCTGTTTAGTGTTTGTGTGTGTGTGTTATTTGGTTCTTATATATATATATATATATATATATATATATATATATATATATATATATTAATTCAATTTAAATAGAAAACAGACAACCTTAAGGGTCCATTATTATTTTTATACCCTTGAACTCAAGGGTCAAGTGTATAAAATATAAAAAATATAAAAATAATACGTAAATTTAAAACATTTTTTCACTCTTGGAAGGGTGATCTGATGAACCAGGTAAAACCACAGACTTGGGGAAATAAATTTTAATCAATGCACCCTTAAGGTTGTCTGTTTTCTATTTAAATTAAATTAATAATAAATTTAATATCAAGCACTCTGGATTACATCCTCCTTGGGATAATCCATACGGATTACCAAACATTTTTCATTATATATATATATATATATATATATATATATATATATATATATATATAAAGTGCGCTAAAGTCTTTATATACCAAAAATTCGATTAGTGTATACATAATACTCGATCAGTGCAGGTTTAAAACATTCTTCAGTTTAACTATAGTAGTTGAAAATTGATTTTTTATAGTTACCAGTGTACAAATTAGCCACGAACAGAATTCAAAACTTGTGGAGGGTTATTTGGGGACCTTGTGGAACACTGTGCAACATTTCTCTGTATTCGGACCCTGCAAACAGTGTGGTTGGTTCTGCTCAAAGTCTTCACCAATATAATCAAAAAATACGTACAGGTAGTTTGGCTAGCGGTTTTCTTCGAACTGAGTTACTTCACCCTCATACGTCGATTAACGACGGAGATTCCAGTATATATATATATATATATATATATATATATATATATATATATATATATATATATATATATATATATAAGAAATGGACAAAGTCCGACAATTTATTTATTAAAGACATTTTTATGTTTAACGTTCTTTTTTTTTTTATGGATACAATATTTAAGTAAATGCTCTGTTTATAATAAACAGTATTAAATAACATTTACTGACCTGAATGTCCGAGGACGACTATGAAAAATTATAAACAGAGCATTTACTTAAATACTTGTATCTATAAAAAAAAAAAAAAAAAAAGAACGTTAAACATAAAATGTATATATATATATATATATATATATATATATATATATATATATATATATATATATATATATGCATGTATGTTTGTATGTATGTATATGATAAAAATATAGTTTTGAGGCATGCCATATTTATGAGTTAAAGTGCTCAATATCAGTGATAGAGCGTCTGTCAGTATAAATGTGGACACATATATCAACACCGACCAGCTACAGTCTGTCCCATATTCAGGCCATAAAGATTGCGTTTAAGCATGAAACAGACTGTCGCCGCTCGCTGTCTACTTCAATGTCTACTTCTTTATTTACATAAGTTATATCCTGATATAAAAATATACCATACCTTAAAATTTATTTTTATCACACACACACACACACACATATATATATATATATATATATATATATATATATATATATATATATATATATATAATTGTTTACCATTTGTTGTACATGAGGAAAGAATAGCTAATATCGGAAATAGAACGTTTGGAGATATATAGTGTAGACATCAACGCTGCATGATGTGTCAGTTTTAAGCTGAAAGCGATTTTCAGACCATTTCGATATCGTTTGAGTCATGAAACTGATAGCATGAAGTATTGATTTCTATGTCCAAACTGTCAATATATATGTGTATGTGTTTGTATGTGCGTGTGCGTCGGTGTATGTCGCTCGAAATCAATGCCTGGAGGCAATGTTGTTGGCGCACGACGTCAGAACCTATTGTTGTTGAGGTAGCAGAAAAAGCAGGTCCTGATTCTCAACAGTCAATAATATTTTTTTTTACAGACGGCTGTACGGTATACTGGCAAAACAACGTCTGATATAAAACTGCGTTCAAATTAGAGGCGTATCACGGGGTTCTACCATGTAGAAAAAAAAAACATTCACCGACTCTTAAGGGATGTTTATAGAGAAGAAACAATGGATGTGAGCACAGTGGTTCTGAGTGGTCTTACGCGGTAGCTAATTTGATGCTAGTGACCAACTACGTTTGCTCTTATTCATCACCGACAAATTGGAAACACATGCAGACACATATTATCCGATGCATTTTTTCTTCTTTCGTTCTTTGAATCGTCTGAGAATCGTGTTATTCGTGAAACTAATAATCTCAGTAGAGTACTAATTCTCGTTGACCTTTGATTGTCGATATGCAAATAGGTATATAATATATATATATAATCGGAAAATAGGTATATAAATGTGTGTGGCATTGTGTGTATATGTTTATTTCTCGAAACGAAAATTACGCCTACGAGCAATAAACAATTAAATTTGATTTAGTAGTTGAAAAATGAAATCTCTTCCGTAGGTTTATATATATATATATATATATATATATATATATATATATATATATATAAAAAAAAGAAAGAAAAGAACAGTAAGATATATAATCCGGTGTTTTTATTGATATTTTTTTATTTTTACCAAACAGTGCTCAATGTAAATTTGCAGAGCATAAATATTCGCTTGACGATGAAATGTTTTTAATTTAATTACAAAATTAAATTTGAAGGTTTTAACTTCCATTTTGAAACATGGTTAGTACTGTGTAGCGAAAAATATATTTTCAATCATTTAGTATATATATATATATATATATATATATATATATATATATTATAAATTAATTGATTTAAATATGGTTTCTTTACACAGTTTTAACTATGTTTCAAAAATTGAACTCCCACGAATTTAATTTTCTAAATTTTATTTTATATACGAATTTTTATGTTCTTTCTTTTTATATATATATATATATATATATATATATATATATATTGAATACTAATATTATATATATATATATATATATATATATATATATATATATATATATATATATATAATAAAATAAGGATAAAAATCCAGGAAGAACTCAATATCCTGGACAGAGTAGGAATATAATAAAAATGCTCGAACACTAATATTTCATGGTTATAATTTATTACATTGGAATCGTAATCACGATCCAATGGTCTGATGAATTGATCGTGATTACGATTTCAATAAATTATAACCATGAAATATATATTGTTTGAACCTTATATATAACAATTTGTTTGTTTTTTTTAATTTCCTTAAAAATCATTTAATTACCAGTTACTTACCATCGCCTGAAGAAGTACAATCAAAGTATTGAAACATGAAAGCTTTTGCGTAGTGATTTCAATATGTTTTTATTATAATCTTTTATAATAAAAACAATTAATCCATTCACCCCGAGCAAGGTGATAACGCCACCATGACGCAATGGGCTACTGGCAGTGAAAGAAAATAGGAGGACTATACAACCTGGAACCCAATCTTAATTAGGAAACAAGGGATAAACCTTTAATGTTCAAAAGACCGGTGAGGAGTGGGAATTGTATAATAGGCAAACACATATCTTTTTTATTGAAGAAAGATAAATATTAAATAAAATTGCATTGTTTAGGCGGCGACATTAGAAGAACAGGGTTGAAGATGACTTTAGATGAAACTGGAAACTTAATCCCAAACAGCGAACAAAGGATAAACCTCTACTCCTGTTCAAATAACAGGGTTTATATATATATATATATATATATATATATATATATATATATATATATATATATATATATATATATTTTTCAAAAGCTCTATCTCTGATATTGAGCACTTTATCACATAAATATAGCATAACTCAAAACTATATTTCTTCATACACACACACACACACACACACACATATATATATATATATATATATATATATATATATATATATATATATATGAAAAAATATAGTTTTTAAGGTGTGCTGTATTTATGGGTTAAACTGCTCAATATCAGAGATAGAGCGTATAATATAAAACTAAAAGTGAAGATTGATATCAACACTTGCTGTTTCATGTTAGACGCAATCGTCAGGCGGCCTGACGATTCCATCTAGCATGAAACACCTTTGTCGTCTCTGAGTGTTGACTTCAATATTCACTTTTAGATTTATATATATATATATATATATATATATATATATATATATATATATATATATATATATATATATCCCAGGTTTTTAATAAAAATTTTAATACAATTTAATCTCTCACGGTTTATATGCTCACTCGCTCTATCCGTGTTGTTAAACATTCTCTCTTCGCGCAAATATAAGAAATAAAAACAACACACGTCTCTACAGCAAAGAAATATTCATTTAAAAATAAAGTATTTTTTAAGAATAAAATAAATTTTTTTATTTATTTTTTTTTAAGTTACCAAAATTAAAAAAAATATATTTTCTTTTTTGTTTCAGTTATTATCAATGGATCTGAACCTAACCAACTTCTTCTTGGAGTGATGCTTGTAGCAGTTCCAAATAACACCAAAATCGAGGATAAAAGTCTTGGAACATTCAAGGTTGGTTTTTATGAAATGTTATTTTATTTAGTTTACGAATTTTCAGTCGATAATCTCATATTTTATTTCCTAAGTGTGTTTGCGCTAATATAAGTAACCCAACTGAAATTGGAACTCGGCTCGCCGATTAACAATTTCGAGCCATTATAAATTACACCACCCGCGCATCAAGGCTTACATCACATGGTATTCCTAAATGGTCACCCATCTAGGTACTGATGTTGCTTAACTTCGTTGATCGTACGGGAACCAGTATTTCAACGTGATGTAACCGTAAGCCTAATCGCTTTCATATCAAACCGTAGGACCGTTCTGGTTTGGTTTAGGTTTATTTTGTTTTACGGCATATAAATCTCAATGGGTAAATTTAATTTTTTTTAGATTCGTATGAATAGAATATATTCTTTTGGTTTAGAAACCTCAATGGGTAATTTAATGCCAACAAGATTTTTAGGATGGATAGAATATGTATTCTTTTGAATTGGTTTGGTTTATTTTGTTTTAGAATCAACCCTCAATGGGTTATTTTGCCGACAACTGAATTGAATATGTATTCTTTGGTTTAGATTGGTTTGGTTTATTTTGTTTTACGGCATATCAACCACAATGGGTAATTTAATGCCAACAAGATTTTTAGGATAGATTCGTATGAATAGAATATGTATTCTTTGCTTTAGATTGGTTTGGTTTATTTTGTTTTACGGCATATCAACCTCAATGGGTAATTTTATTTAATAGCAATCAGAATAGAATATGTACAATTGGTTTGGTTTATTTTTTTTTAGGCATATCAACCACAATGGGTAATTGCCAACAAAGATTTTAGGATAGAATGAATAGAATATGTATTCTTTGGTTTAGATTGGTTTGGTTTATTTTTTTTTTACGGCATATCAACCTCAATGGGTTATTTAATGCTGACAACATTTTACGATAGATTTGTATGAATAGAATATGTATTTTGCTAAGATTGGTCTGGTTTATTTTGTTTTACGGCATATCAACCTCAATGGGTTATTTAATGTAAACAACATTTTTAGGATAGATTCGTATGAATGATATGTATTCTTTGGTTTAGATTGGTTTGGTTTATTTTTTTGGACGGCATATCAACCTCAATGGGTTATTTATCATTCTGTATGAATAGAGGTATTCTTTGGTTGATTGATTTGGTTTTATTTTGTTTTAATGCATATCACAAAATGGGTTTTTAATTGACAAAATTTTTAATTTAATATTTTTTTGTCAAAAATCTGTTTTTGGTTATACATTCCCTTTGAAATTGTATTGCTGGTAATAATTTTTTTTTTTAAGTATTGCTAGTAATAGTTAACTATTTGCCCATAGCTGGGGCCCTAACAAGTGCTATCACCCCGAGTCAGGATAGACCTGGGAACACTGGCAATTAAGAGGTGGTTCCACACTCCTCAAAACCTCCTGATCAGAGGCCTTACAGCTGGATGTAGTTTAACGTCTTACCCAGGACACGGATGTAGTTTAACGTCTTAGGGTAATTCGACAGCGTAGAAGTAGCATTGTACATCCTAATAGTAAAGGTCCGAACTGGTGGAACTAAAGAATGGAGGTCGTCGGAACATTAAGCATGTCAGATAGGGTAGTGTTATAGTGGAACACACCTATTCTATAGTTAATAGACTCTCCCACTTATAATAAGTAGGAGTAGTAAGAATAACGAGTCAGTCGGCTCAGAGGGTCGGTCAGTCAATCGATGCCAGACGACCGTTAGTCGGATACTAAAGTATCAGCGACCATAGCTATATTTCTCTGCGTCATACCTATTATATGAAGTTCCTAACGTTTTGTACGTCGAACCTTTTTTAGGACCGACTTAGTACAAATACAAGCCTCCACTGTGAAATCACTCCATAACAGGCAGCAATGTTATTAAAGATACAAGGCGTCCAATTCTTGGGCCTGGTAAAGAAATACGTCTACTCTTGCTGGAACAAATTAACAACATAACAAGTAAAAATAAATTAAAAAAATGATGATGACCAGAAGGTACTTGGTTCAAACGTCGTGTCTTTAACAACTTCCATAGCCAAGAGTGGTAATTGTAATACTAGATGTTTCCTTATAAGGAAACATTTAGCAGTCATTGACTGAACAGTGAATCGAGTGAAATTTATAAAATCTTTCTCAAGTACACTAACTGTTATTTTCAATATTGTAAGACGATAAACTACATCCGGGAGCAAGATCTCTGATTGGGAGGTCTTGAGGAGCGTGAAACCACCTCTTAATTGTTGTGGTTCCCAGGTCCACCCTGACCCGGGGTGGTAGCACCTGTTACGGTCCAAGCTATGGGCAAATAGTTAACCCCCGAACTGGGGTCAAAACACTATGAAAGTGTAAAAATAGGTCTTAATACCAGAAATACTTTGTTAAAAATAATTATTATCAGCAATACATTATTACCAGCAATACAGTTTAGGAAAAAAAAATTACCAGCAATTCTTTTAAAAAATATATATTATCAGAAATAGATTTTTTTAAGGAAAAATATTACTAGAAATACATGTTTGGAAAAGATATTACCAGCAATAAAAATTTTCAGTATTTACATTATTCGGACTATTGTCCTCATCTTTGTCGTCATATTTATTACAACGTTTCAGCGAAATAAAGGGTTCAGTTCGACATTCCAAACACCTGATGAAGGCCGGAGCGTACAACGGCCGAAACGTTGTAATAAATATGGCGACAAAGATGAGGACAATAGTCCGAATAATGTAAATAATGTACATAATACCTCATCTCAAAAATATAGACAGATAATAAAAATTTTATCGGTATTAAGTAACCCATTGAGGTGTTGATATGCCATAAAACAACTCAAACCAAACCAATCTTTTCACTTTTGATGGGGGTTTCATTCCTAGCTTTTTCTTTGGGGTAGAATAAAACGTCAACATCTTCATTATGTTATTATTTTCACATCGAGTTACATGTGTCATCCATTTTACTCGTTGTTACTGTTGAAAGTTCTCAAGTGATGTGGTTTGTGTTATTCGATACAGTTGTTTATTTGTGATTCCGTAGCGCCTGTCTTCAAGGTTTCGAGGGTGGTCCTCGCTAAGGCCTGCAGGCTTCATTTGCTCTAAGTCATTTTTAATCATTGATCTAAGAACGCGTTTGTTTACACCTCATAGTTTAGATATTTCTGGACGGATTTGGCGCCACGCATGAAAATGAAAATCTGACGTCGATATTTAAGACCATGACTCGAGTTTTCAGGTTAATGTTATGGTCTTGTAGTATCTTGTGGCGTTGGACAAAACTACCCTTAACCCAGTCTATTCAATGTCCATCCAAAAGGGAGAACAATAGTACGAATAAATTAAAAAAAAATTACAACAATGATATATTTAATTTCAACTTAATTATCTTCAGCTATTTAATATGAATTTGGGCGTCGGCCGGCTTCATTTTTTTCAGCATTAACTATAAAGCTTACTTCAGCTTTCTGACCTATCCCAGCGTCCAATGCGTTTTATATACCCTGTAGGTATAAAGAGGGTGTTGTCAGTTTTCGCATTTTAAGAATTACAGCATTTTATTTTTCTGTAGCAAATTTGATACATCCAGTTCAAAAGTATTTGGTACTGACAGATCGCCATATTTCTTTTTCTTTATCGTTTATTTGAAACATGTTGCGTCAGACTGTGCTCTTCTACGAATTTGATATAAGCTTTTTGCATGATTTAAATTGTTTACTTGATTATCTCCGATCTAGTTTCTTCGTTTCGATGTAACATTGTGCTTGGTATAAAATCATATATATACACACACACACACACACACATATATATATATATATATATATATATATATATATATATATATATATATAAAACGCCTTTGTCATGCATTACTCGACTTCCGTTCCCTTAGAAGCCTGATGAGGTATTTCCAAAGAATGTCCCGATCTTTGTGCTGGTTTGCGTCTTGTCATTCAATTGTCGCTTTTCCATTATGAGGCACCGATTTTCTTGTAGCAGGAAGTATGCAGTATTATTCTAGTCCTCACTGGACTCAGCCATCGAGTTTCCTGATGATATATATTAATCTAGGCCTACCATACATTGCTCGATTTCCATCTTTTTGGAAGCCTGATTATGTTCTTCTAATGGGGGTTAACACTTGTCTTTCGGGTTAGTTTGCGTCTTATTCACTGAGTTCAGCTGTCGCTTTACATCACGGCACCAACGATTAACGTTTACTTGTCGCAAGAGGTGGTCAAAAGCTTTGTCTCATATATATATATATATATATATATATATATATATATATATATATATATATATATATACTCGACTCTCTTGTCGAATTCGAGGTATGAGGGTCAAGCAGCTCGGTCCCTAGGAACCGACAGCCCGACACCAGCACATGAGATTTGATTATAGTGGTGAAGGTTTTGTGCAGGACCATCCACACTTTTTGAAGGGCCGAATACAGAGACCTGGTGCACTAAGTGCCACAAGTTCCTCAAACGACCCTCCGCAGGTTTTGAATTCAGAGTTGTCATTCTCCTAGACCAGTTGCCATCCAAGGCTATAGAACCCAGTCTGTCCTGCTGGGAAAAAATAAGATTCATATCTTTCCCAAGGGTATCAGAACGTAAGTGAATGTAATGGATTCGACTGGACTTATATATATATATATATATATATATATATATATATATATATATATATATATATATATATATAATTTGAAATGATGATCCCTCTTTCTGTTCTGGCCTCCTGATCCAGTTTTCCTCTCTTCTGTTCGTTCTTTTTAAAATTTATTCACCGTTCTCTTGATGGTTCTTGAATAAACTTTGAAAACGGAAGCCAGATTACAAATGTTGGTACCATTACTGAAGGCCTGAATGATATTTTTTTCCCTTCACTATTGCTCACTTGGGAAGACATTTGAGGCTGATACAGAATGATTTTAACCTATCCTCTTTCTAGCCGAATAACTCAGAGGATTTTTCAGTGATTCTTACGACAGATGGTGTCAAGATGGTGTCAAGATGGCTAAATGTCTTATCTGAAAACCTGAACAAAAGAAACTCAATTAGTTTTTTTTTTGTTTTTTTTAATATTAAACATTTTATTTGATGGACAATTATGCTGTCACACGATTTGGACAATTTTGTTGTTATATATATTGTGTGTGTTGTAGAATATTCTTCACAAAGTGAACAGATTCCGAACCTTTATTTACCAACCTCCTGACGGTGGTATCCTGGGACACCTGTTTTTTCCAGGCTTATGCTTTTTCATGCTCATACGCCTGCATATTGGTAGACATTTTTGTTGTTACACCTGATATATATAGCGTGGTTTTACAATCTAATTACTGGAGGCTAAAATAAAATGATTCTTTCTGTGATTTTTAAATAGACATGTTGCTTTCTTTGTTGAGAAATTGTTATCAAATATCACCAACATACGGGGAAATTTCTAAAAGCCATTGAGAAGCACGTGATATTATTTGTATCTTTGAGAGTATTAAACATTTTCACGATCACGACCCTGTGACCTGTCAGGATCGTAGGGGAACTATATGCACTACGGCCGCAGCAGAAGTAGTGCGTCTTGAACAAAATAGCCTGACGGAGCCCAACGCTACCCAGGCTAGTTTGAATTCAGAGTTTTCCTACTCCTAGACCGGTTGCCATCCAAGGCTATAGTACCCAGTCTGTTCTACTATTTGAGCTGAAGGAGAAGAGATGGAGTCATAACATCACGGTATTACTTGTATCTTGGGAGTATTAATCATTTTAGTACATGATTATAGGTACATTTAATTGGGAAAAATAGTTCGAAATCATTTGTACTATTTACATCGTTAGGATTTACATCACGACGTTTCAGCCGTTGTACGCTCCTACCTTCTTCAGGAGATATACGTTGGAATTTCGAACCGAACCCTTTATTTAGTGCACGGGGGTAGATTGTTCTAATTCCACGTGCCATGCCTTTTTTGGATATCTCAGTACTAGTTAATCCCCTTTAGTAAATGAACTTTCCAAATTTTTGTTCCCTCTGTTGTGGCCAGGTATTGAACTCATAACTCTTTGGGTCAAGTCACTTTTTGGATTACTCAACCAACACTTTTATCCACTGGGCCATGTATCCTTGTGGACATCGTGAATATGGCAGTAAGGATGAGAACAAAAGTCCAAGTGATGCAAATAGTTTAAGTAGTTACAGTAACTCATCTCAGAAATATAGACAGATATTGAAGGAAATTTTGAACTATTCTATTTTATCCAAATATTAAGCCATACAATTAAACTATTCTTCGATAAAGAGCTATAGGTGGAAATGTTTCGTTTACAAAGTTATTATACTATAAAATTAGGATATTATAAATATCACTATATGCCTAACTGGGTTTATAGCAAGTGATTTCCGGTGTTGTCGGTTAAATTTCAAGACCAAAGCAGGAAATGACGAAAAAGAAAAAAAAAAGAAATTAAATTTCAACAAGGACAAATTTTATTCAAGTTGATATAATTTACAAAAAAAAAACTTAAGTTGCCAGCGTGTGTCGAGAAATTTCGACTCAGTTGTTGAGTTTTTGGATAGAATATCAGAGCTGTTGTAAGTAGTTCTTTTTTTTTGTTGTTTTTTTGGTGTGATTCTGTACCAACAGCGTAATTAACATGTATTTGGTTGAGGTCACTGCATGTTTGAAAAAGCAAACCGAACATACTTCCTTTATATAAAGAACTCAGGAGGCTATGAAATATTACAAGAAATTCCATCAAGTTCCTCCTCCTGATATTGTTCAGATTGACAATAAATTTGCTACCTCCATTTTCCCGATCATAAAATTTTCCTTTTTGGCCAGCACGTTCAGCGACATATTCCTTTGTCAGTTTAATTTCGACCCATCCAAATATTTGTTGTGTGTTCTTGCGCAACACAAAGAAACATATTAGATCCCAAACATTTAAATTCAAATCATCATCATCATCATCATCAAGACCGGGTGTATCTGTAGGGTCGCTAAGCACGTGAGCACCTGACCAGCTCCCTGGATTGAAAGCCCGGGAGATATTTATCCATTCAGAGTGTGTCTTGGGCAAGTAAACCTGATGGCACCCATCCCCCCTCCAGATCAAACGACAGTTGTTGTCCTCCACTTTGAAGGCTTTCCGTGACCGTTGATTCAATCGGGGGAAACCTCCACCCTGGCCATTGGCGTCACGCTAAAACAACCTTCACCCAGCGACATCACCGTACTGATTTCATAATTTGTTATAGATCCCATTCTATTCCATTGTGCCAGATCGCCATTAGCTCAACAAGAAAGTTCTCTCGTCCATTGACAAATCATGTTCTAATCATGTTACTTATCTAGCTACTCTCCTCGCCGGAAAATCCTCGTGATTGAACCAGTTTAGTCGCCATCATTTACAATCTTTATAGCAATACAATAATTCTAAAGTTGCAATATCGACTAAGCATAAAATATTTTTTGCAAGGCCACGATAATGAGTTACAGAAAAAATAGCGATCATGACACAATAAACTACAAGATTCTTTTAAAAAATATTACTTCATGTCTAGCAATCAAGACGTCTATTAAGATTAACCTTTATTAACGCTGTGACAGGGCCACCTCGGCGTGGTGTAGTGGTTAGCAAGCTTGTCACGCTAGATCACTTACAGCTGAAAAGTGAGTTCGATCCTCACTGGGTGCCCCCTTCTTTCGGCCTTATGTTACTATTAACGCAGAGTCATTATGATAGAACCCCCAATGAGCAATTAATTTACAGACAGTAGCCTGCAAAAACTAATAACTCGTCACAGCTAAGGTCTTCTTAACGGTTGCCATTTGATCTTAGGTGGCTTTCAGTCAGAAAGTATGGTAATCTTTTATCGTCATTTTGTCTTTTCTAAAACAATCAATAAGCAACGTTCGTTTTTAACGTTTTACTATATAGAAAATAGATTGGAAATGCTTCATTGTTACATTCGTATTTTCCATGAAACTTTAGAATGCTTTAAAAAAATAAGTTCGTAAATTGTTTTGAATCTAATTTAGAATTTTGTCAAGCTCTAAGGTGATGCCGTCTTCTGAAATACTTACTCCGAAAAAAAAATAGAAACACCCCAAAGGAAATTGTATCGATAGAAAATCACCATTTCCAAAGCTAAAAGTTAGTGTTGCCCTTCGAGCTCTGCAATCAACACTTCTCTGTAGGTTTGCCTCTTAAACCGTTAACGTAAAAAAAATCCCAAACGTTTTATTTTGCCTTTGATGGATAATTGTTTATTTTTCAGTTTCTGTTTTAACAGTATTTTGTTACTTTTTTTACCTTTTTTCAGCTTTATGACAACGAAGACGTTCTACAGGTTGCCAAGCAGTGCAATCACACAGTGATTGTTCACCGTTTCTTACTTCCCAAAAAAGGAGTCTACGTCATGTGGAAAGCCCCCGAGAGAGGATCAGGCTGCGTCCAATTTAGGTAAGGACAGTTGGTTAATAATTTAAAAGAAATGAAAGCTCAATTAGTTTCAGTTTAACCAATGATGTAAATCATTTTCGAATCAGTTTTATTCAACATTGATATTCGAATCAAATTTGACAGCCCGTGTCAGAATTTATTGTAATAAGTATGATGTTAGGGTGACCTTACTATATGCGACATCATGCCATCAAAGAAATAGCGAGCATGGACTAATAAAAAATTATAGTAATCATTATCTTTGTACTCATATACAGTTATATGAGATAACTATTTTTTATTATGGTTCTTGATTCCTTAGGGAACATAGGGCCGCAACAGCGCCTCTCTAACGGACGCGGTTCCGGGCGATCCTCTTCAGTTTGACCCATATCATGCCAGCTGCCTTCACCTCTGCGTCAACACTTCTTCGCCAAGTTTGTTTTGGTCGACCCACTTTTCGCTTCCAGTCAAGGGCCTGCCTGGGCAAGGGCCTGCCTGGGCAAGGGACTGCCTGGTGACACTAGAATCACTGTGTGGCCGATCCATCCGCATTCCCGATGATATCTCCACTGGGTCTTGTCTGGTCCCACAGTTGGTCGTTGTAGATGACTTCCAGCCACCTGATATTGACGATGTTCCTGAGACATTGGTTGGTAAATGTCTGAAGTTTGTGGATTTGGGTCTTGCTTACCCGCCAACTTTCTGAGCCGTCAAGTAAGACCAAATTGTTGGTGTTGAATATCCGGATGTTAGTCTACAGATTGGCCGCAGAGTGTTAAAAGCGTGTTGGGCTCTGTTGATTCGGCACATGATTTCTTCAACTTTCCACCAATCTTTACTGACGACGCTTCCCAGGGAGACAAACTTAACGACTTCCTTGATGTCTTCTCGGTGTGGTCGCATTGGGGCTTGTTGTCTCTTGTTTAACCTCATGACGTCCGTCTTCCCGATGTTAATTTGAAGGCCAGTTTTCTTTGCTTATTCTCCAACACGACCCAGCTTCTTCTGCGCATCTTGTTCTTTATGGGGGAGAAGGCTGATGTCGTCTGCGAAGTTTAGAGATAACGATTTATATTTTTATATATTTAAAACAATATTAAGGAATAATGTATGACGAAGAGGAAAAAAGTTTTCTTGTGACGAGCTTCGTCCTTTAGAACTTCATTGGATTAAATTTGTTATGTTGGTGCGACTACACATGCGCACGAATGAGGGATGCTGGGATTATTTTTTAATCTAGATGATTTCATTTAGATTCTTTTTCTTTAACTTTCCTTTTTCTTAGAATTCGTTCGTTATCAGAGGTCTATTTCAGACCAAAACTCCTATTTACGTATCTGTCTATATAGCACATATGCTAAGCCACAAAAATCTCCTGAGCCAACCAAGAATAGAAATGAATACAGTATGGGAACCAGTATTAAGGAGTGCTAGAGAAAAGCAATGAATAACATCAAAAAATTGCAATATAAGCTCTTGCAAAAAATGCAATAAAAATAACAGAAAAAATGCAATATGAGAACTAGTAATAAAACGGTTACTGAAACATTAGGTTTATAAGTCCCAAAGATTCATACACTTATGTCCCTCAAGGACAGATGGCCCAGTTGATAAAGCTGTTGCCTAAGATCCAGTGACTAGACCCAAAGAATTGTTAGTTTAATACCAAGCCACAGCAATGAGAGATTTGAGTTAAAGGGAAATAACGGAGACACCCGGAAGAGATATGGCACGTGGAACTAGAAATAAAGGGACAAAATAAAGAGATCGGCTCGAAATTTTACTCACCTGAAGGAGGTCGAAACGTTTGTGAATATGACAATGAAGATGAGGATAACAGTCCGAATAATGTAAATGATGTAAGTAATCCTATTTCCGTCTAAACTTTAAAAAATGGTCCCCTTTTTCGCTCCATCGCATCCGACGATGTCATTCAAATTTCAGACATCTATCATTTATTATTCATTAAACACCAACGGTGTTATCAGTAGACAGGTGGTTAGCAGAATTGAATTGGTGAGCCAAATTCAAACGTCTTCCGAGATAATCGTTTCACTCATGATCATTTCACACTATCGCACTTGGAAAAGGCAGGAATAGGAATAAATGAAGCGACTGTCATTAAAATTGTAAATTCACATACACTAATTGTGAAAATAGATCTTTTGAAAATATTTTTTAATCATTATCATTCGACCGTAGTCAGGATCATCGAGCCATACCCAGAACGGAAACGCAGCGGGTTTCTCTAATACTTTCCTTTATTTTCATTTAGGTATTTATTCAAGTTAGAAAAGATTCTGGATAAATCTTAAAAACTGGAAGACAAAAAACAACACTCAAAAAGGTTTTATGAATCTATGTAATACTAAAAGTCTGTGCTTGCGTGATGTATGATACCCCTGACGAGTAATGATTTAAGTTAATCTCATATAAGTGAGTAAGATTTTAAAATACCAGCTGTAAGTATTTTTATTTTAACCTTCTTCAAACAGACATTTTTTAATTAAAATATTAAAGACAGACACAAAGAGATCCCGCTTTGCTGTTTCATCCACTTGTTTGTAGAGTAATAATTTATATTTCAGTTTTCGTTAAGCAAAAAATATTTTAAATATTTAAAAAATATTTTTTGCCATATTTAAAAAATATTTTCAACTGAATATGATTCAAAAATATTTTTTGGCATATTAAAAATATTTTAAGTTAATCTGATTTAAAAAATATTATAAGTGAATAATATTCAAAAATTGTTGTTTATACAGTAAGTATTTTTTATTTCAACAATATTTTTATGTTGAAATCAACTTCAATGTTTTTTAACCTGAACTGTCAGTGACCAAACGGGTCACGGGTAGTTTAGTTATAAATATATTCATGGATATATTTGATTGGTTTAGTTTGGTTTATTTTGTTTTATGGCATATCAACTTCAATGGGTTATTTAATGCCGACAGCATTTTTAGGATAGATTCGTATGAATAGAATATGTATTCTTTGGTTTAGATTGGCTTGGTTTATTTTGTTTTACGGCATATGAACACCTCAATGTGTTATTTAATGCCGACAACATTTTTAGGATAGATTCGTATGAATAGAATATGTATTCTTTGGTTTAGATTGGCTTGGTTTATTTTGTTTTACGGCATATAAACACCTCAATGTGTTATTTAATGCCGACAACATTTTTAGGATAGATTCGTATGAATAGAATATGTATTCTTTGGTTTTGATTGGTTTGGTTTATTTTGTTTTACGGCATATCAACCTCAATGGGTTATTTAATGCCGACAACATTTTTAGGATAGATTCGTATGAATAGAATATGTATTATTTGGTTATTTAATGCCGACAATATTTTTATTGCTGGTACCAGGACGAGATATATTTGAATTTATATATATATATATATATATATATATATATATATATATATATATATATATATATATATATTTAATTTTAGAAAAGAAACCAAGACTGTAAAAAAAAGTCATTTTTTTTTTATGTTTTTTTTATTTTTGTTTATTCAATTTGTTTTGTTTTTTAATAATCTTTTAAAATCACTCCAAGAAATAAACTTCTTCTCTTTGTCGTGTCACTTTAAGGCGTTGGCGATCATGGCTCTCCACAATTTCCTGACCTTTGTAGCTCTTAGTAAAGTTTGTCTTTTTGTTATCTCTCCTAAACGCTGTTCTGCCATCCATTTACACAAGCTCGCTATGCGTTGTTTTCCTCTGTCTCTCTTGCGTTCAATCTACCCTGTGAGTATCAGATTTTCTGAGCCTTCTTTCCTTATTACGTTCCGTAGTAATTTCAACTGTCTTTTTCTAATGTTAAGTATGAAAATCCTTGTTTTAATTTTCTCTAAAAACTTCGTCGTTGCTCACACACAAACAAAAAAAATAAATAAATTAAAACTTAAATTTGGAGACCAAAATTAATTTTGCCCGAATATTTCGACTGTAGTACGCCAGCGTATTGGTATGTCGCTTTACTCGATAAAGTTTATATGTCGACCTGCTTTTACGTAACAAAATTAAAAAGGCATATTTTGATTACAACCCAGAGAGGATGTTATGTTTTTTTCTCGCATCTCATTACTACCGACAACAGGTATTTAACAAAGGTTTATTTATTAAATTTTATTGAATATTTTCTCCACAATGGTAATATCATAATGATTCTAAAGTCGGGGATTTGCAGCTGAACACTCCGCTTCTGAAAAGCCAATATTTAAAAGAGTTTTATTACATATAATGGAACTTAGATCACCGTCCAATCAGAAATCAGTATTTTCAAATACTGGGCTTGTTCTGGAATCCTACTTATAACTATAAAATTATTCAACACTCTAAAGCTACCAGTATTTATCCCAAGGCTCAACCAGAGACATTCCTTACTTCTTTGTTATGCAACATCTTTCACATGGCTACATATTGGTTTTGTGAACATGTCATTACGATAAGCGTCACTTCAGGTTAGATATTATTGTTCTCATGAAATCTATTCTTGTTATTATTATAACGACAGAGTCGATGATAGATTGTTCATTAAATAGCAATAACGAACTCACCTGATATTTTTAATTTCATTCTACCTTTTATTTTCACCAACAATATTCAGCTTTTAATGTTTCATTTTAACCATATTAATAACGCCATTTTGACCATGAGTTTCCTTATATAATTTTCTATAGCATCGCATTAAACACTTTATCGCTTTGAACGTGACAAGGTTTAAATCAAAGTTTCCCTTTAAAAGATTGAATGCAGAAAGAAACGTGTTAAACGTTAATGATTTTGAACATTTTAAAGAACGTCTAAGTGGTATCTTCTTTTCATATGAGACTGCTTCGACTCTAGGGCGCCATTTTTGCTGATCGTAAACACACTTCATTTTAAAAGTCAAGGAAACTGAGTTACGATCTCAGATGTCTTATTTTCTACGTTTTATTTCAAATTTCAAGAATCTTAAATAGCAGCGTGGGTGGTGACTGTTCCTTTCGTTATTTGGGGCCATTCAAATGCAGAAAATAATTGTAAGCTATTTTTGGAAAGAGTTTGTGTGCGTACATTTCTGTCTGTGAGAGGGAGAAAGGTAGGGGAGAGGGGAATAAGCGATATATCTTAAGTGTTCTGTAACAGGGTTTACTTCTTTTCTGTTTTGTATTTTGCTTTCTACGTTTAACATATTGGCATTTATTTTTCCTTTCCCCGGAAAAAAAAATCAAATAAACTAAAATACAAAACGTCAACTTGAATTGCGTTAGATCTGTTATGCGTTTGCGCAATAGATCAAAGGGAGGTAACTCTTGAATGTTATTATGCTAATATGGTTTCGAGGCTGACAAACAAATTTATGTCCCAAAATGTCCTGAATCAGAGAGACGTGCAGTCAAGATGGAAATTACTGTTTAATATATTGTGACAATTATTCAGTAAATTAACATATAAATCATAAGAAAGGACGCGTTTAAGATTTTTTGAATTGTCAAAAATGTTCAAGATGAGAACATCTGGGGTGGTATTTTTTAATCATTTCACCCCAAGTAAGGTTATAAAGCCAGTCAGACTCAAGGGTTAACTGATTGTGAAAGAATAAGAAAAAGTAAAACATTATTAAGGAGTGAGAATAATAAAGAGGACTCAAGAAAACAGAAGATAACGATTGACATCGCATTTAATTTTTTTGACAATCAAACTTGGCTGGAAGCCAGACGATATTTCCACAAGCAAGAAGTATGAGAAAAGAAACTGTTAGCAAAGAACTTACGGTTACATCTGGCCAATTCAACTGTAAAATAATGAGACCTTGCCGCCAATCTAGTACTGCGCTTCAATTCATAAAGTCTAGCTACCATAGAGCAAAATTGATCAGAACAATTACCGTGAAAGTATTTATAGAAAAGACACAGGGAAGCTGTTATGGTGGTGAGAAAGTGCCTGAAGCCAGGATATCCTATTGAGATATGAATGATCATGGTTCTCCACCTTTTCTTTGTTCTTATATATATATATATATATATATATATATATATATATATATATGTGTGTGTGTGTGTTGTAGTCATAGGAGGTGTACATGTGGTGCTCCTAATGGATTACGGGACTCGTAATCATGGATAATAATAATAATAATAATAATAATAATAATAATAATAATAATAATAATAATAATGCCTGTGCCCTTTAACAACGAAAAATAATCTTTTATTACCATGCTTTTATTTTGCCTCATAGCCTAATAATATGGAACAATTATTATTATTATTATTAATGATAATAATAACATTATTGTTGTTGTTGTTCTTGTTGTTATTTTTATTATTAATAATAATAATAACAACAATAGTAATGTTATTATTTATTATCATCATACCTTTTCCTTGCTTTTTCGAATTTCTATTATCGACCTACTATACCGACATTCTCTAAAAACATACATGGACAATAATTCTCTCTTTTTCTTTCTATCGCTTTGTCTCTCTCTCTCTCTCTCTCTCTCTCTCTCTCTCTCTCTCACACACATACATATATATATATATATATATATATATATATATATATATATATATATATGCGAGACTGTGTGCAAAAAATAATCATGTCATTTCGTATTAACGAAAATCGCCTACCTAAGGCAATGCTGCCTTAAATGGTTGATGTGACACTTTTTTTTTTAATTCCCTTGTTGAGTCAACATTGATGTACTTACTCAGTCATTATATATGCCACAGTCTCAGAATGCTCAAGATTATTCCACGGTATCTGACTGATGATTGAGTAACCCCAGACGGGAATGTCGTATCATATACGCACAGTAAGATCTCTTCTGACAGGCTACGTGTGCATTGCTTAAAAATGAAGAATTGTTTTCTAGACAAAGAATCAATCTGCTATCAATTTCCGTTCAAATATAGATTAACTTTTTAAAAATCTTTATTTAGAACGGGTGACGCCAGAAGGAATGCTTCGAGTTCTGGATTTTGAATTAGAGCTAAATTTCGAAAATACAAATTGTGTAGAATTTAACATTAAGCCCAACACAGCCATGCGAAAAAATAAACACAATATACCAAAGGAGAAAATAAAAGCCAATAAATCACACATACGATAGCTTTATGTTGCACGTGACACATTAATTCAGGGCCACTGTTGTAAACGGGAACCAAGAAAACGGAAGCACCGTTGGAACTTTTGTTCAAATACGGAAGTACCGTGTCGGCCATATTGTATATGTGTGAATAAAAAGCAGGAGTACCGCTTTTCTACATGCAGAAATCATCAGACTAAACTGCGTTATTGTTGCTAATACAGACACTCCTTACCAAGTTGTGACAACACACTGACAATGTTTTTTCTTCTAATTTCAAAGCATTTTTACAGCAAATGCGTAACCTATGCATTTATTTTGTACATGTGATAGCTTTATTCTGTCAGCAAAGTTTTCATTAATTCCTGACCACTAAATATCCTTCCCCTTTTGATTTCAATTCATTTAGCAAGCAGATCATAAGCAATGCATGTATATAATAAACACAAATGCTTTATTCAGTCGGTAAATTCGAAGTCGCACTGAAATAGTGAAAGATGCTTTTTCCAAAGACTAAACACATTACAGTAGAATCCCTCATAACTGGAATCCCTCATATCCGGAATCCCTCATATCCGGAATCCCTCATATCCGGAATCCTTCATATCCGGACATAGTTTGATGTGTATATTTGCACTATTTGGGTAATATGTAACTGATTGGAAATTTCACTTTTTCAGGAAATTTACTTTGGATAATTGCTTATACTTATTTCATCCTAATGGCTTGATTTAGTACAAAAGATGATGGGAATCAGGGGAAAAGAACAACTTTGGAGTTATTGCATAAAGTGGAAATTTTAAACAGACTAGACGCTGGTGAAAGTTAATTGTAACTAATGGCTGAGTTCAATATTGGATGATATAAAATCTTCCAAATAAACTATTCTCCAACGTTCACACTGTCATAATGAACAAGGAAATAAAAAACATGATTGTAATGAAACCTGGACTGAAATTGAAAAAGCTATCGAAAAGCTATTTGATGGAAAGAAAGCCAGCATTCCGCTATGACGATTGCAATAACGCACGCAGAGTTAAAAAAGTGTCTTTCGTTTAAAAATTTCAAGAACAAAAGGAAAACGAAATGCAGAAAAAGTTGAGAATGATATTAGAAAAGAAAGAATCATCATGCAACAGCGATTAAAAAATCCTCGTTACATTATTTGTTTTGCATACGTGACATACTTGATTGAATGAATTTTCATTAACATTACATAATTTATTTCTTCTTTCTTAAAATCAATTCCGTTATATTTCATTCACCATTAGATTATTTTGTTTACTATAAAACATTTAAAATAAATGTTAAACCTGGTTGCAGTTCTTTTATTTTAATCTAAATATAACCCCTCATATCCGAACTTTGTAACCAATTCCTCATATCCGGAAGGTCTTCTTAGTTCGGTTGTCAGGGATTTTACTGTATTAAGAAACAAAAAAAAAATGTTAGATACTTTCAAAAATACTGAAGTGCTATCTAGTATCAATCCTCCTATATGTCAATGGATACTGGATAATTTTCTCTCAGAAGAAGAAATTTGGAGCATTATAAATGTGTTTCTACAGAAGGATGATGAGAATGTCATGAATGAAGCATGTAATCAACGAGCAAATTTTAAGAAAGGGGAACAAAATGAACACTTGTACTTAGAATCAAAGACAATAAAAATTTATGGAATGCATAATGAAGGAAGATGGCTTGGAGAATTTGACACTCACAGGACCTATATAAAGCAAAATGGACAGACGGATACGTTGAGTAACCTATTTAACGAGATTAGGTGAATGGATGGCAGAAAGTGCAGTAGGAGGGATAGCAAGAGGACAAATATTGGTTAAGGTTGCACTGGACAGGATGTTGTGGAGAGCCATAATCACCCATGACCTGAAGGGACACAGCGCATAAAAGAAGAATGCTTGAATTAATTCATGACCACTGGCAATAAGATGAAATAAAATAATTGGTAAAATTATATTATTAATGATTATTAAAATTATTCATTTAAAAAGTTAATCTTTTTTTTTTTATGTGTTAGCAGACGGTAAAGACATAGTAACAATTGCCGACAGGCTTAATGTCGTTAAACGGTTTGTACTTAAAGTTCAATTATCCACAATTCAGGGTCAGAATTGGCTAGCCCCCTGTCAGGGTCAGCAAAACATCTCTGCTATTTTCGCTTTTCTTTCTTCCCCGCACCCCCGAAAGTGAAAGGCGCTGAGTAGAAAATTAAATATGACAAGTGTTGAAAAAAGATCATCAGATATCTTTTCCTTTCCTCGAAAAAGTTATTTTAGTTTTTAAATGTAGTCTAAGCTCTCGGTAGGGGAGAGATTAAACAATTTCACATTACTCCAGACACGATCTCCACCAGTGCCCGATATTTATCAACAATGTGTGTGCGTGCATTTTCAGGGTTGACGGTATAAGTATAAATTCCATTAATCAAAAAATACTATTCTTAAAAGAGTGCTCAATACAAAGTAGAAAAAAAATTTAATTTATTCAAAAATTATAACATAAATATGTTATATAATCACTACAAAAATAGCCATTTTGTTTCAACACATCTGGTTTCTTATCAAGTGATGGTGCTGAATGCACACTTGATAAGACAACAGAAGTGTTATAATTTTCGAATAAATGTATATATATATATATATATATATATATATATATATATATATATATATATTAAAACAGCATATGTATTTATTTCCTGTTAAATGAATAAATAAAACAGAGCATCTGCTCAAATATGAGTAGCCATTAAAAATAACACAAATTTAAAACAATAAAAATTTAAACAAATAAATTAAAAATATTTCGGATTAATGAAAAATCCATTCCTAAAAATTGTCTTAGGTTACTTTAGGATACGAAACTGATCAGAGATGTATATTTCGAGAATCGGTCTGTGTTCAAATGCATTATTCGGGCTAATGACGTTTTCTCTTACGGTACGCAGATATACAGGGTGTATGAAAAATACTTTCACAAACTTTGAGGTGGGTTCCTCACACCAAAACAAGGACAAAAGTCCATATAAACGTATGTCCGCAAATCCTTCGTTTTTGAGTCATTAAGTTTGCTATTTAGATTAGGTTACATTTGTCATTCGTGTACATTTGTGGCTAGTCTGTTTTCAACGCTTAACGTGTGTAGGAGTGAGTTAACTGAGAACTGTTTCTTTTATTCAACCCTGGATGTATACCCAAATGTGGTAAGTTGGGATTTTTTTGCTGTGTAATAATAATAATAATAGTATATATATATATATATATGTGTGTGTGTGTGTGTGTGTGCGTTGTGCGTGTGTGTGTGTGTGTGTGTGTATTTAGTTGCGTTAATGTGAATTTGTGACCCTGGGTTTCACGCCCTTTCGATCAGCAGATCAATTTTGTCTGACGATCGCAAAAGGAGTGAAACACATGGTCACAAGCTCACATCGGTCCAACTAAATATGTTAGCTCTATCACTGATATTGAGAGCTTTCCATTAAGTACCAGCCATATATATATATATATATATATATATATATATATATATATATATATATATATATATATATTATACATACACACACACACACACACACACACACACACACACATATATATATATATATATATATATATATATAGAGAGAGAGAGAGAGAGAGAATATAAATATAAAAGTGAACATTGAAGTCGACATTTAGAGGTGACAGTCTGTTTCATGCTAGATGAAGGGATGAAACAGACTGTCACCTCTTGACTTCAATGTTCACTTTTATATTTACCTTTCTGTCTCTGATATTCAGCACTTTATCCCATAAATATAGAACACCTTAAGAGTATATTTCTTCATATATATTATATATATATACATAGAATAAATAAATATATATATATATATATATATATATATATATATATATATATATAGAATATGAATATATTGTTTATTTTCTAGTAGACAATCTGTAAATCTGTAATGCGTGCTAATCATGTTCTCGGAAAAAGCTACACATTTTCAAACCGAGACCAAAATTATTTATTCAAACGATCAATGACGTCTTAATCGTATCTTGCGATTGATTTTCTCTGATTAACGTCCAATACTCTTCAGCGTCACGTTGCATCAATTATAATTAAGATTTTTGTTTCGATAAATTTGACCGAATATTTTCTTTAATGATATTATTGAAAACTAATTTTTTCTTATTCGTATTTTGCTTCCTTATAAATATCATGTGAATTACAAATTCCAAATCATTTTTCTCCCCGACCTACATTCACAATCCCGATTGCATTCACATTGTTTTTCATTGTTGCGATGCACTTTGAATAATGCATGAACGGAGGTTTTCTGTAGCCTAATGATGAAAAATGGCATTTATTTTACACAACAAATATTTATTTGTTGATAGAATCTCTTTCTTTGACAATGTATTGTTCTAAATGATTCTCCATCGATAAAATAGATAGAATATTATTATTATCATGATTATCTTAATTTCTTTCTTACCTCTTTCATCATATTACGATTTTAACAGTAACCCTCTAACATGAGTGTCTCACGAGCCTTGTAATGTTCATCACCTGAAGATTGCGCTTAAGTCTGTTTCATGCTTAATGTGTGTGTGTGTGTGTGTGTGTGTGTGTGTGTGTGTGTGTGTGTGTGTGTGTGTGGTGCGCCAGTAATACCTCCCAGATATACCTCCCAAGAATAATTCCCACACACTTGTAAGAATTTAGTGGAAATGGTGTTTTCATTTAGCTAATGTCTTGCCATTATATGAGAGGTATTTCTGGTGGGTATATATGGGAGGTATTTCTGCCGCACACAAATATATATATATATATATATATATATATATATATATATATATGTATGTATGTATATATACAAACATATATACGTGCATATATACATACACACATATATAGTGATTTTTCAAGCATAGCTTAGATGTGGTACAAGGTCGAAAGTATGGGGCACCCAATGAGGATCGAATTCACTACTCAGTCATAATTGTCCTAGCGAGGCAAGCTTGCTAACCATTACACCGCCTCGAGGTGGCCCGCACTCACACCATTATTGTTATCCATTGTTTATTTCTCCTTTCCCGGGCAATTTTTTATAACTGTGAAATAAACTAGTGATTTTTCACCATCGCTGATCGAACCCAGAACCTTGAGCATCTCTTGAAACTTAAACTCAAACCAGACCACAAGTGGAACTTGTGACCCATCAGTAAAGATGCTGGAAAAATGGTCAGTCTCTTGTACCTCTTGAGCAATTACCTCACGCCTCTTTTTTGTCTTTGAGAAAACAATACCCTGATGACGACATTGTGTTAATGTCGAAAGTATTCAGGATAAGATGAATATGTGTTAACATGTAATTTTCTTTTTTTTCTTTTATAAGTATGCTAAGAAACTTGTCCGTAAGTATAAGATCCACTTAAAAATAAGAGCCAGATCAGGGCGAAATAGCGTATTGCTGCAATAGATGCAGAGGACCTTCCCAGTCTTCACTTTGTACTTTGGTGTTACGGAAACTCTATTGCAGATAATTTACAAAGTTGCTTTTATGATCTTTTAATTTTCCCGATCTTGCAGAGCTTTTTTTTATACAATTTCAACACCTCTCTATCGACGCCTCTTTTATATTCATCAATAGGGACTTCATAATTATTTGCTAATTTATCAGCTTGTACGAGGATCTTTTATTTTTCAAGGGGTCAATGGAGGAAAAATATCTGGTCCCATTCATTAGCTCAAAAACCAAACGTTTGACCTTCAACCATCACTGTTCCGAACAACTTTCACCAGTTGTAATACTACTTCCCGGAGGCCTCGTACCTTGAGCAGCTCTTGAGACATAAGCTCAACCCAGACCTCAAGTGGAACTTGCATATACGATCCATCGCTAAAGATGCTGGAAAAATTGTCCGTTCCCTGTACCGATCCAGTAAGTACCTCACTCCTCCTCTCCCTTTAAAAGAGGAGCCAGATCAGGCCTAAAATGAAGTACTGCTGGTATATATAAGCGGGGGGGGGGTTCTGCCCTGTTTTTACTTTCCACTCGAGTCCAAAATCGTTCCCGCGTCCTTGTAAGTGACAATTTACTTTAAACTTTACAACCCCTGTCTTGCAGACGAGACGCCGCAAGCATCTCGCTGCTCTATTGCCATTTCCATGGAGACGAAACTAGAATCCTTAGGTTCCACCAGTACTAACCTTCGCGGCTAAGATCCGACATGCCACGCCCATTGTAGAGAGCCACCTTCATTCCCTTCGTGTTCCCCTGGTAAGATGTGAGTTCCACTGAAGCACATTCTTCCCACGAACCACTGCCTTTTGGAACCGATTCCCAAGTGGTTGCTTTCTCGATCACTACAATCTTAACTTGTTCATATCTAGGATTAACCGTTATTTTCCGTATATATCCGCATAAACTGTGCCCCGTATTCAGTAACCCTCTACCTCGAGTGACTTTCGGGTCTGTTTCGTGACAGTTCTGATGGCTAATAGTATCTGTCAACCGCTCCTCTAAACAAAAAGCGCTCTGCTAGAATCCCTTAGCTTACAAAAGACAAAGAAGAGATGGTTTTGCACCAACAACATCAAAAAGACTCATACCCGCAAGAAAAAAAAATACAAACGAAGTAACAATAATAAATTATGTATGCAATATTGTTACTGATAGTCAAAGTCTAATATGAAGCACACAATTAACTCAAAATCACTGTTTAGGAAATAAGCTATTCGTGTATATATCTCTAATTTTTTGACGCCTATTTCTTGATAATATTTCTAAGAGCAGGAAAGTGTGAAACACTTTCACCGTTTAAGCAAATCTCTGGGGAAATGTCCTTAATGGATTCAACACACTCAAACGGAACTTAAGGTGATATTTTTGGCATGGATAATGTTTCCTACATCTCTCTCGATTGATTCATCACGGTTGATATAATATTTTGTTTTGTCTTTGTTAAGATGAAATGTGCGCGCGCACTCGCATGTGTGTGTGGGGGGTGCGTGCGTGTGTATGTGTGTGCGTGTGCGTGCGTGTTTGTGTGTGTGTGATATTAATACCTGTCATGTAGTTCTACAGAGGAATGCTGATCGGAGCGCGTAACGAAGAAGACTGAAAGAAAAATGGAAAAAAAGAAAAGGTCATTTATCCTCAGAATCAGGAGACGGCTGAAATTTGTGGGACACACAATAAGAAAATAAATCTTGAAGAATTTAATACTCAAAGAAATGATCTAGAATTCTGATAAAGTCTCTTAAGGATGCTTTGTTTCATTTTTTTATTTATTTTTTTTTTCAATATTTCGTATTATTTTCCAAACTTCGGGTGAATATTTAAATCTAAATTGCCCGATGCTAGAGTAATTTTACTATAATATTTACATTATTCGGACTATTCTCCGCATCTTTGTTGCCATATTTATCACAACGTTTCGGCAGTTGTACGCTACGGCCTTCTTCAGGTGGTTGGAATGTCTAACTGAACCCTTTATTTCGCTTGCTGGGGTAGACTGTTCTAGTTCCACGTGCCATGTCTAATGGATACCAGTTATCAGTTATCTCCTGTTAATTCACCTCTCCAAGTTCTCCACTGCCTTAACCAGGTATTGAACTCACACCTCTTTGGGTCCTGTCACTGGATCTAACTAACGCCTTTATCCACTGTGCCATGTATCCTTAAGGTCACATGGCACAGTGGATAAACGGCCGAAACATTGTAACAAATATGGCGAGAAAGATGAGGACAATAGTCCGAATGATGTAAATAGTGTACATAATACCTTATCTCAGAAATATAGACAGATTCTGAAAGGCCGAAATGTTGTAATAAATATGGCAACAAAGATGAGGACAATCGTCCGAATAATGTAAATAGTGTACGTAATGCCTCATCTCAGAAATATAGACAGATAATTTTACCATTTCTAAGCAATTTTCAAATGTTTTTTATGAGTAATATTGGGACTATATGTATCGTATAACTGACTGAAACAAACGATGTGCACTTACTACGTTGATGATTTGCGTATTTATCTATCTATATATAAAACAGAGGATATCTGTGTGTCTGTCTGTCTGTCTGTCTGTGTGATACCTTTTCACTCGAGATCCATCCAACCGATTTAGACCAAACTTGGCGCATACATTGTACAATGTAATCGATAATTTTTTTTAAAATCAATACTCGATAAAACCGATCAAAATCGATAAATTCGTCTTTTTTCCTTCAATTTCGTTCAAAATCGGTATATAGGTTGCATATATCATGACGAGCTGAACGGTACCTCATTTTATTTCTACGCCATTGCGTTTAGCGAAAAACTGCGAAAAACAAAAAATCGATTTCAACACAAATTTAAAACTAAAAACTCCTTCAATGTTCAAGCAACCTAACACAAATTGCACTCAATTGTAGCCAACAATAAGTTGATTGTTTAACAATCATTTAACTTGATAATTGAGTTACTACAATTTTGACTTCCCCCATATAGTGAAAACCTGCATACATTTTTACTGGTTTCTTTCTTATTTTTCGTTGATCTTTCAATCAATTTTCAAGAAACTTAACAATTGCTTTATAAATGTATTCTCTTTTACATTTCCGGGTAGCACGCTGATAAATTGAATTTCAAAAACTACAAAATAATTGTGGTCTGAAGTGGGTCTTCATGTTGCCTGTTTTACCCTTTCATATCCTCGGCTAACTTCGATTGAATAAATACAGACTATTTCTATTACATCAGTAACTTCATTAATTCAAATTGGTTTTAAATGAAAGTACTTTAAAGTAATTAAAGAAGATAGACTCTGTTACATGTAAACATGATGTTGTTTTTCCCTATTCTAACTGAACACTTTTTTCTGATCGACCAGCTGGGGTATGGCTGCTAATATTATATAAAACCAAGGATGAAGTCCAGGAACTTGAAAACAAAAATCAATTCTTAAATTGAACAAAAATACCAGAATTCTTTCTTAGGTTTGTCAGCTGATACATATAGGCATAACACCATCGATAAAATTCCGTGATAATGAAATTTCTCAGACATCGGGCAATTTATAATTACATTTTCAACGAATAACAGGAAAATAATCCTAAATAAAAAAAAAAATTATAATCCAAAAATCCTTAACAAATAACTCTCGTTTGTCTTTAACCAAAATTTGCTGCCCAAATACACCCAATTGAAGTTTATTTCATGGGATCAGGCACCCATCTCTTCTGACCCCCAAAATATACATTTTGGTCTGACTATATGGGCGCCTGATCCTGTGAAATAAACTGTTACCTATGGATTTCTAAGGACTCCGCTTTCATTATACATATATATATATATATATATATATATATATATATATATATATATAAACAATTAATGGATTTTATGTTTTAATCTGACATATATTTATTACTTTAAACGTTATTTTTAGAGGCTACCCATATTTGAGTAGCCGTTCCGTTTATATTAAACAGTATTTTATTTTGTCTCCGTTTAATCCGACGTGTTCTTCGTAGCGGAGTCGTCAAAGCACGTCGGATTAAACGGCGATTCTTCCGTATATAGGACCCGGTAGACGAAATAAAATACTGTTTAAAATAAACGAGTCTTTCTCAAACAAGTCTATCCACTAAAATAACGTTGAAATATATATATATATATATATATATATATATATATATATATATATATATATATATTCATAATTTTTTTGTTATTTTTTATTTTTTTTTATTTTTGTGCATAACAATTGACTTTGTATATGTTACGATACAAAACAGACCAGATATGTATATTTCGGGAATGGGGAAAGATGTGTGTTCAAAAGAATTAGTCGGGCTTTGTTTAATCAAGTGGTCCTACCTGACGGATAGCTCAAGAGACATCAGATCTAATGACGGTTTCTCCTAGGGACGCTGGTTCGAATCCTGCCGGAGAGCGCATATTTTTCTAACAAGATTTCTCGAATATTCGGGTAAATAAATAAATATACTATTTAATAATAAAAACAGAACATCTACTCAAATATGAGTATCCATAAAAAATAACGTTTAAACAAATAAATTAAAAATATGTCGGATTTAATCCATTTCCTGAAACACACACACACACACACATACAAATTGTGTATTTAGGCAGCAATCCTTCATTTATACATGTTTCACTACTACATCCTATCCAGAAAAGAAAACACTTGCTGGAGCACAAGTAAAATTAAATGAAAAGCTTAATTGCAGTACCTTGTCGGTCGTCTTTGATGAATCATATATATATATATATATATATATATATATATTATTATTATTATATAAGGTACGAACGCTTAAAATTTCACGAGTTTATAATTATTTCGTTAGAGTCTTTAAAAGTCCAATTCATCAGACCTTCAAATCCAAAAGGTTTTGGATTTGAAGGTCTGATGAATTGGGGTTTTTAAGACTCTAATGTATTAAGTATAACCTCATGAAATTTTAATAATAATTATTGATCTATCCCTGACATAGAGCTCTCACTGGATTTATATCTTTTGGAAATATCCATACCGATCAATAATATTATCATTATATATATATATATATATATATATATATATATATATATATATATATATATATATATCATTCATTTTTCTCTTACTTAAACCCATTCCACCCACCTCTCCTAAAATTCTCTCTGTTAAGGTTTAATCTCCCTCCTCCTCATACTTACACTCTCTCTAAATTCTGTTTTGATTTCCGGAGTTGTTTTTTCTGTTTTCTTTTTGAATTTGTAGGTCTGATGAATTGGATCGTATTTACGATTCCAATGGAATAAATTATGACCATGGAATATTAGTGTTTAAGCCTTTTTATTATATCCTTACTCTGTCCTGGACATTGAGTTCTACCTGGATTCTTCCTCTTGGAATTTTTATTCAAAAAATATACATGTATGGGTATTTATATATTTTGCATATGTATGTATATTTACCACTAATATTATCTATCTATCTATCTATCTATCTATATATATATATATATATATATATATATATATATATATGTGTGTGTGCACGTGTGTATTGTACTTTTTGTAATGGTGTTCACTGTCGTGCCAAAATGTCATAATTCAAGCAATATGTCAGTTTGTCTCCTTCTTACGTGTGAGCAGCACATGTCTTCTTTCCTGTTTTAAGCACATACATCTTCGCCACTTAAATATCCAAAATAGTTTATCACTTACACGCAAATGTCAACAGACACTCATTCCCTTTTCTACAAATACTGCAAACACTATGGATTTCTGGGTCTTTTTTTTTACCCAATATCATATTTTAAATTCGTCTCTTTCAGTACTTTTCTAAATAATGAGTTTTACATTGGTAGGGATTCATTATAAACATATTACGAACCAAATTAGCTTGCAGACAAACAAATACATATAAACACGCACACACACACAGATATATATATATATATATATATATATATATATATATATATATATATATATATATAGTGTAGGCTTTATATTTAATTTCGTGCATGTGCGTTGTTTGTTTTTGATTTGTCGACTGCAAAGTATATGAATGTCAGTTGGGAACCGCCTGTGAGAAAAAGATCACCATGCTGCAATTTACTCCGCCAGAAATTTGGAAACGGCATGCTGTACTGCTTGGCATTCGCACCGGAAGCTTCAATCCGAACATTTCCGAGTCCTTGGATCTCAATCTGAGGACAGGGCAGCGGATTCGGAAAGAACTGGATGAGATTAATGTTGATTACGTAAGTGTTTGGCGTGATCGCTAGTGATGGCGACGCTATGTCTCCATTCATCTTCCCACAGGGCCCCAGACCCAACACTGAGAACTACATCAAGTGCCTTGAGGAGGTAACGCTTCCCCGAGTCAAGAGGGTGGTCGCTGGAAGACTATATGTCTGGCAACAGGATCTGCACTATGCCACACAAGCAGGAGACCCGAGAACTCAGACAATTTCTGCGGCCACATCACCCCTTATATCTAGCCACCTAACTCCCCAGACTGCAACCCTCATGAATATTATGTGTAGGACGCAGTTGAGCAAGAAACCAACAGAATTCCTTGTAACACAATAGATGAACTGAGGGCAAGAATTATGGCAGCATTCACCAACTTAAACAAGGAGACCGTCCAGAAGAGATGCAGGAGATTCTGAAGTCGTATAGAGGCCGTGGTTGAAGCCAATGGCGATTTTATTGAATAGATTTACTCTATCCCACAAGCAACAGAACCTAGTCATGGCTGTCAGACAATTTCTACGGTCACATCACCCCTTACATCTGTCGAAATAAAACCCTTGACTGCCATCCCCTTGACTATTATGTGTAGGACATATAAAAATGAACTGAAGGCAAGGATTATGGCAGTATTCACCAACTTAAACACGGTGACCGTCTAGAAGAGATGCAAGAGATTTCGAAGTCGTCTTGAAGCCGTGGCTAATGCCAATGGTGATTTTACTGAATCAATTTTCTCTTTATTATTTCAAGATATTTTTGTGTAACTTTGGTAAATATATATATATCTGTTAAAATGAGATGTCAGTGTTATTTTTCATGTTTGTCTAATTTAGACGATAATTTATCTATCGCATCCTGTATAAGTTTTTGAGGTCTGATCAAAGGTCTGGTGGTGGAGCTAAAGTGAAGCCGCTTGGTACAGAATGACTTTGAACTCTGTTGCATATTCATACTAACTTATAATGTCATCAGTCACTTCCGAAGTCAAAATTCTGACTAAATAGTTCAATGTTGATGTCTTTTTTCTGTTTTTGTTGAAGTACTTTCGACCCTCTAAGTCATTAACAATTAGTAATTAACAATTAACTTTACAATTAGTAATTAACTGACAATTGTCTGATGATCGTAAAAGCGTGAAACCCAAGGTCACAAACTCATATTCATACAACTGAAATATATATATATATATATATATATGTGTGTGTGTGTGTGTGTGTGTGTGTGTATATATATTTATATATATATATATATTTATGTTTATACGTTCTTTTTTATAGATACAAATATTTAAGTAAATGCTCTGTTTATAATATACATAAAAAATGTCTTAAATAATTGACAGACTTTGTCCATTTCATAATGTATGACGTCATTTGTTTACATTTGGATACGCATTGAGCAGATATGAATGAATGAGTGAAAATCATGGAGAATTGTGTTTAAAAACAGTAAAATCGACCCTGGTAACCGAACGCTTTTCTGTGGCCCAATCGGTTAAAGGCACGTCAGGCTATATGACGGTTCAGTATAGGATACAGGTTTGATTCCTGTCGGAAGATGCATATTTTCTATGAAAATTTCTCGGATATTCAGTCCGGTAAAAGTTGTTAATACTGTTTATTATAAACAGAGCATTTACTTAAATATTTGAATCTATAAAAAGAACATATAAACATAAAAAATTCTTAAATCATTGTCGGAGTATAAGGGGGCATGGTGAGTGTAATGTATAGCGGCTTGGATTGAGGAATCGGATAGCCGAGTTCGAATTCCAGTCGAATCCATTACATTCACTTACGTGCTAATACCCTTCTCCCTCCAGCTATGGGTAAAAAGCAGGACAGACTTGGTTCTATAGCCTTGGATGGCAACTGGTCTTGGAGAAGGACAACTCTGAATTCAAAATCTGCGGAGGGTCGTTTGGGGACCTTGTGGCACGTAGTGCACCAGGTCTCTGAATTCGGCCCTTCAAAAAGTGTGCATGGTCCTGCACGAAACCTTCGCCACTATAATCAAATCTCATGTGCCGTTGTTGGGCTGTCAGTTTCCTAGGAACCGATCTGCTTGAACCTCATACGTCCAGTCGACGGAGAGATTGATTATATATATATATATATATATATATATATATATATATATATATATATATATATATATGTGTGTGTGTGTGTGTGCTTTACTTCTCAGAAAATTTGTTGCGGTATGACGAATGTTTGGAAGACTGTGTTTTGTCGATACCATTTTTTCTTTTTTTTTTTAAATATCATATTTATCATTTCTATCAAGAAGACTAATCTGCTATCTTTCCAAGCTAAGTGTTGCATATAAATATTTAACAAAATTCTACAACTCATCTAATTACTGGCAAAAATTGTATGTACCTGTGTGTGTGTGTGTGTGTCTGTGTGTCTGTGTGTGCGTGTGTGTGTGTGTCTGTGTGTGTCTACCTCCCCGTGCCTGTATGATTTACTGACACAAAGTCAACCTCCAATGCAATCGATAGCTGCATTAGCGACTACAAGCTAACCAATAATGCCCAATTACTGTTCATTTTTGTTCGATTTACAAAACGGAGAAACTGTTCCTGCTGTGTGCAAAGGAAGTAGCGAGAGTTAAACATGATTCATTCTGAACACGGATATGGCTGAAAGCCAATGTCATCGTTACCATATGAATGCATTAACTGTGTAATAAAATATGTCGCGTCTATGAAATATAAGCGTTAAGATGTCTCCGTATTTCTTCTGCTGACAATGTTGCATTTATCAATCGCCTTTCTTTCTTTTTCTTTCTTTCTCCTCTTCTTCGCCTTTTTTCATCCGCATTTCTTAAAAACCGACCCATCTATCCACATACTGGCTCTTTATCTACAGGCGCATGTGTTTTTAATGCGTATGTTGTGTAACCCTGAGGACCCACTCTGGAGTATAGGGCCACAACCACAGCTACAGCCATATTGTTTTAGAACAGTTGCGTACTGGACATTTGCGTCCCGGACAATTGCATACCAGACAATTGCGTTCCTGGACATTTGTGTTCCTAGACAAATACGGCCCTAGATAATTGCGTACTTCTGATAATTTTTTTTTTTTTGAAGTTTTTAAAGGCAATTACCATAAATTTTGAAAAGTAGTAATCATCATTTTTTTAAAAACAGGAATAGAATGAATAAAATAAAAAAATTAAAAGTTTATTTTTGCTTACATATCGTGACAGCTATTAGAGAAATGTAATTAAATATACTTTATTGTTTAAAAAAAAGATTCAGTATTATTATTGTTGAGGTAATAAGCATTGTAACATACCACAAATAGCGATATTGTAAAAAAGGAATTTTTGACAAGATACGCATTTTTTTAAGTATTTATATTTATTTTTTAACTTTTATTAAAAACGACATTCTTTTACATGCAGTTATGGATAATATTATACATTAATTACTAATTTATTTAATTAATAACTATTTGTGTTCAGTTGTTGACATTAGTAGCTACCTGCTGACGTGTTAAAATTTTGGAATAATGCAATAATAAACATCTCTGATAGATGTCGAGATCTGTTAAAATGCAATGACAGATTAACAGTATTTCCAGATCACTCAACACATTGCCAGTGTGTTTTTGTTTCATCGGCATATTTCTTATGATAGTGGTAGCTGTAATTTTCCTCGTCCACAGATATTTTTCCACCAGTGTTTGATTTTCGGAACTTAGCCATGTGTTTCAAATAAAAATATAATCTATAAAATCCATAATCTATTAGATGTTTGTGGTACGTACTGCTGGAGTGAACATAAACTGCTAGCTTAATTTTCTTTTGATTTAAAAAAGAAATTTTTCTCTCTTTTTTTATTTATGGTAACTGCCTTTCTGGTTTTTGTTTGTTTGTTTGTTTTAGAGTAATTAAATGTATTGCTGTGAAAATTTTTATATTATACAACACTTAAAAAAATGCTAACCTCAAAAAATTATCCGAAGTACGCAGTTATCCAGGTAAGCAATTGTCCAGAACACAAATGCCCAGTAGGCATCTGTACGTCCACTTAGCCACACTAAGTGTTGCTTCTATGGTTTCCATAACAAATAGTGTTTTGTTTTTTTGGGTTTTTTTTTGGTTTTGTTTTTGTTTTTTAGTTTTTTTTTTGTTTTTGTTTTTGTTTTTTGTTTTTTTCCTGGGTAGAGCTACTTGCTCCATAATTTGGTTTGGTTTGGTTTTACGGCATATCAACATCAATGCCGACAATTTTTTTTCTTCTGGTAATATTTTTGTTTTGTCAAAAATTCATTTCTGTTAATACTTTTTCTCAAAAATGTATAGCTGGTAATATTTTTTCAGAAACGTATAGCTGGTAATATTGTTTTTTTTTTTTTTCAAAAACATATAGCTGGTAATATTATTTTTTTCAAAAATGTATTATCAGAGGCCTTGCTGTTGGACGTAGTTTATCGTCTTACCCAGGATGAGGATGTAGTTTGTCGTCATACCCAGAACGCGAATGTAATCTGAGTGTTAACGATTTGCCCATAGCTGGGACCCTAACAGGTGCTACCACCCCGGGTCAGGGTGGGCCTCGGAACACCAGCAATTAAGAGATGGCTCCACACCCCTCAAAACCTCCTGATCAGAGGCCTTGCTGCTGGACGTAGTTTATCGTCTTACCCAGGAACGCTCCATGATTTTAAGGCGTCAAAGTAATCGAAGAGAATACAACGAGACAGCTGTTCGCTATTCCAAAAACTAAAGTAGTTCCAGGAATGCTTCCATCAATGCCGACATGATATGTGTTGTAGTTTGTTATTTTTATTTTTTATAGCACCAGTCCCGATATGTTTTGATCAGCCAACATATTAACCGTCCCCTCAAGTAGAAAACACCTACCGAGAAAGTTAGTATCGTATAAACAAAAAAGAGGCAGGCTTCACTTCAAAGGCGAAAAACTCGCGCCCGGTCGCAATTCGACATCGTAAACCAGCGGTGGGTCAGCGAAGAAACTGTAAAAACACGGGATTTTCTATCTAACATTTGGAACAACAGATATAATAACCAGAAAGGCTATTGCAACAACAATAACAACAACAGAGTTAACACATCAGTTGTAAGGTCGGATAAATTCAAATAACAGTATGTGTAAGACGTCATAAGTTCTTGAAATCAACTAGAGTTTCACAAAATGGAGGAAAAGGCAGTAATTTGAGATTTCTACCTCAAGTCTAATAAATATACATTAGTTCTTCGATTTTTCCGGTCTTCGATTTTCCGGTCTTCAGTTCTGTAGAAAAAAATGAGATTATCCGAATATTTTTCAATTATCCAAACTAAATACATTCTAATATTTCATCTTAGTCAAGCGTTGTGAGAATTTAGGGAAAGATTATACTGAATCAACTGCTAGTTCTGCTGCAAGGAAAGTTGGTTCATTGTGTGTTATGCTAGACAGTTTTTCTCTCCAGAATATCTCTTGCATATTTATAAGATCCAAAGAAGAATCTTCAATGTCATTGATCCTGGCATCTCCGCTTCAAAAGAATCTATCTTACATATTTATAAGTCTACCATTCGTTCTTGCATAGAATATTGCTGCCACATCTGGTCTGGTGATTTTGCTATATATTTAAAGATTCTTGATAAAATCCAAAGAAGAATATGCAATGCTATTGGTCCTGACCTGGCATCCTGTCTTCAGTCACTTTCCAGCCACCGTAATGTAACGTCCCTGTGCCTTTTCTATAAAAAAACTTTCATTGTGATATTTCTTATCATTTCACCCCAAGCAAGGCGGGAATGCCACTGGTACGCAAGAAATTACAGTGAGTGAAAGTAATAGAAAAGACTGAGTATAGGGAGGATTGAGGAAAAGACAAAATGATGAACAGGATTCAAGAAGATAGAAGATGGCGATTGACGATATATTTAAATTTTTGAAGATTGTAGTTATCAAGGAAGCAAAGGATTTCCACAGGCGGTAAGTGCGAGAAAAGAAACTGTTGGAGTAGAAGTGGCGGTTGATTTTAGCGATTTCAACAGTAAACTACATGCTTAAACACACGTAGTCCGGGTACCAGGGAAAAAAGCTCGTCAGAGCAGTAGCCATGAAAATATGTGCTGTGGCCTTGTTAGGGCCAGAAATAAAGACGCAAAGAAAGGTTATTGAGTTAAACAAATATATTAACAGAAACAGAAATACAAGCATATACAAACGAGAGTGTTACTGCAAGAATGTTCGGTCCGACTGTCATTTGAATATGCTATTTGATGATATAAATATTAAATTGCACTCAGAAAAAATGACTTTTTTTCTTATTGAGCCCGAAATGCAATTTGCAGGTCGCGGACACTAAAATCAAACAGGTTTTTTGACGGAGGACGGTAAGTGCAACACTGAGATCCGTAGACGTATCGGGTTGGCCAAGGACGCATTCCAAAAGCTGAGCAGGGTATTGCGAGACAGGAGGATTTCTTTGGTAACAAAGAAATGAGTTCTGAGCTGTTACGTGACATCTGTCCTTCTTTAAGGCAGCGAATGTCGTAACCTCAACTGATAACATTTTTTCTTCCAAAATGTGTTGCTGGTAATATTTTTTTTTCAAAATTGTATTGCTGGTAATATTTATTTTCTTCAAAAATGTATTGCTGATAATAATTTTTCCTCAAAACATTTATTACTGGTATTTAAACCTATTTTTACACTATCATAGTATATTGAACCCAGTTTGGGGTTAACTAGTTGCCCATAGTTGGGACCCTAACAGATGCTACTACCAGGAAACACCAGAAATTAAGAGGTGGTTTCATGCTCCTCAAAGCCTCCTGATCAGAGGCTTTGCTGCCAGATGTAGTTTATCGTCTTACCCAGGATGCTTGGCATATAGGAATGGTAATGGTAATATTAACCTTTTCCCCGTAAAGAAACATTTGGCATTCATTGATAGAGCAACCAGTACTGCTTTTGTTTGAAGTTTATAAAATCTTCCTCTTAAAACATTTTTTCAGGAAAATTTTCAAGTCCAGTAGCTATTATAGCTCTTTTTAATACTGATGTGGGTTTTTTTTTTCCCTAGTCTTTTATTTGAATTAGCGTAGAATGTCAACATTTTGGTTATGTTATTATTTTCTATCTGATTTGCATGTGCTATCCATTTTAGCTGTTACTGCTGTTGGTAATCCTCAAGTGATGTGGTTTCTGTTATTTCATACAATTTCATTCAGTAATCGTCTACCGTGGTTCTTGTACTGAGCGAACAATACTAGAAAACATATGTTTTTCAGGCTTCTTGGTCAAGCTGATAACTGTTTAACACCGACATTGTTCTTGACTCTCGTTAAGTTGAGCGAGCGTTCTTGAAACTAGAACTATTAAAGTTGTTAGTGGGCGCGCCATTGACCGACGATGAGAATCAGTTTTAAGTAGTTGCTGAGCCCGCGAGTGACGGCGGACTAGCGACTGGACTTGATGAGAGATGGACAATTAACAATGCTAATAAGTATGTTAATATCAAATCTAAGGGTGAATAATTTTTTGCTGTGAAGTGTTCGCTTAGTTCACCCAAAATCCTGACATTATTTTTTTTTTAAAAAAAAAGTTTTCACTGGTAGTGTCCTCGACTGAAAAATGCCCCACCCATCCAGCAACATGAGAACCTCACGTGGAGTCAGTGGCGGCATCAGGTTCCTTATCGCTTCAAAAATCTTCCCGGAGAAACTCGAGCTAGCTATTATCTTATTTACAATGTTTTGCCTTTATTTGTTAATGGCACGACAAATATTTAACTTTTTTTGACAATTCTGGCATAAAATATTGTCACTATTATTATTTTATTACAATTTATGGTTTGGTTTGGTTTGGTTTGGTTTACGGCATATCAACCACAATGGGTTATTTAATGCCGCCAACATTTTTATTGTTGGTAATATTTTTTTCAGCGATAGTTTGGGAAAGATATTAGAATAATCTAGAACTTATACTGGCAGCAAACCGCCTGCATAAGGATAGAAAATGAATTCAGTAAATACATAAAAATAAAATTTTTTATTGGCATCACCCCATGCAAGGCAATAAAGCCACTAAGACACAAGGGGATACAGAGTGTGGGAGAATTAGCAAAAAAGAAACATTAATAATGAGTGGAAAGAAAAGAGTAATGCCAACAAGATTTTTATTGCTGGTAATATATTTTTCTTCAAAAATATATTGCTGGTAATTTTTTCTTCAAAAATATATTGCTGGTAATAATATATTTTATCTTCAAAATTTCATTGCTGGTAATAACCTTTTGCAAAAATTTATTGCTGGCATTAAACCCTATTTTTAAACTTTCATAGTGTTTTGACCCAATTTTGGAGGTCAACTATTTGCCCATAGCTGGGACCCTAACAGGTGCTACCATTCCGTGTCAATGTGGACCTGGGAACACCAGCAATTAAGAGGTGGTTCCACGCTACTCAAAACCACCTGATCAGAAGTCTTGCTGTTGCATGTAGTTTATCATCTTATCCGGGACGTGGATGTAGTTTATCGTCATACTCAGGACGCTAAAATTTATGAAAAAGAAAGATTTTCTACTAAATTATTGTTTTGTTTGTTTAACGGCGCATCAACTACTTATGGGTCATTTCATGCTGAAATTTAACTTTTCTGAGGCGCTTTGAAGAAATAAAAATATGATATATGTTATTCTGCTTTCGCAATTGAATACATGGTAGATAATACTCAGCTTTTGTTCATATACATGTTTGTGTGAACATGATTACTAGAGCCGGTGATATGTGTGTTTTATGTTCTAGTTTTGTTATATTATTGGAATACAGTTTGATATTTTTCAGAAATTTTAGGATATTATACGGATTTATATTATGAAAGAGTTATTTTGTTTGTTGTTTGATTTTGTTTATCGGTATATCAACACCTTTATGGGTTATTTAATACCGAATTCTAAATATTTTGAACGAAGTTTTATGGCTTCAACTAAATAGATTTTGAACGCAATTGCATGACTTCAACTACCGATAAAATGTATTGTTGTTCTTTTGCTATAAAATGGACTGTTGATAATTTTTTATATAAATTGTATATATTATATTGTTGGTAATTATGCTTCAAAAATGTATTTTTGGTATTTTTGCTATAAAAATGTATCTTTATACATTCATAGCGTCTTGTTTTTGTATGGAGGTTCACTATTTGACCATAGCTGGGGCCCCCATCTATGCGACCACCCCGGGTCAGGGTGGACCTGGGAATACCAGCAATAATGAATGGGTTACAGTTTTTCTACTGGAAGTAGATTTACACTGACGGAAACAATTTTTATTCTTACTAAAGATCACGCAATACAAGGCGTAAGAGCCACTTGGGGTAGAGGTTTACTGAATGAGGTAAGGAAAGTACATAGGAAGCGAAGATGGCGCAGATATGGTAAATAGATAAATATTAACCCTAAAATTGAAGCGGTTAGAATTGTATTCTGCTGGAGAACATACTCGTGAGAGTTTCTTCCAGAAAGTAAACGTTGATGGGAAGAACTTTACTATAGTAACTTCACCCGCAATGTATTTACACTCGGTCTATAACACAATCGAACTTTATATATTTATCGATTACGTAGCCTGATCTTCCCTTATTAAGAAAGCTACTGTCGATAACTGATATGTCCCGGAAAGGGATATATTTCTTCGAAGTAGCAAAGTGGTTTTTGGACTACCCTAACCGAGTAGAACAATCTAGCAGGTAACCGTAATGGAACTGGTCCTCGTCGTAGTGGTAGGCAATAGGCGTAGTCAATAGGAGCCGTCAATAGGCGTAGAACATGTACCTCCACATCAGTCTGTATTTATGGCTGACACCAGCCAATCATATTACTGTGAGGGGAAACCCAGGTGTATGCATATTCATTACATCAATAACAAATCAGAAATGAAATGATGCATATTTGGCGGGAAAAGACACCCCTACACAAACACAGTTATGGACAAGAAGAAATAGTTGAGCAGCTTTAATTAATGCCTTCTTGTTATGACCAAAAAGCCTAGTATAGAGCATTTTTGAAAAGGGATGGTTTGTGGTACTCTCACTTTCAGTTCTGTTGCGTACCTACGTGCATTTTTTAAGCAAGGCGATAATGCCACTAAAATGCAAGGGGCTACTCTGAGTTAAAGAGAATTAAAAGACTTTAGAAGGAACCGGGAACTAAATCCTAAATAGGAACCAAGAAATAGGAACGATCTATCTACGTGGACAAAAATAAAGGTTTCGGTTCTAAATTCAAACAAATATCACCTGAAGAAGGCCGGGGCGTACAACGGTCGAAGCGTCGTGAATGTAGCAATGATGATGAGGACAACAGTCCGAACAATGTAAATAGTGTAAAAAGTGAAAGTTGTCGCAACACACAGTACATTGAGCTCTCTCCATATATATATATATATATATATATATATATATATATATATATATATATATATATATGTGGTGTGTGTATTTCAAAATCCAGGTTAACAGTGACCGACCACTCTTCTACCAACAGGCGAGTCCACAATGGCGAACCAATGGTGGGAAGGGTAACCCATATATGTTTGTATATATATATATATATATATATATATATATATATATATACAGGAGAGAGAGAGAGAGATCAATACACTGTGTGTTGGGACACACACAGATACACACACACATATATATATATATATATATATATATATATATATATATATATGTTATATATATATATATATATATATATATATATATATATATATATATATATGAAATGGACAATGTCCGACAATTATTTTAAGACATTTTTATGTTTATACATTCAAATATTTAAGTAAATGCGCTGTTTATAATAAACAGTATTAAACTACATTTACCGGTGAATTACTAAAATATTTGTATCTATAAAAAGAATGTATAGACATAAAAAATGTCTTTATATATATATATATATATATATATATATATATATATATATAGTGAACATTGAAGTCAACCCTCAGAGGCGACATGTTGTTTCATGCTGGACACAATACTGTCTGAGTGTTGACTTCAATGTTCACTTTTATATTTATATTTACATACGCTCTATCTCTGATATTGAGCACTTTATCCCATAAATATAGCACACTTTAGAACTATATTTCTTCATATATATGTGTGTGCGTGTGTGTGTGTGTGTGAGAGAGAGAGTGGGTGAGAGAGAATTATACATTATACTGATATAGTTCAAGGTCATAGTACACTTGTAAATAATCAACGATACAAGCTTACTGATAATGGTATCACGGTTGGCGCCCTTTATGTATTTCTGTGTGTGCGCAGGAGTTCATCGTATCTATATTTGAGTGCGTATGCCTATACACAGACGAGTCTATGCTGAACGGTTCTCAGCCAGTTCAATTTCTAAAAACTCTGACTAAATAACTTAAACACCAAATGGTTTTATGGTACCCTCCTAAATCTTTCCTCACGAAGCGAAGACATGAACATGAATATATATTTGGAAAGGCCCACCAGGTGAAGACTTTTACCAGACGAAGGTCTGCATGTATTAGCAAGTCCAATACTGATTTCAAAGCTATGCAGCCTTCTGCGTTCAGTTTTCGAAACAACTGTTGGGTCCTCTCGGAGTTGATGGATGATATCACGGGGATTTTGTTCTTGCCTTGGGGTCATTAGCATAAAGGTTGTTTCTCGGTCAATCCAGCTAGGAATTTTTTAATTACTAGATTACTATTCGGCCAAAATCTAGAAAAGTTTATATGTTTTAATCGATTAATTTTAATGATCGACTCTTCCAAGTTGTGAATAATCCTTCTCAGATAATGATGGAATTCAGTCAGAAATTGTCCGAGGTTCATTTTGGATGAAAAGTAGAAGAAATAAAGTCCAACTTTTCGACTTCCTTAAGTCATCATCAGGGTAGGTAGTGACAATTGGTGACTTTAGTAAAAATTTGAAATGGTCTTACAACGTTATTTTTTAAAATAAGTAGCTTGGTTAGGTTTGTTTTACGGCATACTAACCTCATTGGGTTATTTACTGCCGACAAGATCTCTACTACTGGTAATATTTTTTCCCCAAAATATGTTGTTGGTAATATTTTTTCAAAAATGTATTTCCGGCAATATTTTTTCCAAAATTATATTGTTCGCAACTTTTTTATCAAAAATGTATTGCTGGTAATAAATTTTAATGTATTGCTGGTAATAATTTTTTCCAAAAAATGTATAGCTGGTAATATTTTTTTTTTTTTCAAAATTGCATTGCTGGTAATAATTTTCCCAAAAAGTATTGCTGGTATTAAAACCGATTTTTATAATTTCATGGTGTTTGACCCCATTTGTGGGGGGTAACTATTTTCCCATAGTTAGGACCCTGACAGGTGCTACCACCCGAGGTCAGAGTGTACCTAAGAACACCAGCAATTAAGAGGTGGTTTAATGATCCTCAAAATCTTTCTGATCTGAGGCCTTGCTGTCGGCTGTAGTTTATCGTCTTACCCAGGACACAAATAAGTTGTTGTCATCTGGACAGGGAGAAACAATTGTTGAGTTAAGTTTCTTTCTAGCAAACAGATTGAAAACTCGTAAAGGATGTTAATAACGCAAAACAAACTTTAAAGTCATCCACAACGGCCGAAGAAGACTCAGACATTTCCAATCAATTTGAATTCTACTCTCCAATTCGCCATTCATAGTCACTATCCATTAAACAACACTGTCATATAAGAGGACTGACATTACATAGCAGTTCATCATTTTTTCTTTGCCAGAAGACAGTTCCCACATAATATGTGGAATAACCAGAAAATTCAAATAATTTCTAATTCAATAACACGTTTCAGACATACCATCTTCATTTAATTATATACATGCTTGTGCAAATTAATCGAAGCAACTGCTTTAGTTTCCTTTCTTTCACCATACGGTCAATTTTAGACCCACTTGAGTGACGGGGTGTAAATCGATTTCTATTTTTTCCTCAGATTCGGTCATTTGTAATGCTGTGCAGTAATATGAATCTATTATAGTGTATAGTTTCTGTGATGTACTCATAATGTATTTATAAAAGCATTATATACACCTTTGTGCAAATTAATTGAAACAACCGCTTTAGTTTCCTTTCTTTCACCATACGCTCAGTTTTCGACCCTCTGGAGTGAGAGGGTGTAACCGATTTCTATTTTTTAACTCTGATTAGGTCATTTGCAATAGTGTGCAGTAATATGAATCTTTTTTCGTTTTATATGATGAAATTTGTTTGGCCGTGAAAAATATTGCGTCATCCGTGATTGCATCAGATTTTTATCACGATCAGATAATACTGTTTCGACTGTCGATTAGTTGTCCTACGGCCATTATCTGCGATGAACGGTACTCTAAGGATGCGTATGAAAATTGTAATGCATGAACACACTGTCAAGCCTTAACAGTGAACAAATCAAAGTACTATAGACTGGCCTGGAAACTCTCCTGATTTAAATCCAATCGAGAATCTGTGGTCAATCTGCAAGGAACCACTACGTGGAATAGAAATACGAAGTACTAACATGTGTACTGGGTCATATTTCATGTAAAAGTAAATAATAGAGTAAATAGTAAAAAAAAAAAATAATGAAGGAATTATTCGTTTTGTTTCAATTAAATTGCACAAGGGGGTAGAATTTTTTAATATTGTGAAATGCACATTTTCTATCTTGCAAATACTTACATCTTTTGTTCCTATATTATATTTAATGTTTGTTCTTTTTAATCGCTTCACTCCAACCAAGGCAATAAAGCCACTAAGACTTACTTCTTATTATAGATATGGCAGTCCCTGCTGACTGCAATGTATCTTTGAAGGTCTTCAAAAAATTATCAAAATACAAGGACCTTGAAATCGAAATCTCAAAATTGTGGCACATAACATCAACATTCCCTGTTAGAGCCCTCGTATAGGTTGGAAAAGATTCCAGTAGAATCAGTGAAGGGATTCCTGGAAGCCCATGCCTTAAAGAAATTAAAAAAATTGTTCTCACGGATACAACCCACACCTTAAGAAAGGCTTTATTTATGTAAATTTTTTTTTAATTGTTCAGTGGAAAATGTCATGATGCCATTTTTGACCGGAAAGAAATGATTAAACACCATAGATCAAAGGAAATAATAATAATAATAATAATAATAATAATAATAGATTCATTGATGAGATCCCTAGTAGCCCCTGTCTTAAAGAAATACAAAAAAAAATGTTCTAACAAGTACAGCTCACAGCTTGCGAAGGGCTTCATCAATGTAAAATGTGTGTGCTCCGAGATTTAAAAATATTCAGTGGGAAATATCATGATGTCATTTCTGATCTTAGGTCTCTGGTTGGGACCCGGAAAGAAATGAGTATACACCAGAAATCAAAGGAAATAATAATAATAATAATAATAATAATAATAATAATAATAATAATAATGCATGAACAATACACCGCCTGAACTCGAACAAATTGAAATTCATGAAAAGATATTTCCGCCCAGCAGGATCATCTTGTAAAAAACCAGATCGACTTTTTACACTTAAGAAAAATTGTAGATTTTTTGTTTGTTTTTTTACTTAAATTGTCTTTTATATAATATTTACTTTTTTCATTTAAACAAAGCTAGACTGACTGGTCTGACTTGGTATGCGACTCTTAGTACTAATTCCCTTCTTTTTAATTTGTTTCCGTCTTTTTTGCTAGTGCGTTTATGAAAAATATCTCAAGGAGACTCTGAATTGAGAGAAACGACCGAAATCTTAGAATGGAGAGAAACGCAATGTCAGCCATATTAAATTGCTTGACAAAGAAACTTGTTCTATTGTAAGTATCAGATCAACGAGAAAAAGCTTGTATAAAGTTAAAGAGTCCAGGTTGAATATCCGAAATAAACAAACAATTATCCTTCTCTTTATACGTGCGGCTAGGTTTCGTGACTAAACCTACTTGAGACGGACAAATGTACATACCTATCTCTCTCTCTATCTATCTATCTATCTATCTATCTATCTATCTATCTATATATATATATATATATATATATATATATATATATATATATATATATATATATATATATATATATATATATATATATATATATATATATATATATATATATATATATATATATATATATATATATATATAATTTTATTTTCTTCTTTTTTAGAATGTCATTTCACGGTAATAATCAGACACGATTTTTGATCAATTTTTCAGTATCGTTTTTCTTGTTCTCCTCCTACGTTGTTCTTCTTTACTTAAGAAGATTTTTCTTTCTCTCCTTTTCTATCCTCTGTATACACCACCACGACCACCACTACTACTACTACTACTACTTCTTCATCTTTTATTATTTTTAGTAGTAGTAATAGTTCCAGTAGTAGTAGTACTAGTACTGATGATGGTGGTAGTAGTAGTTGTACGAGGATTTTCGAAAGGTTCTCGGACCGATCAAGTCTGTTTTAAAAATAAAATCGGATACCTTATTTACATTATTCGGACTATCCTCCTCATCTTTGTCATCATATTTATTACAACGTTTCGGCAGTTGTACGCTCCGACCTTCTTCAGGTGGTTGAAATGTCGAACTGAACCCTTTGTTTTGTTCACTGGGGTAGACTGTTCTAGTTCCATGTGCCATGTTTAATGGATGTCAGTTATCTCCTGTGAAATTCCCCCTGAAAGTTCTCCACTGCCTTAACCGGGCATTGAACTCACACTCTTTTGGTCCTGTCACTGGATCTAACCAACGCCTTTAATCACTGTGCCATGTGTCCTTGGCGACAAAGATGAGCACAATAGTCCGAATAATGTAAATAATGTACATAATACCTCATCTCAGAAATATAGACAGATATTGAAATGCCAAAACGTTGTAATATACACTGCGTGCCAAATTATTATCAAGATAACTGTTTTCTAATATTTCAAGAATCGTCGAATCAATTCACACAAAATTTTCACACAATGTTGGCAACACTGACCTGCGCAATCACTGAAATTTTCGTACTGATCTGCGCAGTGTAAACAAACTGGCGCCATATTTGTTATCAGCGCGGTGATTTGAGCGTGCCAAATTGTTAGAAAGGTTTAGTACAATTCCCAGAATTGAGCAAACAAAACGTTTCTTAATGTTGCACGTGAATTTTTATGACCAAAGGAAGCTAATAAATAAGATAATCAAACAAATAATGAGATACAAACAAAGGCACAGTTTTAAACAAATTAATAGGGAATGTGTTTTCCTTGTTTTGAAATTACTTGAAGAAGTCGATGATCCATAGAATTTATTAATTGTAGGATGTCATCTGCTGTAATGCCGCGAGATATGTCAAGAATTGCTTCCCACAACTCAGCGTTGCTCCTGAATTGTCGTCCCTTGGCGTACAGTCTTCACTTCATGATGCTTCAAAGGTTTTCGATTGGGTTTAAATCCGGAGAATTTGCTGGCCACTTAATTTTTCGAGGTCCATCGAAGCCTAACTGTTTCAAATATTCAGTAGTCTTGTGAGCAGCATGTGAGGGAGCATTATCTTCCATAAATACAATGGCCCTTCTGAAGGCAAATCTTTGCCTTTTCAAGATGCTCCTTCATAAACGATATATATGCATCAGCAGTCATTTTGATGCCATCTGGTACTCTCCATGGGCCCACTAATGTCTTTCCAATAATACCACCTCAGATCATTATGCCTCCACCACCTTGTTGGCGTCTCAAACGCTGATGGCGATTCTGTCCGTTCATTACCCAGCCTTTGCGCCATCTATCTGGCCCATCAAGTGTTGCCCGAGTTTCGTCTGTGAACAAAACTTTAGAGAAGTCAATCTTCATATTGTCCTCGGCCCATTTCAATCGATTTTGAATGTGATTTCTCGTCAACGGAGGCTTCCATACAGGTTTGACTGTTGTTGCTATTTCCCTCAGATACAGACACCGAGTACTTTTAGACACAGTAGGATCCCCAATGCGACTGAAAAGCTCTTGACTGGTAAGTCCAGGATTCTTCGTAGCCTCTCGTTTAAGTCGTGACATGAGACGACGTGAAATAACCCTCGGCTTGCCTTTATCTGCCCTTTTGCATACTTGTGTAGGGTCGGCGGTGAACTTTTTCACTGTTTGATGACACCTCCCTATCATTTTAGAAATTTCTAGGGTAGATTTACCTTTTGAGAGTTCTGAGGTGATAGTTTTCTTTTCAGCATCACTTAAACTGCTTTTACGGCCCGTCTTTTCACTAAATTCTTACACTTTTCTAATAATTTGGCACGCTCAAATCACCGCACTGATAACAAATATGGCGCCAGTTTGTTTACATTGCGCAGATCAGTACGAAAATTTTAGTGCTTGCGCAGGTCAGTGTTGCCAACATTGTGTGAAAATTTTGTGTGAATTGATTCGACGAGTTTTGAAATATTAGAAAAATAGTTATCTTGATAATAATTTGGCACCCAGTGTATATGGCGACAAAGATGAGGACAATAGTCCGAATAATGTAAATAGTGTACATAATACCTATCTGAATTTATAACCGATTATATTATGAATATTTAAGTTTTTTCCTTATTATTGATATTGTCCTGTATATAAATTTATACATTGAGCTCTCATCATGGATTGAACTTTTTAATATTTTTTATATTAAAAAGACATCCTTAGAATAATGCCCTACCACCTATGGATTTAGATGGGTGCTGGGAATCTTAGAATTTTCTTACCCCTCTGTTATGCGCATGTGTAGTCCTACCAACATTACAAATTTTGTCCGATGAAATCCAGAAGGTCGAAACGCGTCACAAGTAAACTTTTTCCACTTTCTCATACAATTTCCCATATATATATATATGTTTGCCTCGGGGTTCTTGATAGGCCCCAGAGGCGGATATGCAATGTAGTTGGCCCTGCTCTGGCATCTCGTCTACAGTCACTTTCTCACAGATGCGCCATCGCCTCCCTCTGCCTGTTCTACAAATACTTTCATGGAAATTGCTCCGAGGAGCTGCATTCGCTGGTTCCCAGACGTCATGAGTTCAAGCGCCCTACGAGGCTGGCATCCCGCTCTCACCCCTTCACTGTCGAAACTCCTAAATGTAGCCGTCTCTTCTACTCTAATAGCTTTATGTCTCGCACCTCTCGCCTGTGGAACTCCCTTCCCTATTCCTGTTACCCTGTGAGCTATAATCTCCAGCTATTCAAGTGTAATGTCAATCGACATCTCCAGTTACCTTGATCTATCCACTACCCTCCTCCTCATCCTTTCTTCTATCGCTCCTATCTGATCTTGCTCTAAATTTTCTGTAACCCCTTGCGTCCTAGTGGCTTCCCGCCTTGCTTGGGGTGAAATGTTAAAAAAAAATAAATAAATATATATATATATATAGATGGGAAATTGTATGAAGCGAAACAGTCTGTCTGTGTATGATTACATATAGTCATACACAGACAGACACAGTGTATGACTATATATATATAATCATACACAGACAGACTATTTCGCTTTATCACAGCTCATCAGTGACGCTGAACATCCGGTTGCCTCTAGCTAAGATTGAAACCAAAATTGGTCTTAGTCGGAGATTCGACCACTTAGCCATTAGCGCACGACGGGGATTAAGGTGAATTTTAAGCGTATTTATTTTTAGATAAACACAGAGTGACTGAGAGGAATGTATTCGCTTTACCGAAGAGTCTTGCATTATTAGCCGTAATAGTCACTGTTTACAAACTCACATTCCCTCCCTAGAGAGCTCAACCGAAATAAATTTGTCTGAGGATGTCTGTAGGAACAGACGAAAGCTTGTAAACATAATAAGAACTTATGCAACTGAAATTTATAAAACAAGGATCTTTTCATGCATAAACAGGTTCGGGGTTTTTGTATATTATTTGAATTTTTCGCGATGATGGATTTCTCGCCAATTAAACCATTAACCTTTGTATTTGTTTTTTGTATGAATAATTCATGAATTTGTAAATTAATTGCACCTTTATTGAAATTAAAATAACTGATCCAAGTGCAACTTTCGGATAATAAGTGCGACATTACTGTAATTATTGAACAATATAGTTCATGCCACTTTGACGGAAAATTTACCAGTAAAAAAGAAATCTCTTATCACTATATTTGTACAAGAACGCACAACTTTAAAATTTAAATTCAAACTCAGCGTTGCGACTGCACGCTCCAAAACAATAACACATTTCTCATAGCATTTTTCGGATTACAATACATATATTTTCGTTGTTCTCTTATTACTGAGAGTAAAAACAAGAACAAAATCTATTCCATACCTGAGGATGTCTGTAGGAACAGACGAAAGCTTGTAAAAATAATAAGAACTTATGCAACAGAAATTTATAAAACAAGGATCTTTTCATGCATAAACAGGTTCGGGGTTTTTGTATATTATTTGAATTGTTCGCGATGATGGATTTCTCGCCAATTAAATCATTAACCTTTGTATTTGTTTTTTTGTATGAATAATTCATGAATAATATATATATAAATATATATATATATATATATATATATATATATATATATATATATATATATATAAAGGTTGGCCTCTTGGCTCAAATCATAGTTCTTTGTTTTTGTAAATTTTATCTTTTGTCTATTTTCCGACGGATCGTCTTTCCTATGTAGCCATTCCTATTTCTATGTTCTTTCTTAGACAACTTGCTGCATTTACTGACTGTGGTTGATTGTCTTTTTGAAAAACTGTATTTTTTTTTACTTGTATGACTTCAAATAAAAATGACAAAAGGAATTGAATTTCGAGGAATATTTGAAATCAATTAGATAATATTACGGAAAACCAATACCCGATTAAGAAATCCATATCCGGTTAAGAAATCAATATTTGGTTAACAAAACAATATTGTTGATTGATTTTGTTGTTTATTGTAAAGATTTTTCAGAGCATTTTGGATAGAATTAATCTCCGCCTATTCATCAAGCGGAACTCATATAAAAACTATTCTAAAATTATGTTAGTTTGTATGTATCAACGATTCTGTTTTCTGCCTGGAATCAGAGTATAGCATGTGCGTGATCCTTGGTCCTCCGTAATTCGAATCTGTTTCGTTTTCTGACCGAGAAATCTAGATGATAATATCTAGGGAAAAGAAATTGAGAAGGACGAGCGAGAGAAGAAGAAGAGAAAGTGAGTTTAAAGGTAGAAATTTGAATGACATGGTAAAAAATAGAGGAAAATCTGTCGAAAGGAAATTATATATATATATATATATATATATATATATATATATATATATATATATATATTATATATATATATATATATATATATGTGTGTGTGTGTGTGTGTGTGTCTGCATACATCGATGTTTGCGTTAGTACGATGAATGACAAAACGACGAAATTTCCCCCACCACTTCCACAATAACACCAATACACGCAATCTACATAAACCCAAATTTTTTAAAACATTAATCAGTTTGTCTGATGATCGCTAAAGCGTGAAACCCAGGGTCACAAACTCACATCTATCCAACCAAATATGTTAGCTCTATCTCTGATATTGAGCGCTTTCTAATAAGTGCCGCGCATATAATATATAAATAATTATACATATATATATATTTATTTATATTTATATACACTTTTCACACACACACACACACACACACACACACACACACACACACACATATATATATATATATATATATATATATATATATATATATATTGATGCATGTTTCATTAAATAATAATAAACGCGGACAAAACAATGATGATAGTCTGTTTCTCTATGCACGTGTTTGTCATTGCTTGGAAATCTTCCATGTAAATTAAAACAGATTATCATTATTTTGTTTTGTCCGTGTATTGTTTAATATATTGTAATGTAATTGCCATCTTTGATAATGGTTCGTGTAAGCCTAAAGCTTAGATAGGATTAAAAAATATGTATCAATATTGTGATTTTCTTTCTTCGTTTAATGATAATGTTATTAAGCTTATCAGACGATATGAAAAGAATTTATATAAAATAAATAGACAACACTTGTCTATATTATTTAATGAAACATGCATCAATGAAAAATAGTGCGTAAAAACACACAATATCTATAGTAATTATTAGGAGGATTTGACAATTAATTCATCGAGTCTGATAGAAACTTCAACAGAATGCTGAAAGCACCGGTCGGCCGTTTCGTCCTAAATCTGGGACTCATCAGCAGTGCGCATCCACTACCGAGAATTGAAACCCTGACAGTTAGGTTGTCAAACAAACATCATACCAACTGTTCCAAATGGGCCTCGGTGACTGTGCCCCCTGAAGCCACGACTACTCTCACCAAGACGCACACTCTAGAGCATTAGAAGCCGGTTCAAGCAATGATATACACAGATATTCAGTGCATTCTGCATTCTGTTGAGGTTTCTATCAGACTCGATGAATTAATTAAATATAAGTATCAAAGCCTCTTAATAATTACTATCTGTGTATATCATTGCTAAGAGAAATGATGTGAAGTTACAAGTGAAAAGGTTTGGAAGGGATAAGGGAGATAATGAGAAAATATAGGCAACGAAGATTGAAAAGGATAAGGGAGTAAATGGGAAGATACATGTGATGAAGATTAGAAAGAAAGAAGGGATTAGAGAAATAATGTGAAGTTACATGTGAAAAGGATTGGAAGAGATAAGGGAGATAATGACAAAATACAGGAGACGAAGATCGAAAAGGATAAGGGAGAAATGGGAAGATACATGTGATGAAGATTAGAAAGAAAAAATAAAGAATGTGAATCTACAGGCGACATTGGAAGGGAGATAATGATAAGACACAGGCGCTGAATGTTAGAAGAGATGACGGATAATACAGATATATTTAAGGATGGGAAGAGGCAGGAGATATCTAATTTTGTATCGACTGTACTTTTTTTTAAAAAAAAAACGCACTTATGGTCTCACCTGTAGAGGGATGGGTTCCGCCATGTTTGATTTGACCAAGACATGTAACACAAGAATCACTAAATTGTAGAGCTAAAGTTAAATTCTATTCATACAATTTAGGGTAAAAAATATCTGAAAAATATTCCTCATTTTTTTCCCCAAATCCACTACTAATTTACTGTGTGTGGAATCTAATTAACAAATAGCATTTTTTAATGTTTGTTGCGACATTAGTTTCCGACCCATGCCGTTCAGAAGGGCAAAGTAAACTAAATCAGGGTCGTTTCCGAAATAAAAAAAATATTTATATCAACGCTAAATATTAGAATTATTCATATTTCAAAATTTTAAGTTAAATGATACTATTTTTTTTTTAGGCAACATCTGTTGATCTAATAATTTATCATATATTTTCATTTACTTTTTAGCAACATGCATTTTAAATTTGTTCTGTGAAATACATTATCCCTGTGCATTGAACTGCTGAAATTATATATTTATATATATATATATATATATATATATATATATATATATATATATATATATATAATATATATTGTAATATACATGCATGCATTCGCACACATACAGACACACATTGTTGATATGTTTTCCAGCTACTTGGGTTTGTAAATTTATCTATATCTATCTATATCTATCTATCTATCTATCTATCTATCTATATATATATATATATATATATATAAATATTTAAAAATTAAAATAAAATTAATGTTTTATTTTATGAAAGTATTTATTTATTTATATATATATTTCATAAAATAAAATACTTTCATAAAATAAAACATTATAATTTTTAATTTGAAACTTTTTCTATATATACATATTAAGAAAGTATACGTGGCTTCTCATTATGCTATATATATATATATATATATATATATATATATATATATATATATATATATATATATATGCTGTGAATTTGGGATTAAATATAGATTAGAATCCGCCTGAAAGATAGTATACGGAACAAATAGGAAAGGTTTATAAATGTAACATGTTTAGCTTTCATTTAAGCTTCATCAGAAAAGTAAATTATGGAGAAGAAAAGAAAATTCTAGTATTTTTTAATTTTTATTTGTTCTTCATTGGTTGAGCAGACCTCACGTGTATTTGCCTTGTCAGGTAGCGTTCGTTTCTCGTTCCGCTAACAACTACACCACCCACATATACACATCTACGCAAAAACACGCACACAAATGTGTGTGTGGGGGGGGTACGTTCATGTGTGTTTATGTACCATAACTGTATTTCATCTATGAGCGATTTGGTTGAAGATGTGTATACGTATGTGTGCGTGTGCATGTTTGTGTGTCCATTGAATATTTTTAGTTCTGTCTGATATAATGCTGTTTTTTGATTGAGAGATGTTTGATGTAGCGGTGAAAGAATTTTGATTTTACATTTATGATAAAGTTTAAATAAAAGCGAAACATGTTTAATTTATAAATATTTACCATTTTTCCTTATCCTTTCACACAGATATATATATATATATATCAAGCAACTTTGGTTGAATAATCTAGACACATTTTGGAATACTTAAATTGTAAAAAGATGTTTTATTTTAAATTACATAATTTTAAATTGACTATAATGAGGCGCGTTTCATGCGCATTTACAAAACAATTCACAACTACCAATTACATTAATTTTTGTCTTAGAAATTCACGCGTTAAGATGATCTTGGATGAGATTGAAAGTATTTGGAAAAATAAAAGGAATGAGAAAAACTACGGCGTCTTACTTAATCTGTTTGATAACAGCGCTAAGATATTGATCCGAGAATTTGAGAGGATTAAAATAAAAAATAGACATATTTTTACATTATTCAACCAAACATGCTTGTTTTTATATATATATATATATATATATATATATATATATATATATATATATATATATGATTGAATAAATTACAAACATTATATGTCTATGCCTAGTGTTTTCTCGATTGAAAACTTTCATTGTTCAGTTCCGTGTATAGCTATCCACACGCTTTAATACGCGCTTGACCATGACATTCCGACATAAAAGAAAAATTACATAATGGATAACTTTTCACGTTTTAATGAACTCTAAAGCAAAAATCTCAGCCGTTGCCTTTAAACGCATAATTTTTACTTTACCATTTGCACCTCTGATGATGATCTCTGAAAGAGATGAAATTTACTTGGGAAATGTAAGTGATTTTCACTGCTACAGTGCATTTCTTGCCTCATTTGATTGTAATATACAGAAAAATATTCGTGAATCTGAAAGGATTATGATAAAAATAAGCAGACATAATGTTTGTAATTTATTCAATAATATATATTTGTGTGTGTGCGTGTGTTATTATGCGTGGATGCATGTACTTATCCTTCAATCGGATTCTCATTCAAGTTTACTCATAAAAACACAGACACAAACACACATACAGACACATATATATGTGTTCGTGTGTGCGTGTGTATGTGTTTATGTGTATTGTGTAACTGTTTACTTTGTACGTTCCGCAATGTTTGTTTCATCAACCACTCCAAAGTCAAGTTTTTCTGAGAAAATATATGTCGTCTGCGAAATGAAACACGAGATCCTGTGAGCATAGGATTAATAAGTTCTGATATACGATCTACGAGTTCTACAAATTCATTGAAGGGAATGATCTCAAAGAGTAGAAATCCGGATCCCCTACGAATGTGTTTTTAAGACTTGTCTGCCATAATGATTATTCATTTTAAAAGTGCATATGTTTTTTAAAAAAGAAAAACGAGGTTTATACTTTGTACTTCTGTTAATATTATTTCACTAAAAAAAAACAACTATTTACATTATTCAGACTATTGTCCTCATCACCATATTTATTACAACGTTTCGGCCGTTGTACGCTCCGGCCTTCGTGGTTGGAATGTCGAACTGAACCCTTTATTTCGCTCACTGGGGTAGACTGTTCTAGTTCCATGTGCCATGTTTGATAGATGTCAGTCGTCAGTTATCTCCTGTTAATTTCCCTTCAGTTCGACATTCCAACCACTTGAAGAAGGCCGGAGCGTACAACGGCCGAAACGTTGTAATAAATATGACGACAAAGATGAGGACAATCGTCCGAATAATGTAAATAGTGTACATAATACCTCATCTCATAAATATAGAGATACTAAAGTGCCGAAACGTTGTAATAAATATGGAGACAAAGATGAGGACAATAGTCCGAATAATGTAAATAGTGTACATAATACCTCATCTTAGAAATATAGATGGATACTAAAAAAACAATGTGGACAAAATTACTTCAAAATAACCAAATGGTAATATTTCTACAAATACTTATTAAATTTTGAACTTGGGATTTTTGTAAGATCAATTCAACTCCAGCTGTTAGATCCGCTACGTATGATTCTGAGTAGTTTTCCGGCAATGAAAATTATTTGGTGGTACCTCTTCCTCTTCAACTAACATGCTACAGGTTGTACGGTGTTAAATGGGACTTATGATAAAGTCCAGCCAATACAAAACGTTTAAGTCACTCAAGGTAGAGAGTGTAAAAATGATGAATGGGGTGAATGAATGAGACAGAGGGTGGTAAGAAGTGATGATTAGGATAAAGAGGATAGATAACAATTGCTCCTTGACTTGAAATAGCGACAAAATAGCGATTGGATTACAACGTTTTATCTGTTGAAAAGAGGTTGCACAGCGCAAAGTGCGAGAAAAGAAACTGTTAGCATAGAACTTACGGTTTCATCTAACCAGTCTAACTATAAAATGATGCGACCTTGTTGCTAATCCAGTATTCCTACTTTTACATCGGTATTTGTTTCATAAGTTCATTTGTCGTTTGTTTGTCTGCACTGGCCAGATCTACTCGTATAAGAAAGAAAGAACAAAAAGATAGAGAAAAATAAAAGATAAAAGAGGCGTAGAAATATAAAATCAGCAGAAAAGAGAAAGATAGAATGTCCATAAAAGAAAAAGAATATATAAAATGGCGGACGAGAAAGGAAAATGTATAAAGAAAAGAGTAAATGAATGCCTGAAGAGCAACAGAGAGAAAAGAAAATCAGGTTTCAAATTCATATAAAGAATTGTTTACGTGGCTTGTAACATTTGATAAAGCGATGACAATGTTTAAAATGTGAAAATGTCGAAAACAAATCAAAGGAAACATTTAAAATGATATTAAATCGTTCAAACATCACGAAAAGATGTCGTCTCATGCAATCTCTGGTTAAAAATGCGAATTGCACTGAAAGACACCTTGTTTCAGTCTATAAATATTCTATATGTGCAATTTTCGAAACCCCACCTTTTTGAATAGTTATACCCTTGACTGCTTATAGGTAAAGGCAATTTTATTATTCGTATTTTATTTTACTTAGATGATAATTTATTAGTTTAATCAGTGCTTAACTGCGATGTAATAAACATATTCACTTGACTTTGCGTCGACCGATCTTTAATTTTTGATCGTTGCAAAATGCTTTGATAGGAAAACTTTTCTCTACTGAAAACGAGATTCAAGAGTTCGTCGAAACATTTTTGCATCAGAATTTTTATGTGGAATTTTGTTCAAATGATATGGAAAAACTACCTGGTAGGTGGCAAGAAATCATTGCAAATAATTGACTGATTAATTCGTCTTCTACAACTTATTCCTTTGCAGGTTATTTAAAGCCAGAAAATATTTTTTATTTTGTAATAATTTTTTTTTAGATAATTGATTTAGTGATTCAAGTTTTAATAATTAACCCATAGCAGGGATTTGTTTTTTTTGTTTTTTTTTTTTTGATAAATTGATTTATTTATTTATTACGGCTTATCAACCTTTTGCAGCTTATTTAAAGCCAGAAAATATTTTTTCAATTATAAGAATTTAATTTGAGATAATAATTGCATAACAACATAAGTCTTAATAATTACCTAAGGGCAAGATTTTTTGTTCTTAAATTGATTGATTTTTTTTACATTTTACCAACATTTTGTAGGTTATTTAAAGACATAAAATATATGCAGATTGTAGGAATTTCTGTGAGATAATGATTTACTGATACAAGTTTTACTAATTAACCCATAGCTGGGGGGAGAAGACGTGGATCCATACCTTTCTCAAGGATACACAACGGGAATTGGGACTTTTAACAATTCCATTATACATTTCGCACATCCAAGCTTACAGAACCGTTGATTTCCCTGCTATTATATATGGGCGCATGCCTTAGTGGTTAGAACGTCCAATTTCTGACCATGAGACCCGGGTTCGAATCTCGCCATGGTCGACTATATTTTGACCGTAGGGACTAACACTTTATGCACAGATCATAATTTGTTAAGAATATGACTTCTTGATAATATCGGCCTGGGAAAGTGATCCCGGTGTACGGCACCTTTAGGAAGTGCCTCTAAAACGATACCACAGGTTAACCGAAGCCATTGGGTAGACGGAAGATTTACGTCGATGTTTGTGCTGGAGTTAAGCCACAAGTCATCATGAACGAGGGTTTGAGGCCTGTTGATGGCGCCATATGGTGTGCTCTCTCACAGAAACTTGTAACTAAAGCCCGTTCAGTATAAACCACAATTTGGCGCTGCGGGTGTTGAACCAACATATATATGCCTGAGCAGGTGCCTGAGCAGGTGCCTGAGCAAGTGAGACTGGCGATCCATCTTAGCACACCGGGATACTCGGAAATGAGAGGCCTGCCATTATGTTATCATTAAATTAGTGAATTTTTGCACTTATTTTAAGCATTGCAATCTGCTCTTCGTGATTTTACGTTTAATTAATTTCCTTTGATTAATAAAGAAATTGTTTCCCGGTTAAAAATCCATCTGAATGCATCATTATCAATGTTTTTGTCTAAAACAGCATGTCAATTTGGTATTAACGCTATTGACTTCTAAATCGTATAACAGATTGTAGTCAGTATCTTTTTATTTGCCTCTCGGAAACTAGATTTAATAAAGGTTACGCGTTTGATTAGACAAAAAAATAAAGACAATTATTTAATCAAATGCGAACAAAGAATCGATACACGAAATGTGTGCTTAAATGTAAAAGAATGAAAAAAGATGCTTTCAAAAACCAATAATATTTCTTTTCTTTTTATTATGAATAGGGCCACTGTTATTGAGGAAGCTGACCTCTGGTACAAAGACCACGGTGATCTAACGAAGGTCATCTGCGAGGAACCAAGTAAGTTAAATTCTTTTTCAGTTAATCTCGCCGTCTTCTTCTTCTTCTTCTTCTTCCTCTTCTTCTTCTTCTTCTTCTTCTTCTTCTCCTCTTCCTCCTTCTTCTACTCCTCCTCCTCCACTTCCTCCTTCTTCTACTCCTCCTCTTCCTCCTGCTATATGTTTTTTCTTTCTTTTCTTCAGCATCTTCGTTTTCCATCTTATTTCTACTACTGCTACCCACATTACTACTATTTAAATTACTATTACTACTACTATTTTCTTTTCTTTTTTTTCTATAAACGCTGAAATGAGTTAATAAAATTTCATATTTGGCTTTCGTTTTTGCTTTTGTCCTGTTTTGTTGTTTTATGAGCGGGAATTAGAAAAATCTTTTTTGTTTTTTAGGGAATCGATGATCGGAATGATTACTCAATTTTTAGCTGATTATTTCTTGAATGTTCTTTCTACTACTTGTGCTACAATACAACTGTTATTACTAATATTTTTCTGTGACATCGTGAAGAAATTACTTTTTTTCTTTACTTTTTTTTCTTTACTTTTTTTTTGCAAAAACTATTTTTATCTTGCTTCCTTTTTGTTTGTTTGAGTTTTTTTGTGTTTTTTTTTTACATTTTTATTCTTACACAACATTCCGGTTGTCATCTGTTTGTTATCAGGTCATCATCAGGTACGATTCCGCTACTTCCTATAAAACAACATGGCTGACGTGTCAACGATTGATTCAGCAACAAGCAAAAAGAAATTCACCTTTAGGTGAACCTATCAAAATGTAAAAAAAAATGTTTAAACTGAAAAAAAACATTTTTACGGAGTTAATCAATAGCGCTACCCAGACGTGCCTATTTTATATTCCCTTGGGTTCAGTGGGACGCATTCACTAGCGATTCGCTATCACCTATCTTATTCTCCATCGACAGGATTTGTTACTTCTTTAACGCTTATCAACATCTGCCATGATGTCAAGAATTCCTCAGCTTAGTCATCGAAAATAAAATTTCAATCCAAGAGAATTTTAGACTTTGAAAAATGATTCCATGCATATACACATGTTAGTGTCAACTGCTCCATATTTTGACTTTAATTTCGCAAAATTAGATATCTGGAATCTGACTGGCTTTGACCATTTGGAATATATCTAAAGACAATAAACATCATTGTTTAAGCTAGGTTTCGACGACTTCCTCAGAATACAATACGAGAAACATACATTGGCTTCACTCGAACAACAAGTTTCCGCTACCTGACTACGCACATCACGGGTAACAACTTTGCAGGCAATCTTTCTTTAATCTCAAACTGGATAGAACAGACATTTCTTTTCCGACGAGAGATTACATCAGAATTGGTAGGATCACACTTTAAATCAAAGACAGTTGAGTAGATGTTATATAATCAAACCGACGGGGAAATTATCATTTTAGAAAGAAATAGGTTTAAGCAAGTCGACGACTTCAAGTAGCTTGCTGCTTGGATTCCATGAAGTAAAAATAACACGGAAATTAAATTTAAGCGCACTAAAAAAATGGCTCGGATTGAGGATTCGGAGAGCCGAGTTCGAATTCCAGTCGAATCCATTACATTCACTTACGTGCTAATACCCTTGGGAAAGGTATGAATCCTCTTCTCCCCCTCCCAGCTATGGGTAAATAGCAGGACAGGCAAGGTTCTATAGACTTGGATAGCAACTGGTCTACCGCAGAAAGAAATGGCAACCTACTGCGGGAAAAATCTGCCTCGTCAGTCATATATCCAAAGATACATGATCACCTAAAAATGTATCACACATGGCACATAACTGACTGATATTCACTTAAGTGCTAATACCCTTGGGAAAGGTATGAATCCTCTTCTTCTCCTCCCAGCTATGGGTAAATAGCAGGGCAGATCCGGTTCTATACCCTTGGATGGCAACTGGTCTACTGCAGAAAGAAATGGCAACCTACTGCGGGAAAAATCTGCCTCGTCAGTCATGTATCCAAAGATACATGATCGCCTAAGCGTATATCACGCATGGCACATAACCGACTTACTTTCCACCCCCATCTCTAACTTGTTCTAGCGGTAGAATGTTTTGCGGTTTTTAAAATAATAAATCACAATGTGCGACACTGAGATCTGTAGACGTATTGGGATGGCCAAAGACGCATTCCAAAAGCTGGGCAGATTATTGCAAGACAGGAGGATTTCTTTGGTAACAAAGAAAAGAGTACTGAGCTGTTACATGACATCTGTTCTTCTTTACGGCAGCGAATGTTGGACAATTTCCTCAAAGATGAAGAAGAGACTCGTGGCGACGGAGGTGTGATTCTGCAGAGGATATCGTAGACTGAACGTGTGAGCAACGATGAGGTTTTGGAAAGGATGCAAACAAAGAGTGAGAATTAAAAACAAATATAGCAAATAGAATGGTAAAGCTCGATCGATTGAATTTTTAAAAAAGAAATGTTTTACATGTGAACAAGAAAGTCACGTCAGCCGTATCGAAAATCTGAAAACATAACGAAGCATCTTCAAAAAGTGTGTATGTATATATATATATATATATATATATATATATATATATATATATATATATATATATATATATATATATAAGGTGGATTTAGGCAGCAGTAATTCTTTCAAGCAAATTCTGTTGAGTAATATCGACAAGTTTTGACTATCCAGCTTCTTATGAACTATTTAAAAACTATGTAAAACCTTATTTTCCCCAAAAAATATGTTGTGTTGCATACATTCTACATTGGTTGCCAGGTCATGTAAAAAAATCGAACAGGCTTCCCACGCATATCTATATAGTAATATTTTTTTCCGTTTGTACGTTATTTTTATTGATATATTTTTTTAAATGTAATTGGTCTGTTTTTTTTTGTTTGTTTGTTTTTTAATTAAAGACATTTTCTTGTCTGAATGCTCTAGAAATTTCGTAGAAAATATGTACTTCTTCGACAGGAATCGAACCTGTAACCCTTAATGGAAGTTATCATTTGATCTGATGTGCTATTAACCATTCAGCTACAATGACGCATCTGGTTAGCAAAGTCAAAATTTCGGTTTATAAACAAACACCTTCGAAATAACGTATAAACGGAAAATATATTAAAATAATTGTCGAAAGTAATCCATTTCATAATATATATATATATATATATATATATATATATATATATATATATATGCATACTCACATATATATATATTTCATGCCAGACCTGACGATTGCGCCTAGCATGAAACAGACTGTCGCCACTAAGTGTTGACTTCTATGTTCACTTTTATATTTACACACGCTCTATCTCTGATATTGAGCACTTTATCCCATAAATATAGCACATCTTAAATATTTGTATCTATAAAAAGAATGTATAAACATAAAAAATATCTGAAAAAATAATTGTTGGACTTTGTCAATTTCATAATATATATATATATATATGTGTGTGTGTGTGTGTGTGTGTGTGTGTGTGTTTGTGTATATATATATAAGAGCTGAATTCTTGTCATGTAAAAACTTGTAATTATGGCTTGTCAGACCATCGCAATCTCCACTGATGAAACGCATTACCCACCACATATATATGGCGTTTTGTGTCCTTTGTATAATATATACCAATGTATAATATCAATATGATATAAAAATGAAATATGATATCAAAATATATATGAAATATGATACCAAAATATACATGCATTTGTGAAATGGATATATGTGGATTTGTGCCTTGCATAAATATATAAACAAGGTTTTCTATAATATGATTGTTAAATAATTGAATAAGTTTTCGGTCCAGTGTAGGCGCTGAGAGATGTACACGTGTGTCTCCTGAAATGCCCACAACAAATATATTCTGAGTATGAGTCCACATAAAGAAATAGAAAATAAACATCAAGAATTGATATATATGTAGAAACAAATGAATATGTATTAACCAACAAAGGTTTACAATTGACAAAGACAATAATATATGTGTACAAATAAATGTGGAAAGTTTGTCGTTCAAAGTATGTGTGAGTCAATGCGTGTACCTACGTATGTGCGTGTGTATGTGATGTTCATACGTGTCTCAGAAAAGAGATCACGTCCTTCCGCTAGAATTTTTACATGTTTTCATATTAGCGAACGAGGAATGATATCGCCGAGTATATATAGTGCTGGAGAGCGTCCCCTAGCAACAGTTATGGAAATTAGGAGGACGTAACCCGACATAACTAACAAACTGAATCGTTAATTATTCGTTATAGTTTAATATGCTTTACTCAGAGTGTGATCAATTTTGATTGATCTGTTCATATCGATTTATCAATGAATCGCCCATATTATAAGCCACTAACAGGAAGTGAATGAAAAGGCAATGGAAAGAGAGGGAAAGATAAAGTAAAAGTGTAAGAGAGCTAATGGGTTAGTAGTTAAGTTTTCTTTTTATATAACAAATTGAATAAAAAGTAACCAGAAGAACGTCACAGAATGGATTGCCCGAAACCTTTTGGCAACAGAAAAAATGAAATGAGAAAAATTTTTTGTTATATACCGTACTTATGAACATTAATGGGTATATCCCAATCCTCATAAATACGTAGGACACTATTGTAAGTGGGGGTAATATGGTGTCTAAGTAGTCCACAACTAGCAGTGGTTTACCTACTTCACGCCGCTGGCGAGTATTGTATTTTGTTGATGTTATAAAGATTACCATTTCATTTCCAACCTCCATTTTGGTTATTCCTCATTCAGTAACCTTTTCTAGGTTGCAACAATATGAAAAGGCATTGGAATATGATTTTACAATGAAAATGCATTGGAATGTGATTTTACGATGAAAATGCATTGGAAAGTAATTTTACTATGAAAATGCATTGGAAAGTGATTTTACTATGAAAATGCATTGGAATGTGATTTTATTATGAAAATGCATTGGAATGTGATTTTATTATGAAAATGCATTGGAAAGTGATTTTACGATGAAAATGCATTGGAAAGTGATTTTACGATGAAAATGCATTGGAAAGTGATTTTACTATGAAAATGCATTGGAAAGTGATTTTACTATATGTTATATACCGTATCCATGAATACTAATGCGTATGTCCCAATCTTCATTATTGTATAGGACACTATTGTAAGTGGTTTACCTATTTCACACCACTGGCGAGTATTGTATTTTGTTGATGTTATAAAGATTACCATTTCATTTCCAACCTCCGTTTTGGTTATTCCTCATTCAGTAACCCTTTTCTAGGTTACAACACTCTTCAAAGAATTATTGAAATTATTTACTACTTCCCCAAGACAAAATACACGACTGCAAAAATGTTTTAAAAATGTTTAAAAAACGGCTAAATTCATAACCTCGTGTTATTTAAAATATAAAACACAAATTAATCATAGTCTGAAATAATTTAAATACTAATTTACATAAATGTTTGCATTTGCCTTGTTAGATTCCCTCAGAGGGCGAAACGAGTCGATTCAGATATTCTCCCTAAAATATCAGTAGAATGGGAGAAATATTACGAAACGGGTGACTCAGGACATTGAAATTGAATAAAACATGTCGCGATTCTAGCATTAGATAAGCTGCCTGACAGAGTTATCTGAGACGCAGTAATAAATTGTATATATATATATATATATATATATATGTTTGTATATGTGTGTGTGTTTATGCATACACATGCATATACACATCTGCACATATATATATATGGAGAGCTATATATATATATATATATATATATATATATATATATATATATATATATACATATTCTGTGTATCTAGGTTAAAGTTAAAAAGGAAATTACTATTGAAAACGACAGAAAATTTCAATGCTACCAGTAATCGTTCTAAGACAAGGAAGAAATTACGCCAGAAATTATCTGATGTTCATTTCGGAATCAAAGTCCAAGGAATATGGCCCAAGTTTTTTTAGTTTCTCAAGTAGTCGTCAGGGTACGTTGAGACTATTGGAGAGTTTCGTAGGACTCTATATCTGTCTTTATACAGATAGATAGATATACAGATAGATAGATAGATAGATAGATAATGAACAGACCGATATAGATTGTTCAACTGTTGTGTCTTGCTTGTGTGACGTTCTAACCTTTTACTGATTCGGATGGGAATCTGGTTAGATTCGGTATCAGCCTTGTCGTTCCCATCTCGCCTCCAACATCTGGTTACCGAAGTAACTGTTTTGATTTCTAGTCTAACCTACCCACGTTGTGATTTGATCTTAGGTAGACGAAATCAATCAGTCGCCGGGCCGTAATGCAAGTCGAGTCCGAACAAGGGTAATATCGCACAAGTATATGTAAAAGAAAATAAAGTAATAACTCGAAAAGTTCAAATGTGTTAAAAAAGGATAACAATATTTTATATCTGGTTGCTGAATACAGGACTGCGTCTTCCTCCCAACCCGCTATATGGATTCGTGACACTTTGTGTTTGTTAGGCGAGTCTTAACATTTTAAGTTGTTTGTTCTTTAAGAAACGGGTTCTTGGTGTACTTTCAGGCGATATTCGTAAAACTTGTTTTGGTGGTGTGAGTCTAAGTCGTTCTTCAAAAATAAATTGTTCTTGGTTAGAAGTTGAGGTCGAGAATGCGTGAATCTCAAGTCAGCTATCTGCGAGGCGGGTCTTCAGAGCTCTCAGCTCACTGCAACTGCTTGCCTGTCTGTCTAACCCCAACTGCTCAGCTGCGAACTGCGAACTCAACTGACCAAAGCCTGGGTGGGCCTGTCGGGGTTTGAGATTCCTTGATAATTCTAAATCTGCATTAACGGTTTTTCTTTGTTCTCGGTCAGGAAGAATTATTAATTTCTATTTTTGGAAGTCTTTCGTCCTCTCAAATTCTTCCTTTCTCATATTGGTATCTCACCCATACCCTCAGAGGGTGTCAACGGGTTTCCCCTCTCTCTCACAGTGGCATCTCATACCGATCTATTCAGGGGGGCGTCAACAGACCTCCCCTCCTTCTTCACATGATTACTTTCGCCTACCGCCCACGCTACCATTCAGCCAATGGGTGCCCAGCAGTGTGGGCGTGGCTATACTAGCCTGGGTTTAAAAAATCTTGCTCAAATAAAAGAAAAATTATCTTCCTTTTTTTTCTTTTTTTTCTTTTTTTTCTTTTTCTTCTTCTCGACAACAAATCCTTAGACTCGTATCTTAACCGAATGTCACCTGGGGTTCGTCAATCAGATTTTCGCCAGCATCAAGTGGGTGGGCATCTGGCAACTTTGCATTCTGTGGCTAATTAACTGTTTCAATAAAATAATTTTCCTATCATAGCCATCTCCGACACAAAACAGATGCTTTTTCTCAAATGATACCTCCGCAGATAGTTAAGAGTTCAATCCTTCCCTCCCGGTACTCTGCGACCCAATTAATTTTATCTCTTAGAATTCTGCCCTGTAGGCCACCTGACCGACCTGAAATTTTTACCATTGCCATGGGCAGACTGCCACCCTCCACTCGTCATAAATCAAACGCAACAGATGCGCGACCTTACTTTCTTCGCTAATGAAAATAAAATCTTTACCACTTTTCCTTGTCAGAAAAAAATTACATCGTCTTTTCGTAATAGATTCTTATCACCTAATTCTAATTCTCGCCTTTTTTTTCTTTTTTTCACCCAACC
>CAHIKZ030000290.1:330000-357500 GCA_903632075.3 Acanthosepion pharaonis
TCCGAGCGATAGCAGTATAGACTGGGCTCTCTAGGACTTTTATAGACCTGTGGAGAAGACAAATGGAAACATTCCATTAGCCCCCCCCCAGTAACCACGGCAATTCATAGATAATAAACTAAGAGTAATCTGCACACAGCTATGATTGCCCATTTCCTGAATATATATATATGTAGGATAGTCAGAGACAAAGGTGATGGAGAGAAAAAGTAAAGGAATACATATGAATTTGGCTACATCGAAAAAATATTCTTTAAAAATTTTGAAACTACCAGCATCTCTCGTTTCGTGCGCAAGTGAAGCAATATCAACAAAGCCCAGTCCGATGTAATCTTAACGGATGAAATGCGAACACAAAACTTCTTTCCAATTTGTCATATTATTTTTCTATATACTATTTGTTGATACATAAAATTATACTATATATATATATATATATATATCAAATATGTGGTGCAGTGCAATTTATATTACAATCAATCATTCATACAAAAAGTAAATTAATAAATTTAATGATATAAAATTAATAAAGTTAATGATATAAAATGGCGAATTCCCTTCGCTAACAAAATTTTAACCTGGAAATTATTTTGTTTTTGGTAAAATTCAGGTAGCATCCGAGATGATAAAATATAATGCGAATCGAAATATGTTTTTTTTTTTCTTTTTAATGGGTTATTAATAACGGATACAAACTTATGGAGCGTGCAAAATAATTTCCATACCTGAAGATGACTGAATGTACAGTCGAAAGTACTTGCGTATTTAAGAAAGACCTAATACAGCTTGTAATAAAAAAGTATTGGGATTGTTTCTATGATAACGGAGATAAAGTACCCAGTGTAAAGCCGCTTCCCATTAATTGACCTTGAACTCTGTTGCGCGTATATACAATGTTATAATGTTCTCGCACATTTCCGTGTAGGTGTGTAGAGTGTGGTCGTCTCAACACACCACAGATATCCCATCAGTAACCATGGCTTGTGCAGGAGTCTTGGGCCAAACACAACATTCTCTCACAACAACCATATTCTCTAAATCTCGCTACTTGTGATATTTTCCTCTTTCCAAAAATCAAATCCTGCTTGAAAGGAAAGTGTGTAGAGTGTGGTCGACTCACCACACCATTCCACAGAGGTTCCATCAAGTAACACGGCTTGTACTGCAGTTTTTGTCTCAGGTGCGACAACCACCATATTCCCCTCATCTCGCCCTTTGAGACATTCCTCTTTTCAAAAATCAAGTTCTACTTGAAAGGAATCAGATTTCAAGCGTCCTGGGTAAGACGTTAAACTACATCCGCATCCTGGGTAAGACGATAAACTTCATCCACAGCAAGGCCTCTGATCAACATGGTTTGAGGAGTGTGGAACCACCTCTTAAATGCTGGTGTTCCCAGGTCCACCCTGACAGGCTGATAGTACCTATTAGGGTCCCAACTATGGGCAAATAGTTAATTATTACCAATAATACTTTTTTGAAAAAAATTATTACTAAACAAAATATTACCAGTAATAAAAAATGTTGTCGGCATTAAATAACCCATTGGGTTTGATATGCCGTAAAACAAAATAAACCAAACCAAACCAAACCAGATTACAAGACGTCGAGGAAATTCAAAAGAATGCGGCGATGCAGATGCTCGCTATCCCAAAAAGGGAGCTCTGGGAATGCTTCCGTGAATAAAAACGACAAAAGTGTGCGGCGTCAAAAGTGCACTATTTCGAAGGAGATTACATGCCGAATTGATATGTGTTGTAGTTTTCTTTTTAAAGCACCAGCCCCGATAATTTTTTATCTACTTATATATCTACAATATGCGTTCATATATGTGTCAGTGTCAACGTATGTATGTGTATATACATAAATTCAGATACACGCACATATATATATCTATATATATTTAAATTTTGTAAATTTAAGTAAATTACAAATGAAAAATATTTTAATAATAATGCTTAGATAGCATTTTTTTTTGCTTGTTTTATCCGACTTTTACAAATAGACGCAATTTCTAATTTCCCACGCTTCGCCTCTCGCCATCTTAGAGCAAAAAATATCTTTCTTTCCTTACTTTTCGTTTGCTGTCTATTGTAAGTCGTATTTTGTAACTTTTAAATTACAAAAAAAAGAACAAGTAATATAAAAGGTTAGAAAATGCCGCCCGTCAAATTAAATTTTGTAATATATTCCTAGTATGTTAAAAATAAAAAAAATACTTTTCCGTCAAGCTCTTAACTATTTAGTCTCAAATACGCCTTCTTTGCTTTCTTCCTTAGTTAATTACAAGGTTATATTTTTATATTTAATCAAGTCACTCGAAGCAAGGCGACAATGCCACTAAGACGTAAACGGCTTCCGGGAGTGAAAGAGAAAATAAAGAAGAATTTAGAAGGAACCGGAAACGCAATGCAAAACAGGAAACAAGGGATAAGTCTCTACTCCTGTTCAAAAGACAGGGGAGGAGCGTGAACCGGACGATTGGCGAACCTATCTATTCTTACTAGTGGAGGAGGGAGAAATAAAATAAAAGGCAATAAATAGAGAATAAAATTTCAGAGTTCAGGCGCAGATGTGAGGAGTACAGAACTGAAGCATACTTTAAAAGGAGCCGGAAACCTAATCCTAAACTGGAAACAAGGGATAATCTCTACTCCTGTTCAAAAGACAGGGGAGAAGCGTGAACCGGACGATTGGCGAACCTATCTACTCCTATTGAGGAAAAAAATGAATAAAAAAAATATAAAAATAAATAGAATTTCAAACTTTCAGGCGGAGACGTTAGAATTATAGAGTTGAATGCTTAGGGCCACATTACGTTGAAGCACCGGTTCCCGTACGATCACCGAAGTTAAGCAACGTCGAGCGTGGCCAGTACCCAGATAGTTGACTGCTTATAAATACCATGTGCTGAAAGATTGGATGTACGGGTGGTGTAACAGATAATGGCTCAGAATTCTCAATCGGAGAGCCGAGTTCCAATTCCTGTCAGGGTCGTTATATTCATTTACGCGCAAATACTCTTTGCAAAGGTATGAATCCACCTCTTCTCCCTCAGCTATGGGTTAATTAGTAAGACTTGTGTAGCTAAACCATTATTATCTCAAAAAATAAAATAAAATTGTGTACATGAATTCAGATAAATTTTCATAAATATTAATGCAATACTTAAATGCAGTGATCAATTTTGAGTAATTCTGTAGTTTATTGTTGCCTCCCTACTTATTCTGCTGAAAGTCCAATCAAGAACGCTCCGAAGAGCTAGCTTAAATGCCGTTCGATAGGGCAGCTTTTAATCTAGTATATATATATATATATATATATATATATATATATATATATATATATATATAAAGTGAACATTGAAGTCAACATAGAGGTGACAGTCTGTTTCATGCTAGACGCAATCGTCAGGCCATAATTGCGTCTAGCATGAAACAGACTGTCGCCTCTAAGTGTTGACTTCAATGTTCACTTTTATATTTACACACGTTCTATATCTGATATTGAGCACTTTTTATCCCATAAATATAGCCCATTATTAAGAATATATTTCTTTATATATATATATATATATGGTGAAAGTATCCGATTCTATTCAGCATTCATTGATCGTATAGTTAGCGTTACTGTAAGAAAAAAATAAAAACTTTTCTTAGATTTTTCCGGGAAATTACACACACACACACACACACACACACATATATATATATATATATATATATATATATATATATATATATATATATATATATTGCGCCTTAAGCGATCAACAGCAATATAGCATCTGTGTATGTGTGTTGTGTTGAATGTGTCAGGGGTATTTGGGAGGGGGTGCTCACACAGTAGGCTAATATAAATAATTATATTTCATGAATGCCGTTATATATGTAAACTTTCATGAAAATACATAAATTATACACACAATGACTGCATATCTAAATGGCAAAATATATGTCAACGAGCTCACCTCAACTTGTTTCAACGAAAATTATATAAACAGGTGTAGGTTATAGATAGATAGATAGATAGATAGATAGATAGATAGATAGATAGATAGATAGATAGATAGATAGATAGATAGATAGATAGATAGACAGAGATAGATAAGAAAGGATAGATAGATAGATATAGATAGATAGATAGATAGATAGATAGATAGATAGATAGATAGATAGATAGATAGATAGATAGATAGATAGATACGAACAGACTGAGATAGATAAGAAACTGAGATAGATAGATAGATAGATAGATAGATAGATAGATAGATAGATAGATAGATCTCAATATAAATGAGTTTTTCCTGCCGTCAACGCTCATACATAACCACTTCTTAAATCAAGTAGGCGCGTAAATTCTCTTCTCATCGTCAGACATCGACATTGTTTTGAGGATAACAAATGGATTTTGTATTTATTTCGTATATACACCTATGTTTTGTTGAGAAATGTCATCGTTTCAGTTTCAGCCCTGTTATATAATCCAGCCGCTTCTTTGGTTTCCAGAGAATTAAAAACAAAATGCCCCTTGTCGATTTATTGTACCCGAAGAGCTCTTTAAGAAGCAATGTGGGTATTCTAAGCTTTTAGGCAGAGATTTCTTCCACTTCCAAGTTTAACGATTTTTCATTGAAACTCCGAAATATGCATTGGCAATATTTCATTACAATTCATCAAGGACGTGGTAAGCCAAATGATATACACTAGATTTCAAATTGTGTGCCCTTTATTCCAGAAATGGAGTATTACTGTTATACCTCGGTTGTAGCTGCCTAGTCCTCACTTCCCAGCTATAATAGAGTTCCTAATCGATAAGGGCTGTGATGAGAGAAGATTTACTCTTAACTCTTGTTATGTTCCGACAATCCTCGTCGGAACTGTTATATTCCGTGCTAAGGGCATAAATACTTAACACCCAGTGGATAATAGAAGAAAGGTTTATTGTACACAAGTAAAATATGAAATACGGTACAGTTATACACACAGAACAATCTAGTAGTGAGTGCAACTAATTGGAAGGTTCGATATGCTTGCGTCTTCACTCTCACTCTCGTCTACTAGTCTCTCGTAGACAGTTGACTTTATAGGTACTTACTACCTATAGTGTAATCATTCATGGGGGTGCCTGGTTATTCCATTACATTAACTCTACAACCTCTTTTCAACAGACGTAACGATACCGAATTTTGTATGGGCCGTGAAGGTCGATCTCATCACACAATAGTAATGGCCAGTTACAATAACCCCCCCCCCACGCTGAGCTGTCGAGGTATCCGTGCAGTGTTTATTACCCAGTAAAACCTACTGCAGAAGGTGACGACGAAGAGCAGGAAGAAGGGACTAACCACAAACTACAAGACAGAATACATGGTCATCAGTAAAAAAAAAAATGAGCCCGAAATGCAATTTGCAGGGCAGGGACACTAAAATCAAACAGGTGCGGAAGTTTAAATACATGGGAAGTGTTTTGACAGAGGACGGTAAGTGCAACACTGAGATCCGTAGACGTATTGGGATGGCCAAGAACACATTCCAAAAGGTGAGCAGAGTATTGCGAGACAAAGGGATTTCTTTGGTAACAAAGAATAGAGTATTGAGCTGTTACGTGACATCTGTCCTCCTTTACGGCAGCGAATGTTGGACAATTTCCTCAAAGATGAAAAAGAGACTCGAAGCAACGGAGATATGGTGCTACAGAAGGATGCTGAGGATATCATGTACCGAGCGTGTGAGCAACAATGAGGTCTTGGAGAGGATGCAAACAAGGAGGAAGCTTATACTTAACATCATGAAGGGGCAGCTGACGTTTCTGGGACACGTAATGAGAAAAGAGGGTCTAGAAAATCTGATACTCAGGGAACGAATACAAGAAAAGAGAGACAAGGGAAACCAACACATGACATACCTGGCGGTCTTAAGCAAGTATATGACACAACGTGTCTGGGCAGTTGGCAGAGGCACGACACTTATTGAGAGCCACAAGGGATAGGGAGAAGTGGAGAGCCATGATCGCCTACATCATGAAATGACACAGCACATAAAAAGAAAAAAAAAGAATAAAATCTAAATCCATGAGTACATTTTTATCAAAAATGTAACTTTTAAAAATTAACGTCCCTCTTTTTGAAATTCTCTCTTTATCTTCATTTTTTTCTCTGCTTACTGCTTGAACTACACACAAATATTTGCGCTGAACGTATTAATTAGTTTACATTCTTATGACTAAACCTACATCTGGAAAGCGGCTGTGAAATTTGTTAATTTTTCTTTTTTTCTTCCCGTACGCAAAAAGGTCGTTGCGCGGTGGTCGGTCGGGTGACGCAATTGTGGCCGAGCGTACCACTGGCTGGCGGGCTAAGGTGAAGGAAATGGTCGTAAAAATATTGCACCGCTTCAAGTAGGAATAATCTGACAAGTTTAAATTTCAACATTCGTAATCACAGCTTTTACCTACGCTCGAACACTAATCAATGGTACTTGTTTAACTTGTTTAAATGTTTAAATTTGAATTGTGTAGAACTGTTCAACTTCTCGGGAGTGTATTATCAATGTAAAGGAAATATAAACATTGTACACGTTAAGTACCACTTAACATCAGAATTTGGGCCAACACAATGCATATATTTACTCTCTTGCCTTACGCCAGATCACGAGTAAATGATAGAAATAAAACAAAAGAAGTTTAAAATCCGTTGTTAGACAACGTCTTTCCCAGAACTCTACTGTTGCAAGTTTGTGTAGCAAGGAGCCAAACGCTGCCTCACTTCCCCTTTCTAAATAATATATATATATATATATATATATATATATATATATATAATGCGACACACACACATACACACACAAAACACACAAATATATATATATATATATATATATATATATATATATATATAGTAAAAAAAGAAAGATATATAATCCGGTGTTCTTACTGATATTTTTATTTTTACAAAACAGTGCTCAGTGTAAATTTACAGAGCATAAATATTATAAAATTAACCGATTTAAAAATGTTTTCATCGCTACATAAGAATTACCACGTTTCAAAAACAGATACTAATAACTTCAAATTCAATTATATAATTAAATCAAAAGCATTAGTTCTTTTTCATCTTTAAGCGAATTTTGGCATAGCTTATTTTGAAATTTAATGACTTTTAATAGCATATACATTCATAATTTTTGTTTGCAAGGATACAAAGAAATCCAATCATTTAGACAGGGGCGGTAGCGTGTTCTTATTCTTCAATAAAGGGTTTTAAAAGGTTCAAATCAATCAAACACCCATCGCTAGGGGGACGCTGTTACATAAGCTGCAATGACCAATCAAAATACAAGTATATGAGAATTCAAAAAACTTGACAACGGACTAAGGTTATAATAACTATTTAATCCTTTAATGTTGGGGTTAGACTAAAATAGAGTTCATTCTAATTAATATTAAATTTTATCATAAAATTAAAAATTACCAATTTTAAATTTAATCTGTATTAAGTTTAAAAAATTATAAAATTATTTAAAGAAACTGAGGAAAAAATACATATGTTTTGTTATTTATTTTGTTTTTATTGAATGGCCAACAATTCAGTTAGAATAAACATTAAAATGTTGTGCTAAGCTTTATTACAGCTTAGATACATTTCGATGTGCCCTATGAGTGTTTAAATTTCAATTGTCTCTTTCTGATTTGATAGCAAAACTTTATTTGTCGTTCTTAGTCTTAAAACTTCCTTTCTCGGATAACCTGTCCAGTATATTTCGCAATATTCGTCAGTCGAACAGCATATTTTGATTCAAGTCTTTTCTTCATTCTGAAGGAAATAATCCAACCTTCTGTGCCACGTAAGAGATTTAATATTGCACAGCAGTCGAGTTCTCTTTCCTTTGTTTCTCGGGAAATTCTTTTCTTTAGGATTCAATGACGACGTTCGTTTTCTTTAATTGATCGTGCAGACTCCGAATCGGAGAAAACAGCATGAAATTAAAACTAAGAAACAGAATTGAAGAGGTAAACACGCATTCCTCACTTCAAGAGGCTGTGTTTCATGGATGTCAGTTGAACTACTTCAACCGTAAAAGCTATGGCGTTTATACGAGACAGCAAATTTGCAATTATTTTGCCTCTCTTTCCGTTACACACCATTTTTTGTTTCACTTCTGGATTGTAGGAATTTCTTTTCATTAAGTACGCTAGCTAGGATTTAGCTTGCAACAGTCTGTGTTTTAACGTATTGTGTTTTGTATCATGCATCAAGAGACTTGTAATAAGAGAACGATTTGTACATACATTTTTTGAACTTATATATGCAAACTGATGAGATGATAATAATATATAATAAATATATCATAAAATAAATCTGTATTATAAAATAAACTATATATATAATAAAATATATATATAATATATTATATACAGTGGGGGGAATAAACATTCGTACACTTGAAAAATTGTATTTTTATAAATGTAAATGCCTTAAATAAAACAAATCTCGGCACATTTTATGTATAAAGACACATACTACTAAAAAATAATAATAAACTTAATTCTTATTCTAACAGAAATTAATGCATTTTGTTAATTCTAACTGGCGAAAGAAGTATTCGTACAAATTAATTATTAAAATAAAATAATTAATTATGAAAAAAGTATATTCTAGAATGTTCCAGTAATGTTATCAGTAATTATAGTTAACGCTATTATCCATTATCAGAGCATTCTGCAATTTCCAGTCTTACGAGAAGGTTCTAATAATGCTTAAAGTTAAAGAATTGACTATTTCACAAAAACAACACATTTTGTCTCTTTGGAAAGATGGGAACAGTTACAGAACGATTTCTAACAACCTGAATATTCCTTTTCCTACAATTGCTTCGTTCATTGCAAGGTTTAAAACTCGTAACAGCGTCGAAAACCAAAGACGAACAGGTGCTCCGAGAAAGATTTCTCTAAGATCAGCAAGGACACCAGATCCAACAAAATCCACAGGTTGCCCGAGAAGAGCTGCAGGAACATCTGCGTGCATTAGGGATTAAAGTAACCAAGCGTACAATAAGTAATGAACTACACAAAAACAGTCTGAAATCACGCATCCCAAGGAAGACGCCACTATTCTTGAAACGACACAGAGATGCTAGGCTAAAATTCGTTAGAGAGAATAAGAATAAAAAATATTCGTTTTGGGAAAAATACTATGGACAGATGAAACTAAAATAGAGTTGTTTGGTCATAATTATCGAAATCATGTGTGGAGGAAGGACGGTGAAGCCTACTTACCAAAGACCACGTTGCCAACTGTGGCAGTATCATGATCTGGGGCTGTTTTTCTGCAAAAGGTGTTGTCAGAATATCAATAATAGATGGCAAGATGAATGCCGAAAGATACCAGAAAATCCTGCAAGAAAAATTTAATGCGTTCTGTTGAGAGATTTCGGCTACCTCCTGATTGGGTTTTCCAACTGGATAATGATCCTAAGCATACAGCTAGATCTACAAAGAAATGGTTAGCTGAAAGTAACGTTGATGTCTTGCAATGGCCAAATCAGTCCTCAGACTTGAACTCAATCGAGAATTTATGGCGATATTTGAAAATTAAAATTGCGAAAAGAGCACCAACAAATATCAAGAATTTGAAGACAATATGCATGTAAGAATAATAAGAATGGGAAAAATACCACTGAATGTGTACAAATCATTAGTTGAGACGTACAGAAATAGACTGGTAGCTGTTGAACTCAATAAAGGATATTCCACAAAGTATTAAATTAATATGCATTTTTTGTTTTGTACGAATACTTTTTCATCAGTTAAAATGAAAAAAATGCATTAATTTCTGTTAGAATAAGAATTAATTAAGTTTATTACTATTTTTTAATAAAATGTCTCTTTACACATAAAATGTATCAAAATTTGTTTTAGTTAAGGCTTTTACATTTATAAAAATACAATTTTTCATGTGTACGAATATCTATTTTCCCCCACTGTATATATATTATTATATATTAGATATATATTATTATATATTATAATATTAATAATAATATTAATAATATAATATTATAATTATATTATATTATAATAATTATTATATTATATATATTATATATATTATTTATATATGATATATATTATATTATATATACATTATATATTATTATTATATTATATTATATATATTATTTATATATTATATATCTTACAATATTATATTATATATTATATTATATATATTATATATTGTATTATATATATTATTATTCATATATTATTATTTATATATTATTATTTAAATATATATTATTATATATTATCATTACATATATTATTATTTATATATTATTTATATATATATATATTATATATTATCATTATATATATTATTATTTATATATATATATATATATATATATATTATTATTATTAATATATTATCATTATGTATATTTTTTATTTATATTATATATACTATATACACTCCTGATCAAAAATTTAAGACCACTTGAATTTTTTTTTTAAAAGACTGTTTTTCATCGAAAAATGTTAAACATTTCTTACTTAAGGTTAATAATTTTATAATCTAACAGGTTGCTATGGGTTAAATAGTAAGACTTGTATCTGGAAAAATCATTGTTACCTCCAAAATATTGTTCATGCAATATTCACTCTCAAAAAATAAAATTATTCTTATGATCCAAATGGTTTCGGGATTAATATCAACCCCAATGGTTTGATCCAAATGGTTTCGGGATTAATATAAACCCGAATGGTTTGATCCAAATGGTTTCGGGATTAATATAAACCCCAATGGTTTGATCCAAATGGTTTCGGGATTAATATAAACCCCAATGGTTTGATCCAAATGGTTTCGGATTAATATAAACCCCAATGGTTTGATCCAAATGGTTTTGGGATTAATATAAACCCCAATGGTTTGATAAACCGTAAAAAAGCCAATCACTAAAATAAAATGCTTCTTCAGTGACACCAAAAAAGCATTTATCATATGACAACCCTGTTGTCAAGCATGGTTTCTGGTGTGGAAACATCATTACCATTAACCAAGGGTGGCCTCAGTAGTACCGTATGATATTACGAAGCTTTGTTGATTTTCAGTCATACTGGGAGGGGAAAAGGCAGCCTCATTAGATATTTCCTCCCATATTGAGAACTATGATCCCAGTTATCATGTTTTCATCATAAAACCATAACTGAGCAAATTTCAAGGCTCTCCATCGTCAAGATGTCAAGAGGCTGTGCCGATAACTATAACAGCGAGACGGCGTTCCACAAGATGCAATCTGATAAGATTGGCGTCCCGTGTTCTTAATCAAGTAGCGTGTGTCAACAAAACAAAGAAATCTTAGATATTGTGGTATTTCGCCAAACATTCACTCCCTTTAATCAATTCAATATCTGAGATTTACGCTGTTGCCAAGGTAAACTATCTAAGTTCTACATTTCTACATGATGATGATCTTATTACTTCTGTCGAAATATTGTTCAGGAATATACTTATGACAAAGTAACAATTGTGTGTTGTCAAAGTCTCTTCAGAATGCACATTGTGAATCGGGATACCAAGATCGGAAATATGTGGTATAACTTAGAATATTTTAGCAGTATCTGTCTATATTTCTGAGATGAGGTATTATGTACACTATTTACATTATTCGGACTATTGTCCTCATCTTTGTCGCCATATTTATTACAACGTTTCGGCCGTTGTACGCTCCGCCCTTCTTCAGTTGGTTGGAATGTCAAACTCAACCCTTTATTTCTCTATTAACTCTTGTTTGCATCACAACGTTTACAGTGAAACCTGACTGTATGTTTAATGAGGAATGGGAGCTTGTATTTATTGATAATTTCAATTGATCACACTTTCTTTTCTTTTTCTTGATTCCAGCGATTGAAAAAAGCCAAAAAGATGAAATGGTTAACGATAAACAAGAGGTGACTTGCTGTGCCTGTGGTTACGCCACATATAAAATGGTCTTCCAGGGGCTCTGGTCAAGGCAAACTCATCCCAAAGATTTTCCCACACGTAAGTAAACCAATGATTTTATAACAAAAACCAAAATAGCGATGCCAATTATATATTCTATCAATAAAAAAAGGTATTTTGTCCGCAATAGCATTGTCAATGGATACAGCAAAGGCACTTTTGGCAAAAAATATTAGACGTGATTTCATAAAGACAATGAAAAGATGATAAAAAGTTAAAATAAAGAATAAATTTGAGACTAATGCCATTCTTTAGCTTACTTTAAATAATAATTAACTTTTAGAAAGTTCAGTTCGGTAAACTTTCCAAAATTTTACATGAAGAGTTTAAGGAAATCTATGAAATATATTTTTAATTATTGGAAGGTACTGTACATTCAATCAGATTTTTAGAGGGTACTCTATATTCAATCAGATTTTTAGAGGGTACACTGCAGATACATTTTTAGTGTGAACCGCGTGTTAAGTCTCATTTTTTGAGAGTACTATACATGAAGTCACATATTTGAAGGGTACTGCATATGAAGTCACATATTTGAAGGGTACTGTTCATGCAATCATATTTCTGCAGGGTGCTGTACATAGAGTCACATTTTTGAAGGAACTATAAATTCAGTCACGTTTTTGTAGCCATCGATTCCCACATTGGGCAATTTTGAAAATAAATCAAATTATCACAAAAATAATTAAGCAGAAATGTAAAAACGATTTTTTTTTCAATTTTTGAAGCGATCCATAATTCAAAGTTTCGTGAAGTAACTAAATTCACCATTTTGCTTTTAATCATAACAAATCAATTTTTCGCAAAGCACTTCAAAAGACTCAATTTCTGATCAGGGCTCTACGTACGGCCTTGCTCTCCTCAAATCTGTGACAGCAGTAGTATAAATTAAAACATACAGAAAGACAAAAATTGTCTTTTGATTGACATAGTTTCGTATAGTCTTCTCACTCACGGGACCAGACGTCGGTGTTCGAACCCAAATAAAATACCAGGATTCCGAATGCAGATTTTCAAGACTGACCGTCATCTCTTGGAGGATTGATACAACACAATATTTCTACATTTCTTTTTCTCAATACGGCACAAAGATATGGCTATGATGTATTTTTTCTCTCCTTTTGGCGCCAGTGACTGTTGTTCAAAGATAGGTAAAAAAAATAAACTTTAGAATAATGGTTTTCAATGCCTTATTTTGAGAATTGACGCAACACAATCTTTCTAACAGTACGATAAGCTAAGTAAAGATTTCAAAATCTCAATGTTTGCGTCCATTGTTACTCGTTTATTTTCTTAAAGAAATATGCCGCTATAGTTCTTATTGCTTCTCATATTCTTTGATTTTTTTGCTCTTTTGTTTATAGAGACGCATTTGCTTCACTGGTCAGACATAGTGGGAGCGTCTCACAGTAACAGCTATAGAATATGGGAGTATGGTCAGTATGCCACCCGCGCGGTCAAGTATGTCTGCGAATTTGGATCGTCCAATATCCTTGAGACAGAAATGAAGAGACATGTAAGTAGCGTCCGGTCTTTTATCTTTACGCCCCATCGACGGGGATTTTTGATTATTGTTACCGTCAAAGAATAATGAAGTGTATAGCTACACAGATGAGTCCTGTTTGGTGGCTAAAAAGTAGTTATGTATTTTCAACAGTTTCGTGAGCAGATTTTTTCAAGATAGGCCTTTCTTACTCAATGCAACACAGTCTTACTCTCCCCTTTCGACGTGGCCCAGAATAATTCTAAGTATATATATATATATATATATATATATATATATATATATATGATATATTTATGTTATAATTTTGAATAAATGATAAATATATAATATATATATATATATATATATATATATATATATATAATCATTTTTTTAAATAGTTGTCATCATAAAATCACTACAAAAATAGCAATCTTGTTTCTGGTGACTTCTCAATTGATGGTGCTGAAACATTCAACACTATCACTTGATAAGACACCAGAGGTGTTGAAACAAAATGGCTTTTTTTGTCGTGATTTTATAACATTTTTATGTTATAATTTTCGAATAAATGATTATATTTGCTCTACTGTGTATTGAGCACTCTTTTAAGAAGAGTATTTGTTGGTTATTGGAATTCATTCCATATACACCAATCCTATACTTGTGTGTGTGTATATATATATATATATATATATATATATATATATATATATAGATATAGATATAGATAGATAGATAGATAGATAGATAGATAGATAGATAGATGTACTTATATTTACATATATATGTATATATACATACTTAGATATACTGTATTTGACGGCATATAAGACGCGCGGGTGTATAAGACGCACCCCAATTTCAGCAGGAAAAATCAAGAAAAAATTAGTAAAATTAGTAAAATTATTAGTAAATGGTACAGCCTAGGCTATATTTATGAGGTATTATTTTGGTTAAACAAGCCATTATTACAATTAAAGAAAAAAATAATAGGGAAAAAAGAACGTGAGCCTATAAAAACTTTATAATATCCAAAGGTAAGAAAAACAAAATAAAAATTAAGTAATTATTACAATTGAGCAAAACAGTACAGTTACCATTAAAATTTTCATCTTCAAATCCATAAAATTCGTCGTCTTCGTTATCAAAACTCTGATACTTATTTTCAATACTACTATCATCATCGTTAAATAATGCGCCATCTTACGTTTCATTGAGAGCATTGCTAATGCCACACTTTTTAAAAGATTTCTCAACAATTTCTGGTCTAATATTATCCCAAGCTTGCTTCACCCATTTGCAGACTTGTGCAATGCTGGATCTTTTTATTCTTCCTGTAAGTGTAAGGTCTTGATTAGGCATTGCCATCCAAGTATTCCATTGCTCCTTTATATTTAAGTCTAAGCTAATTGGAGTTGCCAGGTAGTTAATTTCGGCCGACTATCGGCCGACTATCACGAATTATAAACCTACATATGACATATGAGACGCAAGGGAATTTTATAAGATGTTTTTAGTAAAACAAAGTGCGCCTGATATGCCGTCAAATGCGGTATATATTCAAAAGTTTGGGGCCACCCCTGGTATTTTTTTTAAATTGGTCAAAAAGTGGCTATTTCTTACATTAAATAAGAGAAAATATTATACATCTTTAAAAAAAAGTGAGACATGATTTTATATTAGAAACTTTATGACAGAAAAAGTAAAATAGCATTTTATGATTAAATTTTACTCTTGTCAAAATATCCTCCTTTAGCCTTTATTACTGCAGCACAATTTTTGAGGATTTGTGGCAAAAGTTTTTCAAAGTATAAGTTTGGTAATTGATTCCATTCTTATTGTCAATGACTCTAAGAATTCTTTTACATTTTTTTCACTTTTCTGTCAAGTTCATCTCATGCTAATTCTGGGGGTGGCTTCAAACTTTTGAACTATAGTGTGTATATATATTTAAACCCGTTAATATTTGCTTATGAACTCAAGTATATTAAAAAAAAAGATTTTGAAATTAAATAACCCAGGAAGGGTTGATATGCGATAAAATCCACCAACCCAACACAATAGATAATCAGGAAAAAGATCATGGCATCATAAACAGAAAACAACTATGGCGTTGTTTTTACAGGAAAATATTCAGCAGCTTTCGTTAATGTCACCCGAACCTGTTCAAAATTTAAATTTTTATCAGGTTTGTTTGTATCTTTGAAAATTCGTAATTTTACTTTTTGTAGTTAGAAGAGATTCTGTTTTTTCTCTACTCGCTGACATTGAACGACGACACCTGTGTATTGTCAATGAACACCAAATGCAACTGTGTTTGCGCATGCGTGCATTTGCGCACACCCAAATCCAGATAATTTTAAAACTTTAATTTTATTTGTTTATTTTTTTCTTCAATTTGCTGATTTAACTTTTTTTATTATTATCCAACGTTAATTCTCAAATGCCCTAAAATTCAGCATTCAAATATTATGTTCCATTTCCGACTGCAGAAGGAGGCCCCATTCTTCGAACGTCTACTGGAATAAGGTTCACACGAGACTTCATCTGAAAAAATACCTATATATATATATATATATATATATATATATATATATATATATATATATATATATATATATATATATGATGTGATTTTGGATACTTTTATTGCGTATTAAATATTTGATCAGTAATAATAAATACACTGAGGTCTTTTTGTGGGTCAGTTTTAATATTTTATATTACTAGGATCCACTTAGATTACATACCAACAAATTTATTATCTTTACTATATATATATATATATATATATCGGTAGGAAGGAATAGATGCGATAGTTAATAATAAAGTACAGAAGAACTCCAAATTTATCTGCATTTAAGTATTGCAATAATATTGAAGCTTACCTTTTAAAAGTCCAACGATACTACTTCTGCCGCCATTTAATTTAATGACAATTTGGTGTGCGTAGGTCTTTACTTTCTGTGAAAACAAATATTTTTATTTCATGGGGGACTTTCGCTGGATTTCACAATTAATTTCGATTATTCCCAAAGTTATAAAAATTGTTATCGTACAAACCAATTCTTCGCAAAAAATCGCCGAAAACAGTCGCAATAATGAAAACTTGGGAATTAAAAATTTCAGGATTGTGGGTCGGGATCTGGCCCGGATTTTTTTTAATTTGCTCATGGAGTGGGCCTGATTCCAAAATGGTATGATATGTGGGACTGCGGCCTCTAGGAGTAAAGTTGAAAACAAGAACAATTTTATTTTGAAACAATGTAATTTGGGAACACTAATTTTTTATTCATTTGAACATGGGCTATTGAAAGTTAGAGAATTATGTCCTTTTAATTGTTTTATCAGTAGAAGCTAAGATGGCGGAATCTGAAAACAATTATAGTAATGAAAACTTGGAAATCCAAAATTTCAAGATTGCGTATCCGCATCCAGCACGGAATTTTTTTTTTTTTTAATTTACTCACGGAGTCGGCCTGATTCCAAAATGGTATCATATATCTATATGCAACCTCGAAGTTGAAAAAGTGTGACACGGTGACACATTGACATTCGCATCTATCTATCTATCTATCTATCTATATATATATCTATATATATATATATATATATATATTCATACATGTTTCATTAAATAATATAAACAATTGTTGTCTATTTATTTTATGCAAATTCTTTTCATAACGTCTGATAAGCTTAATAACATTATCATTAAACGAAGAAAGAAAATCACAATATTGATGCATATTTTTTAATCCAATCTAAGCTTTCGGCTTACATAAGCCATTACTAAAGATTTTAATTACTGTACAACATATTAAGCAATATACGGACAAGACATTGATGATAGTCTGTTATTGTTTTCATGAATGATTTCCAAGCAACGATAAACATGTGCATATAAGACGCTAGAAGCAAAAATCGCACCGCAGCTCATGACGTCACACATGACCACGCGAGAGTGAATTCGAGAAGTATTAAGTATGGGATACCGTTGGTATAAACCAATAGCTTCTCTTACCAATTATAGACATTTAAGGATATTTGTGGAGATTCCATAGTTGATTTTGTTTAGGTTAGTTTTCAACTGTTTGATGTATATAGCTTCAAGGATTTTTAGTTTTCTATTGTTTTCATGTTTAAGTATAATTGTGTTTTCGACAAGGATTTTACGGAATTGTGTGAGCAGCCAGACATCATGTTGTTTTAAATTCCTAAAAATGTTAGAGTTTTCATTCAAATGTAGTGTCAAGCGTCGTGAAGGCGAGTTTGTGGTGTGACCAACATAAATATTATTTAATTATCATATATATATATATATATATATATATATATATATATATATATATATATATATACGATCTATTGCTGTAAAAAGAACCAGACAAAACACAAATAAAGTACTACTGAGATGTTTGTTCTGGAGGTGCACAGTCTTTCTTGTCAGTGATTTTTTCAATTATTTTCCACTCTACAACATCTTTCCCACAGATGAAACGTCGAAATTCTCGCTACTGTATCGATATGTCCATACCAAATTATCTGATAAGCTACTTTCATTCGTTCCACTAGTTCAGGCCTTCACAGCTATGTGCTGCCCCGCCATGTACACTAGCCCAAACCATGCCCATCGCTGATTCTTCCCAAGTACCGTTACTTCGTGGAATAGACTCCCGAGTGGATGCTCTTCCGATCGCTACATTCTCAACCTCTTCAAGTATACGGTCAACCGTTATTTTTCCCCACTTATAGCTCATAAACGACACTTCTTGCCTCCTCCTCTTACGTTCATACAATAACCTCATTCAGTAACCCTGTACCTTACGTGCGTTTCAGAGCCTTGTAATAGGTGATCAATTAAAGGAAAGAATAAAAAAGGGGGGAAAAAGCATTATCACACTTGCTACAATTCTGTGCAGTGTGATATTCAATAAAAGCCGGGGAAGTAAACATTCAGATAATAGACTCTCTATCGCGCCGAATTTTCACGTGACAAATAATCTCCTCTCGACACTCACGTAGATAATAATTATATCTTGTCTCCCAAATAACGAGACTTTAAATATCTTTGTGCTTCATTCTACTGTCTCGTGTGAACGAGCAACAATAGCCGAGATCAGAGTAACACCGAGAGTCAATTTCAAATTTCCATATTTATCGGATCCAGAGATCTTGACACAACTGCCTTCACACCAGAGCAGAAATTGTCGATTATCTCTCACAATCTTGTGAGTTCCTTGAAAGGAGGGAAAAAGGGATAGATAACAGATGAAGGATTATCATTGGATGTTTCTGTATTGAGAGACCGAGACAAGCAAGAGAAATGACAATGAGCTTCTTATATTCTTCCTATACAATAGCGTGTAAATTATACTTATTCTCGAACAAAAAATAAACATTAAGAAACGAAACTCCCTTACAAGCATCTTACAAAGCGAGTATGGAGTCATTCGGCAGATAGAGGCTTATTTTCAATGACATACATTTTTTTCTTTCATATATAGAGTATGAAAAAATGCATAGGAATTTTATTTATTGAATAACACGTATTTCAGCCACAATCTCTAATCAATACAAAATTTAATTAATACTTAAACATGAAAACAAACATTATACTTAAACATGAAAACAATAGACCAAAACTAAAAATCCTTGAAGCTATATACATCAAACAGTTGAAACCTAACCTAAACAAAATCAACTATGGAATCTCTACAAATATCCTTAAATGTCTATAATTGTTAACAGAAGTCATTGGTTTATACCAACGGCTTCCCATACTTAATACTTCTCGAATTCACCAAGGAATATATTTTATTTTTTAGATAACCTTTTTTGTTTTTATATATTAAATTTTATCTCTACGGCTTATCAACCTTTTGCAGATTATTTAGACAGAAAAAAAACTTTTAGATTGTAAAATGTTTGGGGGATAATTATTTACTGATACAAGTTCTACTAATTAACCCATAGCTGGAGGAGAATAGGTGGATTCATACCTTTCTTAAGAGTATTGACGCGTAAGTGAATATAACGAACCCAGTTGGAATTAGAAATCTGTTCTTCGATTTCCAATTCCGGGCTGTTATCCATTACACCACCTGCACATCCAAGCTTACAGCATCTGGTATTCTCAAGCGGTTACCCAACTAACTTAACATTCGACGATCATACGGGAACCGATGTTTCAACGTGATACGGCCGTGATCTATAAGTCGTTTCTAAGGAATCAGATTTGACGCGGACCTTAAAGAATCAATGTAAGTAAAATGTATGCGAAGTCAACACCTACATCTGAATTTGTCTCCATGCAAACTTATTTTACTGGGTTGGTGCATAATTATCAGGCGTTTTAAATAATATTCATTATGAAAAAAGAAATATAGCAATTCAAAAATAAGATTTTTAACTGTTATTCCGGAGCTTATGATTATCGACACGCATTTTTATACGCTGAAAATAAAATAATGTTTTTATTTAAGAAGAAGTAAACAAAACAGCATATTTTATTAACAAATATCTCGCCTACCAAAACGCCTGATATTTATGCACCAACCCAATATTAGCTCTTGTCGTAACAACAATCTGATACCCGAAATTGTCCAGTCTTGCTTTGTCACCGACGACGTTCTGCTCCCTTTAACATATTGTTTCAAATATAAGAACGTTCCGTTCGATATAGTCATGACTCGAATCACTGATGAGATTTTCATGGCAGATCTCAAATATATTATGACGTAACAACATGATACCGAATACAAGGTAAGTATATTTACAAAAAAAAAAAAAAAAAAAAAAAAAAAAAAGAGAGAAAGCTAAAAGAAAATAGATCAGTCAAAAAGGAGATTTGAGTAAAATAATTTTCTCTTATCCTGACACCGGAGACAGATGAACAAGTTTAATCAGATAAAATATGAATCTCGAATTTTACGTATGACTGAAATATTTTTACCGGGTGTTAAAGAAAATGAAAAACACGTGAAAGCATTTGACAGTAACTGTATTGTAAAAGTGTTTGGCACATGAAAGAAGTGAAAAAAAAAAGTATGTTGAAAAGTATCTTTTTCCTGATATTTCTTTTAAATGAGACATGCTATAGAAATAATGGTCAACCTTTATGATGTGAGGGTCAGGTGCTTTGACTCAAGTTGACAGGGCTTCTAGTCAATATCGCGAATTTAACAGGTTCTGAGAGAGTGGCAACGAATTTTAAAGACGAGATACGAGTCTCTGTTTACTGTTTCAAGCAGGTACATCTGTGTAGTTTCAACTCAATTTTATAACGATTAAAGTAAGGAAGGAAGGAAGGAAGAGATAGATAGATAGATAGATAGATAGATAGATAGATAGATAGATAGATAGATAGATAGATAGATAATGAACAGACTGATATATAGATTGATAGAGAGATATGAAAAGACAAACATAGACCGAAAGACAAACGAAGGAAGGAAGGAAGGAAGGAAGGAAGGAAGGAAGGAAGAGAAGATAGATAGATAGATAGATAGATAGATAGATAGATAGATAGATAGATAGATAATGAACAGACTGATAGAGAGATATGAAAAGATAAACATAGACTTAAAGACAAACGAAGGAAGGAAGTAAGGAATGGAGGAAGGAAGGGAAGACAAGAGATAGATAGATAGATAGATAGATAGATAGATAGATAGATAGATAGATAGATAGATAGATAATGAACAGACTGATAGATAGATTGATAGAGAGATATGAAAAGACAAACATAGACTAAAAGACAAAGGAAGGAAGGAAGGAAGGAAGGAAGGAAGGAAGGAAGGAAGGAAGGAAGGAAGGAAGGAAATTCAAGAAACGTGTAACATTGGAATTAAAAAGTGAAAATTTGAAAAATAAAAAAGCATTTCTGGAAGAAAAAGAAAGAAAGAAAGAAAGAAAGAAAGAAAGAAAGAAAGAAAGAAAGAAAGAATAGTATTACATAATTCGAACTACCTAATATAACCCGGGGAAGAAAGAAAGAAAGAAAGAATAATATCATTTACATAATTCAAACTACATAGCCTGAAGGTGAAAGAAAGAAAGAAAGAAAGAAAGAAAGAAAGAAAGAAATAAAGAAAGAAAGAAAAAAGAAAGAGAGAAAAAAGAAGAAAGAAAGAAAGAAAGAAAGAAAGAAAGAAAGAAAGAAAGAATAATATCATTTACATAATTCAAACTACATAGCCTGAAGGTGAAAGAAAGAAAGAAAGAAAGAACTAAAGAATGAAAGAAAAAAGAAAGAGAGAAAAAAGAAGAAAGAAAGAAAGAAAGAAAGAAAGAAAGAAAGAAAGAAAAATATCAAATAATTCAAAACTACATAGCCTGAAGGTGAAAGAAAAGAAAAAAAAGAACTAAAAGAAAGAAAAAGAAAAGAGAAAAAAAAGAAAAAAGAAAAAAGAAAGAAAGAAAGAAAGAAAAATATATAAATATAACGAACCAGCAATAGTAAAAAGAAAGAAAGAAAATGTAAGTTGCAGATAACCAATGAATGGATATATAAATATATCGACCTCTATGCCGTTTTGCCCGTCTAACGGTAATCTGTTGTCCCTTGTCTTCGCTTAGCAAACATTATCGAACACACACTGACAGATGACGACGACTACGTTATTTGTTCTTCCCTCTCCCACCCCGAATCATACGAACCGACAAACATTGAGTATCACATTTGTAGCATTTCTCTCCACACCCAACACACAACCCTTGACTTTGTGTATCTGCCAACAACACCGCTAACCTCTAGGCCTAAACATGTTTTATATATACCCCGTATCTCTCATCCATAGTAATGGCGATATGAAAAAAATGGTTTACCAGGAGACATATTCAAAGAACTTCACAGTGGCGATATTGTTTGAAAGAAACTTTTTTACATAGTTACTTTTATTTACACGACACAGAAAATGTCAGTTTACAGGAAACAAGACTTCAATGTGTTTACATATATCTATTTCTGTGTGTGCGAAGCGTACACATATACGATGTAATCAAGTGAGTGCTTGTGAGCGTGAGTGCGTGTGCACGTGGTTGGGTGTGTCCTAATAAGCTAGTAAGTATGTGTACGTCTATCCGTGTGTCACCTAATATAAAATTGGATCATGAGCTAGATTGTATGTACGTTTTAATTGTGTGCGTCCTTATATACATAGTTAGCATGAGCCTGTGTGCCTGTGTGTGTCCTATATTACATTAGAACCGCAACGAGTATTAATATATCTGTTTGTGCGTCCAAATATACAATAAGCCCAGAAATGTGTGCGTGTCTTAATATACAGTAGAACTGCGGAAAGAGGCGATGTGCGTCCGTGTGTGCTTCCTTATATACAATAGATGGCCATGTGTACGTTCGTGTGTCCTCTTATACGATAGACCGATGAATACGTGTGCGTTCGTGTGTCCTAATATATGATAGACAGATGAGCATTTATGCGTTCGTGTGTCCTAATATACAATAGACTGATGAGCATATGCGTGTTCGTGTTTCCTAATATACGATAGACTGATGGGCATGTATGCGTTCGTGTGTCCTAATATACAATAGACTGATGAGCATGTATGCTTTCGTGTGTCCTAATATATAATAGGACCACAGTATGTTTCTGCATGTGTGTGTCTTTATGTGCAATAAGTCCATGAGCATACGATTACGAATGATCCGCTAGGCACAAGGCTGTTTTTTTATGCGGGGCAAAACCGAGCCCTTATGCTTGGGCAAAATTCCCCGTAGACCCTGTATACACGGGGTCGGGTAGCTGTCTACCACCCAGCCTCGTCTGGGTTCCTCTCTGCCTTCAGGCAAAGAGTTCGACCAGCACAGCTGGAGATGAATCTCAAACTAATTACCGAAGCAAGGTTATTTACCTTACCTCCCCGCGGGACAGAATGTAGCACAGGGTTGCTTTTTAATGTGGGGCAAAACCGAGCCCGTAGGCTTGGGCAAAATTTCCCCGTAGACCCAGTATACACGGGGTCGGGTAGCTGTCTACCACCCCAGACGAGACTCTGTCCTTCCTCATAGCCTCATCCGAGTCCCTCCCTGCCCGAAGGCTGAGACTTCGACCAACACAGCTGGAGACGAATCTCCAACTAATTGCCGAAGCAAGTCCCCAGGTATACCTTGTGCTCACTATATATATCTACTGATATATTCAATCCACAATAGGCGATATGGAGAGTGGGAATTCCATTATAACAATGTTGCATTTAAATCTTTGAATACTGTAGTTGGTAGGGAAGCAAGAAATCGGAAAGGATTTCCACAGGCGAGGAGTGCGAGAAAAGAAACTACTAGAATAGAACATACCATCATATCTAGCTAGTTCAGCAGTTAAACGGTCAAACCTAGTCGCCAATCAAGTGGCACGCTTAAATTCATTCAGTCGAGGCCAGGAGGAAAAAAGCTCATCAGAATAACTACCATGAAAATATTTATAGAAAAGACAGAGGGAAGCCACGTCACGTCGGTGAGAAAGTCGAGATGTCAGGTCAGGATTGATTACATAGCAGATCCTGCTTTGAATTTTGTCAAGAATCTAGAAATATACAAGAGGGGCGCCAGACTTGATATGGCAGCAATATTCAATGTACGGATGAATGGGAAATTTATAAATGTGCAAGATGCATTCTAACGAGAAATGTTGTCTGTCACAACACAGTGAACCAACATTCATAAGAGTAGACCCAGCAATTGAGTCAATAGGCTATCATGGCTCTCCACAATATCTTATCCATTTTGGTCCTGAGTATTTTTCCCCTTAGCTAAGGCTCCCCCACCGTTACGCCATCCATTCATACAAGCTCGTCAGGTAAGTGACTCGCTGTTTCCCCGCATCCCTCTTGTCATCAATATGTTCCAGGGGGTTTAACTTTTCTAATCCATCCTTCCTCATATATCCAAGGAATTTCAGCAGTCTTTTCCTGATTCTGAACATGTATTAAAGAACAAATAGGTGGCAGTGATGTCTTAGAAGCCATTAACAAGCCTCGATGACGATTAGTAAGCGGCATGGCAAGGATTGCAGGAGACAACTGCTGGGTATCGCGACTCAAAACGTAGATCCCTCGTGGTCATTAGCGGATTTGTAGCCGGCTGAAAATAAGATGTAATGATCTGGATAAGTTCTGGACCTTTTGACATTATGACGCTCAGGAGTTTAAAAAGGAGGTAGACATTTGGGGGAAACCTATGCTCAACAACAGATTTTAAGTTCATGAAATTTCTTAGTTTCATGATATTTACTTTTTTTACATTGTTCGGACTGTTGTCTTCATCTTTATTGCCATATTCACGAGGTTTCGACTGCTGCACACTCCCGCCTTCTTTAGGTGATTGGAATTTCGAACTGAATCCTTTATTTCGTCCATCGTCGAAGCGTCCATAATATGTTCTAGTTGTACGTGCCATGCCTCTTCCGGGTCTCTCAGTATCAGTTATCTCAGCTTAACTAAACTCTTCAAGTTTTTGTTCACCTCTGCTGTGGCCAAGTATTGAACTCACAACTCTTTGGGTCAAGTCACTGGATCCAACCAACGCTTTTGTCATGTGTCCTTGAGGACATCAGTGTATCAAACTGACAACTATTCCTAATTGATCTAGCGAGACAAACTTGCTATTACACCACGTTGAAGAGTCCAAAATATGCTCTCTGACAGTATTCGAATCTACGTACTCCTTTGTAGGAGTAACCCAAACACATGGATTATAACTAGTGCTATTTATCAATTTTATCTAATTTTCATAAATTTAAGTCAAACTAAAACTGTCCTCTCTCGATCGAAATCAAGTGACTGTATCTCTCCAATTTCTAGGCTATTGTCCCGTGGAACAATTAGAGCCTTGAACCTAACCTGAGGAGGGGTATTCAGAAAGCTACTCGACTAATCATGAAAAGTGAACAAGCCACTTACTATTAGGTCGGTGCAAAAATAATGACGTAATAATGTCGTTTTTTGACGTATTTTTTAACGTCAAAAAACGACATTATTTTTGCACCAACCTAATATTAAGAAAAAATATTTTGTCACATCTTCAAATACCCCACAATGCAAATGGAGGTTTAATGAAATTCATTCAAACTAAAATTAATACTATGCTCATCTTGTTTCTAGAACGAAAAGTTATTGTTTTATATTTTTTGTTGCAGAGTGATAAGATCCGCACAGTTGTGAAGAGTCCGCAGATGTGGGGAAACGTTCTGGGCACACGCCAGGCCTTGTTCACGGTTACAAAAGACGCAAATTTCCTGTCACTCATCACAATGATTGGTCCAAGTCCCGATTGGTGTTTGGGTAAGTTCAGTTCAGAACGAGGTTTTCAAAAATGACGATGTCATTTTGGTTTGGGTTTTAATTTTTTCCATTTTTTTTTTGTTTGTTTTGTTTATCCAAAATCTACAGAAAGAGAACAGAGCCTAGAGCGTCTGTAATAATCGCTTTCATTCTTTCTTTATTTATTTATTTATTTATATGTATATATCTGTGCTAGTTGCTTCATTTTCATATCAAGCTTTTCATATCTATCTAAGTCTATTAATCCCTGTTTCTAAATAGATAGCATGGGCAGAGGAAACAACACTACGTGGCGACAGATAGCTTCACACTTCGAGTCAAGCTTCACATCTTCAGACCATATACATAATATATATATATATATATATATATATATATATATATATATATATGATGAAATGGACAAACTCCGACAATTATTTTAAGACATTTTTTATGTTTATACGTTCTTTTTATAGATTCAGGCTGGTAAATGTCGTTAATACTGTTTATTATAAACAGAGCATTTACTTAAATATTTGTAACTATAAAAAGAATGTATAAACATGAAAAAATGTCTTAATATATATATATATGTGTGTGTGTGTGTGTGTGTGTGTGTGTGTGTGACAAAGTACAGGGTTGGTATAGATGGAATAAAATTCCGATAACCAAAAACAATATGTTATGACATGCATATGTTATATATATATATATATATATATATATATGATGTGGATTTGGGCAGCAACTTTTCTTTCAAACATATTTTGTTGAATATGACAGATAAGGAAAATTTAATTATTTTTCTTGCGGGGTGGGGGGCAGCCATGTCCCTTTCATGGGTCCCGGAATAAACACTACTGCAATTAACAACAAACCCCTTGAAATTTTGTCATATTCAACGAAACATATATATATATATATATATATATATATATATATATACACTTTTGCAAATTGAAATAACCGCTTTAGTTTCCTTTCTTTCATCATATGGTCAGTTTTAGACCCGCTGGATTGATAAAGTTAATTTTTTCCTCAGATTAGGTCATTTGCAGTGGTGTGAGGCAATATACATCTATTTTAGGGGTGTGTGATGCAATTTGTTTGTCCTCGAAAGATATTGCAACGTTTGTGATTGCATCAGATTTTTATGACGCCCAGACACTATTGTCTCAATTGTCGATTAGTTGTCCTACAGTCATTGGTTGCGTGGACGTTACTCCAAGGAAGCGTACGAAAATTATAACGCTGCAGGAATACACTGTCAAGCCTCACCAGTGGCAAATTAAAATACTATCGACTGGCTTGAAAACTCTTCTGATGTAAATCCAATCGAGAATCTGGGGTCAATCTGCAAGTAACGAATTCGTGGAATGGACATACGAAGTACTAACATGTTCATTGGAAAAATACAAAAAAGTAATAATACCAGGATGATTCGTTTTGTTTAACAAAATTGCACAAGGGTTTATATATATATATATATATATATATATATATATTAGTGAAAAACTTTTATACGACCCTCAAATAATACTTATTTGTTTCAAAGGTTGATCTATGATTACCTGGGATTATTTTGGGTTTTTATTTATACAATTTATTTATGAAGATATTGTTTTGATTTAATTCTGATTTCCCTGAGAAGGGAAAGGTCTACATTCCGTCGAAACCTCGTGTTTCACTGGAGTCGGGCTTGTTCTGTTATATCATTAATTC